>CM023458.1:34179591-34399591 GCA_013339765.2 Haemaphysalis longicornis
ATTGACCTTACCTTACCTTCCAGTCTTACCTCGGCAAGCCATTGAATTGTACTGCCGTTTTATTGTGACGTTTTAAATGACCTCGTACAAGTAAGAGTCCAAATAAGTAATTTCGTTATATTACCGTTTTATTAGGGCACGAAATTCCCAGTGCCTTACTTACATGGTCTCACGCTGGGACCGAAAGGAAAATTCCTTTCATGGGTACGTTTCTAAATGCCGTAAAATAAAAAGGCTAAAATAAACTCAGAAGCAAACGCAATTTCAGGACGAGCCGTAGGAAACGTTAATAACTAAGTTCGAATTGGCACTCGGTAATTTAATATGTATGCGGCTCAGGCGCTTGCACGCCTGAAACATTAAGGAGTGCATGTCAGGTGCTGCGCAAAAATGTTCACGTTTGGCTGTCCCAAAGGCTGCACATTGTGAATCGTTCTCGTCACATGCAAATTGCGCATAACGGTGTATTATGTTCCCTGCAGTATCGAGAAGTAGGGGAGCAAACGTTTTGCGTGCGTGCATACGTGCATACGGGCGTGCGTGCATACAAAGCACAATTCGACGGGGACAGAAACACAAGACACAACAAGCACTGACTCGCAAGTGGTTATTTTTTTAAACATATCAAGAGTATAAATACCTAACCGCCCCATCGACACCCCTACAGGCGTCAAAAAGTTCGGCGCACTCCGCGCACATACATAAAGCAATGTAATGATCCCTGAACTTCCAAAAGCAGGGGAACAACAAACAGCAAAATTAAACGCACCGCACAGTGCACCTCGGTCAAGCTTTCTACACGCATCCCCCAAGTAAGCACCACGGTACGCTTAGGGCGCATACAAGTATACAACGTCTCTGTGTGGGGGGGCGAGGGTGCCTGTGCGTGCGAGCCTCCGTGCGTGTTTATGTGTGGTTGTGAGAATGCGGGTGTGTGTGTGTGTGTGTGTGTGTGTGTGTGTGCGTGTGTCTGTGTCTGTGTGTGCGTCAGCGTCAGTGTCAGTGTGTGTGTGTGTCTGTGTCTGTGTCAGTGTCAGTGTCAGTGTCAGTGTGTGTGTGTGTGTGTGTGTGTGTGCGTGTCAGTGCCAGTGTCATGTCAGCGTCACTGTGTGTGCGCGTTTGAGTGTGTGTCAGTGTCAGTGTCATTGTCTGTGTGTGTGTGTGTCTGTGTCAGTGTCAGTGTCAGCGTGTGATGTGTGTTTGTGTGTGTGTCAGTGTCAGTGTCAGTGTCCATGCGTGTGTCTGTGTGTGTGTGTCTGTGTCTGTGTGTGTGTCAGTGTCAGTGTGTGTGTGTGTGTGTGTGTGTGTCAGTGTCAGTGTGTGTGTGTGTGTGTGTGTCTGTTTGTGTGTCAGTGTCAGTGTGTGTGTCTGTGTCAGTGTCAGTATCAGTGCCAGTGTGTGTGTGTGTGTCATGTGTCAGTGTCATGTCAGTGTCACTGTGTGTGCACATTTGTGTGTGTGTTAGTGTCAGTGTCAGTGTCAGTGTGTGTGTGTGTCAGTTTCAGTGTCAGTGTCAGTGTCTGTGTCAGTGTCAGTGTCAGTGTCAGTGTGTGTGTATGTGTGTCAGTGTCATGTCAGTGTCAGTGTGTGTGTGTGTGCTTGTGTGTGTCAGTGTCAATGTCTGTGTCAGTGTCAGTGTCAGTGTCAGTGTCAGTGTCAGTGTGTGCGTGTGTGTCAGTGTCAGTGTCAGTGTGTGTGTGTCTGTGTCAGTGTCAGTGTGTGTGTGTGCGTGTTTGTTTGTATGGGTGTCAGTGTCAGTGTCAGTGTCAGTGTCAGTGTGCGCGCGTGTCAGTGTGCGTGTGTGTGTCAGTGCCAGTGTCAGTGTGTGTGTCTGTGTCATAGTGTGTGTGTGTCAGTGTCAGTGTCCTGTCAGTGTCAGTGCGTGTGTGTGTGTGTGTGTGTTTGTGTTTTTGTGTGTGAGTGCGTGTTTAGGTGGGTGGGTGTGTGCGTGCGTGGCCGTGCGTGTGCCCGAGGGCTAGCAATACCTTTATCACCCGATAGAATTCAAACTGAAATTTCTGTCAAATCCACACCCAAATAAGATTGTGTGTTGAAGTTTATAAGAATTCAATTTGCTGGTCCGAGAAATCTAGAAACGATAATATAGGCGCTATTAGCTTCATATTGCCTGGTTGTTGACTTGCCGCTTCCAGTCGCAACACTGAGGTACACTGCAATACCTTCTGTGTGGCGGCAGAGGCGGTGATGAATATTGCGTTTTATGGGGTTCACAAGCTTGGTGAACATCCATCACTGCTTAACCACTAGTCAGACGTTCATTCATCCCACAATTTATATATCCCGCGCCCACTTTCTAGCCACGCAGTTTAAGACAAACCGAAACTATTCTAACCTAACATTTCTTCTGGTCTTCGGGAACTAAGCAAATGCACCACTCCAACTAACTTCAACCAACTAAGTGAGGTGCGCAAACAACCACCGCAGAAACGTATTCGGGTAAGCGAGGAGCCCGAATTAACGAGGCAGCAACTAACAAATTATAGGATGCTTCTTCACTTCTTTTACTTTATTCCAGAGCTTGAGGCCCAACGCTTAGACTCCAACACGTGGTGAGAGTAGAATTATCAGGAACGCAGTTCTCACGCACCGAGATTGCAGGAAGCGGTGCGAGTAATGGGTCACCCCGCCTTCTCGTATCGTTTCTTTTGTTAGGTTAGCTCAAATCGTATTTCTAAACAAAAATAAGGGACCACGAAAAAAATGGTGATAAGGAGAAAAGCAGCTGGGCGCTTTCTCATTTTATACCAAACGTTCTCAGACCCCAAGAAGACATATTTCTTCCAAAATAAAAAAAAATTAACACTACTGAGGAGCCAGAATCCGATTTCCGCAGCAAACGTAAACGCGAATTCACTTTCCTTCTTTATTATTTTCACTGTCTTTCATATCTTTTTCAGTCGATCACTTACCCATCGTCTGGTCATGCGATGTTCAAAACGTGGCTTTGCATGTCATTCGTTGGTTAGTCTGAGTGGTTCCCGGGGCTATTGCTTCGGAGCACGAAAGTTTCAACATTAGTGGAGTTTTGACGAAATAGTTTATGAGGCTTTGCTCGTTTGAGAAACATTCTATAGATAAGTTGTTCACGTTACGCTGAGTAAATTGCCCTTAAAGGTACGTTCTTCTCCCTGCTCCCTAGCGGCTTTTAAAGCACACTGATGGGGAGTTTTTATGTTCCGATAACAATATATGGTGTTTTTGGCCGAATGTAAGTTCTTCAAAAGAACCTGTTGACAGGCACACGGTTCAGGAATAACTGTACAGCCTAAAATGCTTTATTCACAAAATGTCTTGCTCCTAGTTTCCAGAGGAAACAGCAGGACATTGTTTTACGTGTTCAGGCACTGTAAGCACCTTTGAAAAGAAGCTGTCTGATACCTGAGCCCGCATTAAAAAAAGCTAATAAGAAAGGCACTTTGTTGGCGCGGAAGTTTGAATAAATTGGTGATGGTTCTTTTTTTTTGTTCTTTCATTACTGACATCTACTGCTCGGGGAGGATGGGGAAATACCAGTCCATATTCGGAAGCTTCCACAAAACTGTGCTCTAAATTACCCGCCTTGGAATTAAAAAGTACCCTAAAAAGTTACCGTGAAATCCTTGAATTCTTGTAGTATTATCTTGCGGGTTTTGGGGCACGTCATCTAAGCTAGACTAATGTGGAAGGTATTCTTATACCCGGCTTTTTCTTAATTTCAATAAAGACCCAATCGTTTGGAAAGTCAATTACGTAAGCCCACATTCATTTTTTGTGTTCTAAGAGCCCTGGCACTCCACAACGAGAAATTGGGAATTGATACGGTGTACCTCGTGGGCAATCGTGCAATGTTTTTATCACAGTGGGTTGAAATAAAATAGCGTCGTTGATAAATGTGAGCGTCTCAAAAGATATCCCGGTGGTCTAATCGCTAACTCAATTAGCGTGGTGGTGGGCGGCAAGATAAACGTACGTTGGCGTTAAGGGCCTTTTTAAACCTACTATTCAGTTATTGGTGGCACGAATACATATGCCAACCTGAATATACTGTGCAGTTTCAAGGCTACGGCTGACTGGCCGGGCTGGAGAATTAATCCCTCGAGCCAGAGCTATCAACAGGGGAGCGTTTTGTTTTAAACTTTAAGGAAACAACACTGCGTGAATAAACCTAATGTCAGGCATTGTGAGATAAAAAGAAATGCATTCACGTACATCGAAATTTAATTTCTTGGGCCTGTTATTTTGTAAAACACGAGCTCGTGTCATGAGAAATATTGAAAAAATGGCCTTGATGACAAACTTTTGTGAAGCCATTCCTTGGTTCAGTGAGCGTTGGAATGCTTACGCTCTTTAATCGCCTTCATTCTAAATAGCTTTCGCTCCATTAATAGGTAATAGACTGATAATCACTCCATTAATCGGTAATAAACGAGAGAGAATTGGAAACTCCGCTGGTTTCACAAGGTCGTTTTAACTCAAACAAAATTACCGGCAGATGGCTAACTGCCGCTGATTGCAGTGCACAGCGAAACAAATAGATATCAACCCTTTTACGGGCACTACAGTATTTCGCATTAGGGAGTGTCGTTATTTCCAGCCACTTTTTCCCCGGTAGAAAATGCCCCTGGACTATGTGCGGTGACAGCGGCCTAACTGCGCAAGATTTCGAGGGGAAGGATGAGAAAAGTGTGAGAAAGTGTTACCTGACACGGGAATTAACCGTTTTGATCTTTGCCCGCATTAGGTGGAAATAAAGACAAAATACAAGCTTGGTTGGTCAAAAAGACTGTTTTGTACCGATCAACAATGATAGCAATTTCATCGCAAACTCTAAGCAAATAATCTAGATAGTAAAGAAAACACTTGAAGCAGAGTTGAATCTCTAGCTACTTTCCGGCAATATCTCACTCACGTGACGGAACTCTTGTTTGTGCGATTGACGGCCTTCACCATACACCACCGCCAAGCAACCTCAATTGGTCATAAAGTGGTGCATCTAGTTATATTTGAATGTATTCCTTGAATACTAGCACGAAGTTAGCACACTGAATATTGTCTTTTGTAATGTGTGGACTAGCTGATTCATTAAAAAACTGTGAGTACCCATTCGGTATCCTTGTACAAGAAGGACGTTTGGTACCTAAACATGTGATTGGAGTCAGGATGGCTCAGCTCATGCGCTTGCGCTTTGTACGTTTGCATGGGTTTCTTTTTTCATCCGCGTTTGTGATGCCATTACATTTTTTCCGTTCATATTTTCGGAAGAAATAAATATTGCTCAGTAAATAGCGCACGTGTCTGTGTCTTCCTTTACTGTCTTCATTTCACTGGTTTTTGTTTGTGTAGCACCGCCTAATATTAGGTCCCCCGTGTCTGTATGACGCCACTACAGCAAAAAAAGTTGCAATTTTCTGGTGTTTCTCACATTTTATCCTGTTAAAAACGTTTCTCGTGCCCGGAAAAAGCGTGAAGGCGTCACCGAACATAAGACAAAGCAATAGTTTTTCGTCATGGCCCTTCTTTGGTGCCACAAAAACTAGTGCATATTCTATGCCAAGAGAACAAAAACGCCGCTCTAAACAACTGCACCACCGCCACTTTCCATTTTCGAACACTCTCCCGCTTATCTTCCTGTTTAATCTGAACAACGAAAGCACAACCACATGACGGGACGTGGTTACTCCCTGGAGACCAGGGAGAGAAATGGACGTCTTCTGTGCCTAGGAGACCGAAGGAAAGGGACCATAAATAAATGGGAAAGCATTACCTGCAACCAACAATCGCTGGCATGCATAGGCGTGAATTTGTGTCTTATAGTAACCGCGAGCCACCAATAAACCCGTCAGCTTCCCCGTACGCATTTTGTCGTTATTTTGCGATAGTGACTAGGTGCAGCGTAATCAATTAACATTATCCAGGCAAGATAACTCAGGGAAGTACACAAGAGTGGGCAGAATGCAGTGTCCGAAGTGAAGGTCACCCTCCCCTGTATCGCGATACACTTTCCGCCAGCTCACTTTGCGGTAAATTTTTGTCTGCGTATTCTTTATATATCAAACTTTCTGTCATTGGCAACATTCATCAGGTGTTGAAACACGATACCTAAAGTGGAATTAACAGTAAAATTGGAACAAAAAACACTGAAATTCTCATCTCCAAACAAGATCCTCTGTCGGTTATGGAAAACAATACAAAAAGCACCTGAGCACTCGTCGTAACTTGTGAATGTCAAAAGATCGCTTTCCCGTTTAACCGCACCGAGTGTTTATTCGAGTGAGTACGTCGCCATGGGAGCCAAGAGGAATTATTGGATCTGCTGAGAGGCTCTGACTATGGTTGTCACCGTCACTGCACAATCGCCGTAAGTGGAAATGCAATTATTTCGGCTTGTTGTGTGGCGTAGCAGACAAATGACAATAGGGAAATTGAGCATGAGCTTCTGGCGGCAGCTTTAAACATCACTGCCTGATCCAAATCATAGTGTAGTATCTGTGCGGGCGTGCCTACGTACGTGTGAGTGTCCGTGCGTGTTCTGCGGTTACGCTGCCGGCAGCGGCTATGTTGTAGGGTGAACTTTCTGCTAACAGATTACAAGCCCCGAAGCAAGGAGATTGAATATGGACATCGATGCATCAGTGTTCTGCACAAAAAAGACATGCACGGCCTTTTTAACCTAAGCAAGCCAGTACACCACGGTGAATAACAACGCCAATCTTCGTTTCATGAAAAGGGAAGTGCTCATTTCAATGCTAGGCATTCCTACATCGAAAAAAAAACCTAAACATCGCACTTGCCGCTATAGTCAACGCTCCTCACGTGCTGGTGAAGCATGTCGTGTTAGGAATATATGCTTGGCTCAAAGCTTGTGGCTACACTTTTTCTACTCACCTTGAAAACCTACCCACCCTCACTCGCAAACGCAAAACAAGGTCTTGAAGTGGCAGGAATTATAGTCCATGCAGTCAGCAAAGCGCCGAAAAAATCCGCAACATATCCGGTACTTCTCCTGAACTCTGCTGCCGCTTTTGGGCAGCGGCGGATACATAATAAATATACATTTCAGCCCGAACCGAAATTCTTGAAATATGTGGCTTAAATTTTCATATTTGACGCGGCTGCAGCGGAACCCGCTTTGCCGAATATAGAGAAGATACCATGTGGTACGACGCCGCGAAAATTCTTTCTCTTCTTTTTCGGCGTAATATTTTTCATTCGTGATGTCATTCATCGTCCCTGCTTATTTGTTTTTAGCGCTTTTGCCTGGGCTGGATTATAAGGAAGAACATCCTTGAATCATCCACGTTTTGTCCGGGTGGGAATTAATATTAATTCTTACTGTATCAAAGCAAAATCCACCCTGGTGGGTGAGCCTCACCTGAAAATAGAATTCAGGGGGCTGGTTGGAATGAAAAATAACTGGACGCACTGACATAGTACTTTACGTCGCGGAATCTCATCCATTTAGCGAATGATGAAATGTCAACAAACGCACTACTTTAGGCGAAGCAGAGGGTTTATTGTACCTAGTCGTTATGGTATGTTCACTTGTTTTTTTTTTTCTCTTCACTGATAATTCACATCTGGGTTTCCTTACTAACCCACCGAGCTTTAGATTTCCGCAGAAATTGTTGCCGGATGAGCAGGCTAAAAAACCGAAATACGTTTCGTATTTATTTTCAACTTTCTTTTAGCAAGACTTTGCCAGCAGAAGAATTGCACCAGCAGCCAGTGAGAAGCACACGTTTTTAGAGTGATTTTACGCTTCCTTCAACCGTGTTTTTTACGGCAAAGCATTCCCTTCAATATATTCCACTTGCAAATGCCTCGCTGGCGGGTTGACTGGCTAGCCGGCCGGCTTTCTGGACTCCAACCACAAGAGGACTTAATTAAAGGGGCCATGAAAACAAACAGAATACAAATTTCTTTTATTCGAAAATTGTATGTTTTATATTGCCCCAGCGCTTATCTAGCAGCACACAATTCTTTATTCACTGAGAAGTTACACAATTTTTCAAAAATTTCAGTTCTCCCGTTAAATAGTGTCTTTTGTGACGTGAGCGATGACGTATCCAGGGCAAGTATTTAAAACCAATGTTATGTGTTTTGACCAGGGCTGGGGCGTCCGAAGATGTGTCTTTAGTTTCTTCCTTTACCGTACGGCCTCTCAGTGGCGCCGCAATACTGCTCGGGCCTGCTGTCTGCAATGGCTTTGTTCGGGCGCTTGCGAAAAGGGGTGTGGTTTGACCTCTAGCCCTCAATGTCAAAACTGGTCACCCCGCGAAGACTGCAAGAGATAGCGTATTCTAGCTTTCGCTACAAAAATATACCGGGAGCACGTGAGCCTCCAATTTGTAAGGAGCGCCCAGCACCGTTAAGGATCGCGCGTGGGCTTGCGCCACGTGGGCAGCTCCCGCTTTCGCAATGTCACCGTCACCGCAGCGGACCTGTGGCGGTCCGGTCACTGCAGGCCCGGACCCCATCGTATAGCCGGAGGCTATACGATGGGGGCCGGGCCTGCAGTGACCGGGACGTTCCCGGGCCGGGCCGGGACGTTTTTGGTTGGTTGAGCACGGAAATTCCGGGGTGGGGCTGTTGGGACGGGAAGTCCGGGAGGGTCTTATGGAGACGACGTAAGCGGCTTGACTCGGTCGGTGGCAGCGGCGTCTGTGTGGCCGGTAGTGTCGAGGTTAATATTTTGGGTCTCCGCTCGCTGTACAAAGAACGTGCATAGACTTGCTCTTGCTGGTCCCTCTCCCCTGGGATCCACTATCAGTTTGGGAAGAAGCTAGGTCGACCCCCAGAACTGCTGTTTCTTCAACCTTACACTACTAATGCAAGTTGCTCCAATTTTTAAAATGTAACCTGGTGGTGTGGGGATGTCGCGTTTGGATTGTGTTTGAAGTAGTTCCGAGGCATTTAAAAACAATTATATGGAATCTTTATTTAATTGTAAGTAATTGTGAGAGCATTACGTAACACCAAAATACTGCTTTCCATGCAAATGCAGTCACCATGAACGGCATCTCTCCTTGTCCCCTTTTACTAGTAGGGGATTAGGAAACTGATCCACTGCTGGTGCCTTCTACACACGTCCTCTCCAGCTGCTCTAGAGATTTCAGTGTGGGCGCAAGAATTCGAAGTTCACAGGCTCTACAGAGCGGGTTCTTAGGATCACATACTTTGGGAACCTCATCCGTATTCAAAGTAACGTGTATACATCGGATGTCGTGGAAGTAGGTAAGGGGCATACTGAAAGCTTGTGGCCTACTTTAACTATCTGCCACCTATACCTGAAGTAAAGGCCCGTTTTAAAGAGAAGCTTTTTACCTCTACCCCCCAAGAGTTCTGTCGCGATCATTGCTGTCAACAGAAAACTCCGCGAAGAAATAACAGATATTACTGGCGCGGCCGAAAATCCAGCCGATTGAGCTACAAGACTACGTCGAAATGGCGAGACAGACGGTGCACTCATCGAGCACATTTGCGGGTTTTTCCCCTGCGTTCTTGCTAAATGCCACGTGATAGCATCACCTGACCTCTCGCGCCGGTGGGCGCTCCGCCCACATCATGCGTAGCGGCCGTGTGCGCACCTTGCACATGCGGTAGGAGTTTAAAAATAAAAGGATGCTCTCACCAACGCATGGCATCGCACTCCTCTTGCGTTTCTGCCGCCGAACTCGTCGCCCCCGTCAGCGGCGGCAGAGAGGGAGGAGAAGTGAGGTCGGCTAACATCGACTTTGCGGTTCCTTCAATTTTATATAAAAAAACGTTTTTACTCGTGTGCTTCACCAATACAACTTAACCAACCAAAGTTCATTAATCATGCTTTAATTTATTCTTAGCAAAGAATATCTCTTTGAAGTAATCTAGGGTGTGACTAAGTGCAATTCACTTGTCTCTGGTTTCACTCTTTCTAGAGCCACGTGTGTAAACCCAAGTGATGTCTCATGGGTAATCTTTGTGGGTGTCGTTCGCAGCTTCGCTTTCAAACCATCTTCACAGGGTGGATTGGCCCGCATTTTTTATAAACCACGAATGCCTTTTTAAGACTTGGCCAAAACTGCAACATTTCAGCAGGTGGCCCGTGCAGTACCTCGTTGCAGCAACTCCTGACCAGGTGGCGCTACACGTTTCGAGGTGGGCGCGACGCGAAATATTTACACTTAGGGAGGGGAAACCAAAGGTAGCGTACTCTTTGTCGCACACGCATTTTACTAATCACCGCTGGCCGCACGGCACAGTCTTCGCAGTTCCTAAGCTGAAAACAAACGCACACAACAAGAGATTGTTCAGAGCAAGGCCAACGCGTTCAACTAAACTCTAAATGCCAGTTCAATCAGGCTTGAAGCCCGCATGCGGTTCTGGAAAAAATAAACCGCTAACAGACCATTTGAGAGATTCGACGGCACGAGACAACGTAGCGGACGCAGCACTAGTGACGGTATGGCGATTTCAAGGGCGTTGGTGAAAGGGATGAAGGGTTTCTCTGATATCTCACTTATAGCAAAGGTTTCAAGAAGAGTTCCGACATTTGGCGACTACCTTTTTGGAGCTGCACATTATTTGCGTACCCAAGAGAGCTGGTGACGGGCGGTGAGCGAATAAAAAAAATTGAGTTCTTGTCACGTATTTTTTTATACAAACTTTAGCCCCTGATTTCGAAAGCGCTGTCTTCTGATGCATCCGCACATCTGTCTCACTAAATTTCCTTTAACCCAGGACATTTTTAAGGTCTCCATTCCAATAAAGGTTACTTAAAACACATTTGGTTGATAAATAAAGAATACGATCGATTACCTGTATACTGTGAATCGATATTCAGCAATTTCCTCCAGTAAGAAGTTTTAGTGACGTTCCTTTAAAACGAGTTGGTCTATGGCTAGGATGCGGGGTTTTATGGCGCCAACGTGGACGTATACGGTGGGAGGAAAGCGAGGTTAAAGACCAAGCTCACAGATAATGTTCTAGAACCTTTGTATGTTGATATAAGAATGTTTGTAGTGACCATAAAAAGACCTGCAAAGCAGTGCATTTGTGTTTAGAAGCAAATGCGTCTTGAAAAAATTGGTTTAAGCTTAGTTTTTGTAAGCTGATTTCCTACATTGTGTGTTGCTCGTGAAGGCCCCTCTTGAAGGAAAAATTAGCCCCTTCTTCCCGAATGGAACGCTGAGTAGATGCGGAGCATGTCGGGGTTCCGTTGTGTTTCCGTTGAGTTTGTAGAACTTCATCGGAAGAACGGAGTGAAATGGAGTCAACCGCAGCAAGCGCTGAACTGAACGGGCGCAGCGGGCTACCCCATTTACATTTAAGGTTGACGGAGAGGAGACGAGAGGAGGAGAGATGCGCAAGCGCCGAGCATTCGCGCCGACGAAGCTCAGGGTCCGCCGCTCGCTTCAAGCTTTTGCGCTCAGGGTCGCGCGCCCTTCGCTGCGCAGCTTTGTCTTCAGGGGACGTAGCTTTGCTGCTAGTTTGTGGGGTGGGGCTGACACTTGCTTGCGCCAACCCACTAACTGACGGGACTGTTGCTTCCATCACACTTCATCGGAACAACGGCGTAAAGAGGCGTCAACCGCAGCAAGCGCTGAACTGAACGCGGACAGCGCGCTACCCGATTTACATTCAAGGTTAAAGGAGAGGAGACGAGAGGATGAGAGCTGCGCAAGCGCCGAGCATGCGCCGCGAAAGCAGAAGCGAGAACGCGGGAGAAGCGAAAGCGAAGTGCAGGCAGCTGGAACGAGGGAAGAAGTGGCGGGAGTATCGCGCAGCTGTGGGAGAGAGGGAAGGAGGAGAGTTGCGCATGCGCAGTGTAAGTGAGGACGCCGACGCAGACATGCCCAGACTATAAGATGCTCCGCATCGAAAATGCTATGTCAACAGAGCCTGATAACAGCGACGCCTTTGTAATCGTCCACCGCGTGCCGATGCTAATGCGACATCCGACTAGCGTGCCCCAGAGACGGCACGTAAGCGACATGCAACCGAGAACCGACGAATGTGAAGTGCGAAGCATCTTCGGGTGCACAATGCCGTCCACAGTGTAATCACGGTCAAACGAACCTGTGAGTCGACGCACGCGTCGCAGTGAGATGCACGATGACGCGCGCGTGGCTGCATGTTGATGCATGGTAGTCCCGAAGTTTTTGAAGCGCGACTTGAACGCTAGTTGTACGTCAATGCGCAAAGCGCGGCATGCAGTGAGTGCGTAGTATTGCCCCGCAGCAGTCGCGCGTCTTGTCACTGTCCGCAACTCGATCGCCTGGTGCTGCAAATATAGAGGAGCCTGCACCGCCTACTGTCATCGCAAAAACGGTATGTGCAGAGTCAAACTGAACAACAACGCGCGAGGCGTCGCTTTGAAACGTGCGCGCAGCCTACTGATAGCCACCAGTTGACCAGCGAGATTAGGTGGCGCCGCGGCGGCTTGGCATGTGAAAGCTATTGCCGATGCTTCCGTGTTTCCCGCCGTCTCCCCCCAAAACAAGGAAGCATCGGCAATCGTTTCGTTTGCCAAGCAGCCGCAGCGCCGTCCCCTAATCTCGCTGGTCAAACATGAGGCTATCAGCAGGCTGAGCTGCACGTATCGAAAGCCACGCGGTCGCGCGTTGTTGTTAACAGTTTTGACCTCTGTATGTATGTATGTATGTATGTATGTATGTATGTATGTAGGTATATGTGTATGGTGTGTATGTATGTATGTATGTATGTATGTATGTATGTATGTATGTATGTATGTATGTATGTATGTATGTTTGTATGTAGGCATTGTTGGGTGAAGCTGCCATAGCCTTGCATACCTTCCCTAAATTGCTGTCAGAGAATGCGCAAAGCGCCTTCACCCACAAGGTTGCAACTTCAAAGGTTTCAGAAGCGTTTACTCCAGGTTCCACAGACTTTTGGAGCGTCGTTCCCGATCCAGCCCCAATCCAACCCAATGGGCGAGTTGGTAGGTCGACATGATGAAAAAATAGCGCGGTAGGACGAAATACTCGAGGAAAGGAACCAGAGAGGACGAGCGCTGACTATAAACTGACGACTTCTTTTGACCAGAAAGACATTTATACACAAAAAACATTGAAACGACGCGTGCGCTAACATCTGTGCCTCACCAGCACTGATTGTCGAAATTGTCGACAGCATTGTCGAAATCGTGCGTGCACTCAATGGACGCAAGTTTCCAAGAACAGGTAAAAAAGGTAAAAGAAGCTTGTTTTCCTACTAGTGCGCTGGCGTCCGCATGCAGTAAGCTTGTAAGAATGATAGAAGGCTGCGACAAGCATAGCGCAAAAAAAAAGAAGTAGATCAACAAAAAAAGTTCGCCGTAGTTCCGTACATCTACCGTACCACTCACAGATTAAAAAAGGTAGCTTCTAGATATGCGGTGTAGGTTGCCATAACAGCACCAAACAAACTAGGTAAAGTCTGTGCCATAGTACACAGAAAGAAACGAGACACAAATTCAGATAGTCCATACATTTGCACTGTCAACCACAAGAACAAGTACATTCCGTGTAGTGTTGGTGATGTTTATAAAAAACCTTTGTCTTGTGGTCATGTTCACGTTGGCCAAACGGGCCGTTGTGAAAATGTGCGTTTGAGAGCGCACTTAAATTCTTTTAAAAGCACACCTACATCTCATTTGTATGATAACTGTCGTTCGTGTTCTACGCGCTCATGTAAGCCCCTATTTGAAAAAACCGTCTTACTGTTCCGTCATTCTAATCAGCTAAAGCGCGAAATAATAGAGGCGTTCTATATAAATAGGCTTGTTGGCGAGTGCACTAGTCAGACATCCGTTACTTTACATGACAAAGAAGTGGCTTATCTTGCTTGTGGTTGACATTATGAAGGAGCAAACAAGTTTCTCCCCTTTTTTTCGCTATCAGTGTTGGTATGGCACAGATGTTAGCGCATGCGTCGTTTCAATGTTTCTTATGTATATATGTCTTTCCGGTCAAATAAAGTTTTCAGTTGGTAGTCACCGCTCGTCCTGTCTGGTTCCTTTCCTTGTGTATTTCGTCCTACCGCGCTGTTTTGCACTTTATGTCATTAGTGCAGCTTAGAGCATGCGTCAGGTTTCGACCATTTGTGACGCTTCCGACTCGCTATATCGTTTCGCTTCGATAGCTTCAAACTTTCTCAGGTAGCCGTTATAGCGGCTTCATTCTGATTCGGTATTCCGCCGTGTGCACTTTCATCCGAATTTTTATTCTGCCCACGTGGGAGCGGACTTTGGTTCGATTCCGACCTGACCGCTGGCACAAAAGTTGGACACAGACTTGCCGGGGAAACACCGCGCTAATACTAACGCAGCTTCCCTGGATAATCAACACCACAGAGTGGAATGGCAGGTGAAGGTCTTTACGTGGCGACGGCCTCAGTGGGTATAGATGAATAGATGAATGGTTTTCTTAACAACAGCTCTTAGTTAAAGCTTCGCTTGTTTCATTTGGCCCTGCGGGTGGCGGATTAGGTTTGGCATTTTATCAATGGAGTCATTAAGGTGTCGCCTAGAGGAAGTCACTTGGTGATAATTTTACATGAAAACCCACTTCCTGTACAATATTTCTGCAGATGCATAACATCGCCTATATTATAAAGTTCATATATTGAGCACTGAGATGTATAAAATACACAGTAAAGCTCACACAAAGAGAAACCCAAACGCCGAAGGGTGCTTTTAAACACTGTAATTCTGCCCGCTCTTGCGGTAATGCAGTTCGCCCCCTTCCGTGGATAACGAAATTAGTTTGCCCTGCTCCCCTCCATTATCTAAAAAGTATCCTAAAGCAGACAGAATTTAGTTGTACAGACCAGATGTGGGTGGCGGTTACAAGACGATCATATACAAACGCATTGAAGCTGGTGATGGTTGGCGGCAGGTATTGATTTTACTTTTTTTCCCGACAATTAGGACTCCACGTGAAGGAGGTATTACTTCCCCCAGTACCCCGGGGAGCAACCTAGTCACATCGTGTGGGCGCGCTCTCCGTTGATGACGTTAAAAAGGGGGAGAAGTTTCAGAGTGTCGTGAGATGGGGAAGTTGTGGTGGGGCACATATTATTAGCACTTCTTGTTGCGTTGTTTCGTAATAAGAAGGAGTTCGTTTTTTTTTCAGAATGAACTCGTCAGTTGAGGGAGCGGAGAACTGGGGCGTTGATTCGCGAGTCAGACAATACTTCTCCAATACCTTCCTCGTATTCCACCAAGAAATAATATTCATTCAGCATATTCTCAATGCCATAAAAAGCCGGTTTCTCTGCAAACAATGAATGTGCCTCTTTAACAGCCAATACTCAAACAACCGATGATATTCGTCGTGAGCAATTAAAGGTATGAACGTACTTATGCGTTCACTGGGAGCCGGTAAGCTTCGTCACCTCGGTAGCGTGTGTGAAGACCCACCAACCACCGGCCCCACTAACTTGATTGTGCCTCCCGTAGTCGGATTCTGCTCTGTGGCGCATAATGTTTCAGGCGAGTAGCGGAAAAGTTAAGCAATGGCTTTTTGTTTAATGCAAGTGATTTACCTTCGCCTCCGCAGAATTTACATCTGCATCTGCAGCTAGTCTTAATACGTAGGTTGTGTGGCACATTGCAACCCTTGTAGCTCTACCATACAACCCGAAAGAAAATTGTCAACAGTTCTACGCCTGCAGGCTGCGGGCTAGAAGTAAATTAGTCTAGTGTGGATGACAGTGATGGGGGGCTTGGCATTTTGATTGCATCGCTTATTTTAAACTACCGTATATTTTCTTAATTCAAAGGCCCCATAGCCCAAATATTACGCAACCTTCTCTATAGGAGGGGGGGAACTACTGAAAACGTTACAATAAAGAAAAGCCACTTTATTGCTTGAAATGTCATACTCTCTGTATTTGAAATACATCACATAGCAAGGATTGCCAAAAAATCATCGCGACCATTTCCGGCGCCAGTTTCTGTTTTGGGAGCGTAGGGTTGGCACGTAACGGTAAACGGCGATGTAGGCGTCAAGGCTTGCAAGTGGGCTTACGCCACATTAGCAGCTTCCGCCTTCGTCGCTGTCGTCATCATCATGTAGTGACCGCTGCGCCAAAGGTTTGCCACGCCGAAGACGATGATGACTAATCTGTCAACCATTCCATAAAAATCCACCTATTGAGACGGCCACCGGGCCAGCTGACAAAGAAGTGGAGGTCTATCGATGCGACGACGAGCTACGAGAAGATTTTCCCTACGCGGCTGTGCCGTCAGAAAGCGACGACAAACAGCAATAAAACGCTGTAAATGCTTTAACAGTCTTTGCTTTAGAGTGCCGCCCAAAGCGGCTTTGCACTGCTGGGGCCGAGCTACTGCCTTTCTCCTCGGATCAGCTGTCAGTATGGGGACAAGCTGGGTCGACCGCCGGCTCGGCTGTTTTTCTAGCCTTGGGCCACTAGTGCAAGCCGCACCAATTTTTCACATCATTTTTTAACACATTTTCTAGAAATGTCGTAGGCGATGCACAGGAAAGCTGCCGTATACGTTGCTAACACTGCTACTGACATTTCCGATTCAATTTTGTTTCTTTGATCCTTTCGTTTGCCTCTGTTTTGCTTTTGTTATGGTTACCTTGACTGCGTTCGATTCTGCGCGGTTTTTTTTCTGTGTCATCGTTAGCATTGTGGTCTTTAAGCCGCTGTGTACCCACAGGTTTTTTATGGATATGTAGCTAGACCCTTGCAGCTGTCCGCTAAACCACTCTGCGTGGCAGGCATGGACAAATGTTTGGTGTCTAGAATGAGATCCGGCCGTGGTAAACGCCAACATATTCAAAATTGTCTACGACACACTTCGGGGATTGGTTTCACCACATTGGTGGCTTGCTTGCTTGGTTAGTCACCACCGCGGTATCCATCTTGGTGGAAAGATCGCTCTTTGAACATATTTTAACAACACATTCGCACCAAAGATCAATCGCTTGTACCTGTACCATCAGCCACGTTCATTCTTTGAAGGAAAACAAACGTCGATGTGAAATTGCTCTACGACGGCATGAGCTTTGAAGGAGCGATCCAAAGAAATGAGCTCGCTGCATTGATAGCAATGAGCCAACCACAGAAACTTACCTGGTCGCTGCGAAAACAGAAGAACAAGGATCGGGATAATACAACTGAAAAGACGACAGGGCCATGTCGTCGGATATATTTGCATTGCCAATATCCTGCCTTGCGAAGAAAAAAGGTACTGTTGTTGTTTTCTCTCCCTCTCGGCAGAGCAAACAAAAGCCCGAACGGAAGATGCCCAAGCTTAGGTATTCAAAGAGAATGAAAGTGGGACATGGAAATACGTGAGTAGGACATGTAATATTTACTAAGAGAGTTGGACACGGCAGAGTTTACATAGGGAGCTGTTGTAAAAGGGGCCTGACGTCTGTCGCGTTTCAAGCGACTCTGGCATTCTGTAAAAAAAGCTCCTTGTGATTGTGATTCACAGTATCTTACAGACAAACAGCGCGTTACTCCTGCTACCAAATCTCAGGCGATCAAGCCACATTTTAATGTTTGGCTCACGGCAACTCCGAAACGCTGAGCACCCCACTGTGAAGTAACTGATTAAAACATTGAAACCAAACTGCCGAACTGATGTAACATTTTCAGTGGATGATGTAACCATGAATCTTTTTAATATAGGTATATCCACTTGATTTAGAGATGCATAGTTTTGGCAAAAAAACTGGCTTTGCCGTAAAGCGTATTGCTCTACTGAACGACCAAAACTTTTTATTTCATGCACCACTAACTGTTTCGGTGTTATTTTCAGCGAATAAATCTCTTGCGGCTGACGTTGCAACTGAAATGGGCATCACGTTATGCCGGGAGCTTTCGACTGGAAGGGTGAGTTAGCAAGCAAAGGAGAATAAATTTCCTCCGAAATAGTTTCTGTATTTCTTGTCTGAGGTTTTTTCTCTAGATGGAAATTGACCGCAAAATTTTTGAATGTGGGTGCAGTGACACGCACGTTAAGAGGACCAGAAATGTTCCCCGCACAGAATGGATCCTCCATCCCCTGATTGCTTGCGCAACTCATGTTTGTTGTTTCCAAGCTGCTTTCAAATGAAAATGGGTCTGAGCGATTATGGTAATATGTATTTTCCGTTAACGTATAATATAGTAAAGTACTCGCACTCACGCAAGCTTGTAAAAGACATAACCGCATAATGACAGATTTTTCTTAAAATTGTATGGTTTCCAGGGCCACAGACCACGAATGGCACATTCTGCTCTTAGTAGCTTTTATTCACTCATGACGAATTTTCAGTCACTAAGGAACATATATGTGTGAGGATTAATATTGTTGGTCGGGTAACACGGCTGCGGCAGACGTTCGTGCGGGGCACCGCAGACGACCGGAGCCCCGCACGCGTTCGAGATCATTGCTCACAGTAGAACCTTCGCTGCACCCGCCAAGCAGAGCCTGTTTCAGTTTCTGCTGCGGTGCCCGGACAGAACTACATAGAGGCAGCGGTAGCGGAATCTGAAAGTCGGCTCGGGAAGGACTGGCAGACTCGTAGCCATGTCTCCAATTATCCATAATGGCTTAAACGAAATTCGGTGGGCACGCTGACCTTTTCCAAGCAGGGTGTCTTGTCAACTTTAGCATTAGCGCTCGAGTTGTTGTTTTTTTTGTTGTTGTCGTTTAATCCACTACGTGAGCCGGAAGCTCAGCGGTTGCCGCTAGGCACGCGCTCACGAGCGCTCGGCATTTTCTTGGTATTTTTTCCTGCAAGGGCTAACTTACGGCCCGTAACAACAGCTCGGCTGCTTTCGGGGCTGGAATGAGGTTGAGTGAGTGACGAAAGGCTAGTTCTTTTATTGTTTTATTGGTGTTCATGGTTCCTTTAAAGAACGCTTTCAAGAGGGGCGTAAACACGACATACTATGTTGGCGAGCATCCTGGACAGTTTTGTCTGGTGGAAGCATGATTGCGTGTGGAAGACCACGCCTGCGAAGTACGAGTCCACAGGCGCATACCCATCGGCTAGTACTTGACACATAGCGTTTGTGTACAAACTTCCGGGGGATGGTCCGGAAGCAATGTTGTCCTCAGTTGGCCCTAACCAGCGTACAGTATATATAAATATATATATATATATATATTATATATATATATATATTATATATAATATATATATATATATGTGTAGTATCTATATACATATATATATTCTTAATTAACGAGGAGAAGCAGGGGAAATTTGCCGACATGGGTCCGCTGACATGCTACTCTGCAGTGAAAGGAGGAGAGGGAAAAAAATAGTAGGCGCAATCAAGAGCGGTAGCAGAAGCGAAAACAGAATGTCGTCCTGCTTCGGGGATTTGAGATAAATTTTCTTGAAATCACCGGAAGACTACCACGTCATAGACGCACCAATGTCCTGGAGAAAGTAGACTAGTGCAGACAGGGCTTTGCGTTGAGCGGAGGGAGAGGGCCATAATCCAAGTAATGGGTTCAGTGTCATTGGTACGCGGTCGAGACAATGAATTTTGTGTCATAAATGGCAGCGTGTGGTGGCAGTCTTACATAAACCAGATATAAAAAAGTACTTTATGTGAGTGTATATTGCTTGTTTTCTACCTTAATCTTGATCTTAATCCTGGTTGTGCCCACTGCAGGGCGAAGGCCTTTCCTAGAGGTCTTCAACCACGCCTGTCTAGTTCCTGAAGGCCGATAGTGTGTCTGTATAATCCCTATGAGGTTTTTAGCAAATGTAATTAACCAGGGTTGACAAATACCTATTTGTAAAGGAAATGCTGTTTGCGTCCCAGGGAGCCTCACCTAGCATGGTTGAACCTATCCAGTACAGCCTCCCGTGGTATCCGGGGAAGTTATGGCTGCATTTCGGACGTGGTATAACGCTCTAGAAGCGTAGAATGGAAGGTGCATAGATGATGATGATGAATAAATTTTTATTTGTCAAGCTGGTGCAGATGTTAGGGCACCCGTCCGGTGGGGGGCTTCCCTATTCCGGGCTACCCTGAGCTCGGCTGGCGGTCACAATGGATCCCAAGGTCCGGGCTCGTCAGGCGGTTCCCCACTGCTTGCAGAAGGGGGAGGTTATTGGGGCAAGGCCTGGAGTCTTCTGGCACTCCCAAATCTGGTTATACAGTGTACCGGGCGTTGGACAGAAATTGCAGGTAGACGGGTATAGGGTTGGGTAAATCGCATGGAGTAGGGTTCTGTGGGGGTACGTATTTGTCTGTAGTCTTCGAAGGGTGGTCGCTTCTGCTCTTGTTAACTGGGAATGCGGAGTTGGGAAGGTTCTTCGGCCTTAATGGTAGTAAATGACAACGTCAGCATACCTGACAAGCTGTTCTATTTTGGGGACCGCAAGCGGTGTTTGTCCCTGTTTATTATGGTATATATGTCCCTTGATAAGCGCGCGGGCAGCGGCGTGAGCTGCCTCATTAGCTTCGAGAGATTCGTGACCAGGTATCCAGATGAGCCGCGTTTTAGGTATGTGGGCATTATTCTTAAGAATTTGAAGTGCCGTTTTGCTGATGCGACCTCGTTGGTAACTGCGGCACGCCGCCTGCAAATCCGTCAAAATTGTATTTTCATCTTTTCCCGTCGTGATTGCCAGGGCAATAGCGGCTTCTTCAGCAGCTTTCATTGATCTTGTGCGGACGGTGAGGGCGGTTGTTACTTGCCCTGCTCCATTGGTGACACACACGACGTGGGCTGGCTTGTTTCTGTATGGAGGCGCTTTTGTATACCTTGTTGTAGGATTGTCGCCGTATTTATTATTCGTGGCTCGTACTCTTGGTGTGCGTCGAGCTTTGTTGTGTAGTGGGTGCATGTTTCTTGGGATGGGGGCTACCCTGATGGCTTGTCTGAGTTGGAGTGGAACACGCTCCTTCTGGTCATGCAGTGGCGGTATGGCATATCCCAGCCGTCACAGTGTAGCTCGTCCCGTTGGTGTTAGGCGTAAGCGTTTCAGTTAAGAGCTATGATGCGCATCCTGTATTTCCTGCCATGTGTTATGTAGTCCAAGATGCAATAATATCTCCGTCGATGTTTTTTGGTGCAGTCCTAAGGCTGTCTTATATGCTTGACGAATGATGATATCGAGCCTGGATTTTTCGGAAGTTTTCAGGGCCAAATAAGGGGTTCCGTAAGCTACCCGGCTTATGCGTATGGCTTGGACAATGCGCACTGTGTCTGACTCTTTCAACCCAAATCGGCGATTTGACACGCGTCTTATGAGGCGGATTAGCTGACTGTGTGTCTGCTGAAGCGGTGCAACTATATGAAGGCCCGATCCATTTTTTGTAGTGTAAGACCTTGGAATGCGTAGTTCAGATATATTTGGCACTTTTTGTCGTTGATGGTAAGCTCTGGGTCGGGAATGCTGCGCCTGTCGTTGGTGCACCGTCCCGATGCAGAGAGTGAGGAGGGCCGACTTCTCCGAGCACATTCGATCCCTTTATCGTGAAGGTAACGTTGGGCTTGCTCTATGGCTGCTTGCAGAGCATCTTGTTGTGTCCCTATTGATCCTGTTGGTGTCCACAGGGTGAGATCGTTCGCGTAGAGAGCATGTCTAAGATGCGGGATATCTTGCAGTAGGGGAGGAAGGTCCTTCATAGTCATATTGAATAAGAGCGGGGAAATAACTCAGCCTTGGGGAGTGCCTCGGGAAATTGTATTGAATTGTGTTGACGGAGGTTGTCCGATGCCCAATTGTTGCCGTACGGTCGGTTAGAAATGCTGCGACGTAGTCGTACATGCGCTGTCCACAATCAATGGAGGATAGACCTTGGAGTAAGGCCATCCTCCAAGATGTATAGAGAGCGCAAGGAGAGCGGCAACGCTTCCGCCCGCGTTTTCTTCTGCCCCAAAGCGCCTTGTCTACTCGACACTTTTGGAAGCATCGGAAGGCTAACCAGCGAGTACCGATTTCCCGAAAGGTGATTCACTTTTGCCCTCACTTTGACTCAAATATTTCAGCAAGCCAGTATTTGAGGAGTAGCAGCGGTGAAGACTGATGCTGCTGGTTTTCTATACTCTATGTTATTATTGACAGCCTTAGACGCTCGACCGCAGCAGGGTTCACTCAACGACCCATCATGGCGTCCTTTTGCGGACAACAGTACGTCGGACCAGCATGATGCTCGCAAGCCCACGTACACAGTTTTCATCTTGCTGCCGCATTATCACCAGAAGGTTGCGGCTCAACGTCCGGACAAAAAATCTGTGACCACATGCTTGAGGTGGCTGCGAGTGACAAGTCGCTCCAATATTCGAGTAAATAGTGCAATAGTTAACAGTGAAGCCTAACTATAAACCACTGCGCCACTGTGCAAAAGTATATGCGGAACCAGTATTTACAGCAAGTTCAACATCACAAGCAAAATTTGTTTCCGTTTTGAAGTTGAAGGGGGGGGGCTTTACTCTTTTCATTTTCGTTCATAATAACATAATAAAGTGTAAAGATTGGGAACACTCAGTGAGGAGAAGCAGCTCTGCAAAAATGTTTTTAATGTTACCTGCAGCGTAAATGAAGCAAAGGTCCAAAGAAAAAAGTAGCATCAGAAACGCTAGGGGCGCCTATGAAACATGACAACCGTCAAAAAAAAAAGAGAATGGAAGTGAACAAAAAGTGGAAAATACTTAAAATGATCTGGAAAACATACAGACGTTGCTGATGCCCGACGTTCTACCTTGAGCAACACTTTGTCGGAGGCGTTCGTCGTTTCGAAAATTTCATCGCTTACCCTTTCACGCTTTCTTATCGCGCCAGGCCGGTCGCACAAAAAAACAAACAAACAAAGGAGTTTGTTCCAGTTGAAGTGGACACGCCGTCAAAATAACCTCACGGTTTTTTTACTTCAGAGCGTTGCCATCACTTTTTCGCATGACGCGAGCGCGTGTCGTTGAACTGCGTAGAAGCGTCCGAGCGCCGTCAAGTTTGCAACGACGTCCAATGTCGTCAAGTGAACGTGGGCGCGGTAGTTTGACCAAAATGCGATTTCGGTTCCTTCTGTGCCGCGCTTTTATCACCGTCCGCCACTTGCTTCTTTTTCTGTTATTTGGGTCTCAGTCTGGACCATAGGTCTGGACGAGAATTTACGATGCCGTTGCAGGTGAAGGGCTGGAGGTGGCGTTAGAACGATAAACACCTTCGAGGTAGCATGCGTTCGGGCAGGTCCACTGCCTTTTTTTCGCACCTTTATCAGTTCGTAAACAGCTGTCTAGCTTGACATTACCAACATTTTGACTCAGGCAGTCGTTGGAGTTAAAATGCGTTATCATTTTTTAACCACCAATACTGAACAATCTTTTCTTGTAGGCGTTGAATCTGGGAATGAAGGGCGGTGGGAGGTGGCAGCTTGTAAAGAAGGGAGCAACGTCACTTTAAAGTGACGCGTGTTTTGTCTTTATTTAGACGGGTCATCTCCTGCACGTCCATTCTCGCGAGCCGCTACTGCATGCCTCCTGTTTTAGAATTTTTGGTTGCCTGATTTTATTTGCTCGGACGTTTATGGCGCCACATGCGGCCTTTATTTCTCTCGTGGACACTAACCTCGTTCCAGACCTCTTCCCATAGCCTTTCATCCTCAGGGCAGTCGCCACTACGCCACCGAGCAACCCAATCGAATATACGACCTGCCCATATGCAGCCAATCACTTTGTTCTCACGAACGTATTGAAGCGTCACAGTGACGTCATTTGGCATTCGCACCAACCACATGTCGCTAATTCTGCCGATTATTGCTGCTGAGGACGTCGCGGCCTTAGGGCCTTTCGCTGCTATAGTGGTGAATGTGTTCAGCTGGGTTTAAAACGGCGCATCAGTGCAGATTCAGAAGTGTTCCATGTCTTTTCCGCCCTTACCTATGCTGCTGTTCATATACATCTCTATATGACGTATACGTATATATATATATATATATATATATATATATATATAATATATATATATATAATATATATATAATCAGCACATACAAGCGTACACACACAAGCGCTCGTCTATTTTGGAGCTAGCCGATCACACTTGCGAGGAGGCTCTGGACCATTTTCCGAATGAAGTGGCCACGTTAAACGGGCGCAGTCTCCTGCTATGCGCTCTCTCCGCCCTCTAAATTGCGGATGAGGCCGCCAGATGGGGCCGTCCCGATTTCTTCCCATTGCCGGACGTCTGATTTCGTCCGCCTGGTTGTCTCTTTTGCCTGCGTCTTTCCTGCTTCTGTGTGCGTGCGCGCTTTGGCGCCATATTGATGCTGCGATTTTCGGCGCTCTTCAGCTCCTTATCTTATCTGGGATTTTTTATTTGGACCCATACGACGACGCTCGGGACACTCGAAAATACGTTTGCCAATATATGGTCTATTTGCGCCTGTGGGCCGGCTTCGTTCTGAGGAGATTTAAAATTTTACGTTCGTTTCGGATTTGACTATTTGACTCTTGCTACGATGCTTGATTAAAACAAACAATTATGCTCCCGTTTTTTCCCACCGGTTCCGAACAAGGCCGTTAGTTGGATCTGTGTTAAAATGAATTCATAACAGTTGACTGTAACGAACTGAGCTACGCGTACCCTTAATCATGCTTTGCCATTTTCTTGCTTCCCAGATCATTGCTGAGAAGGACAGAGCAAAGAAAGTTATTAGAGTATAACGGTGTTCTCGGAGCTGACACCCCAGTTATGGCGGGTAGAAAACGCATCTGGTGGTGTCGATTTTTTTTATTCCCATACTTTTTGGTGTTAGGAGCCAAGGAATATGAAACCGCTACTTCCCTTTTCGTATGCGCACTCAAAGCTTGCAAAGAGAGGTATAATTAAGTCGTCGTACAGATATCAGTGGAGCCTTGCACATCGCTCTGAAGGTTCATTCCGGCAACAATGCACCCGCCTTTTAAGAGCCGGTTAACCCTTGCATTTTATGTCTTCAGTCGAAACAACTATGCTCAAAGCAGCTTGCAGTAAAAATTCGAAAGGCACAGTGGTAGACGCCCAAGAAAAAGGTAAAAGAAAAAAAATTACACCATCTTCCCGTAGGGGAACCCTGAGTAGTATGCGAAGGAGTCATGGGGCCGATTCAAGTGCCCATTAGTTTTCAATTCGTCGTTTCCGTGAGGTTGAGGTACGTCGCTGCCGTTATATTCACCGTTTGGTGTCCATGGTAACTACCACACTTTTCACTTACCGGAACTACAAAATTGGAAATTGCGTTGACCCATAGCTTTTAGTGTAATTTATTGGAGGGGGGGGGCGGGGCGTTAGAGTGGAGAAGCATTAAAGAGAGAGAGAGACGTTGTACGTGGTATGAGTTTTGTATTTATTTAGGCATTATCATCATCATGTTCAACGTAGGTGACGTCGAGCTGTGGTTGACGTTCCGCTTTGATTATGACCGCTTATGGTCTGTGAAATGTAAATTCAAGGGCTGTTGTAGTGGATGAACCCTAAAGTTGCTTAAGATGAGGTCGATGCACGTTCTCCGGATAGTTGTGGGCTGCTTGTAATCACGGCCCGCCGAGACCCGCGGACGCACGCCGCTGCCGACGACGATGAAACGTCGAAATCGCGCGAAGCGTGCTCGTGTCGTGCCGGCCCGGGAAGACACCGGCAACACTGTCGCTCCAGGAGCCCTAAAAGGAGAAGCGTGCTCGTCTCGTGCCGGCCCAGGAAGACACCGGCAACTCTGTCGCTCCAAGAGCCATAGAAGGGACCGGACGTTCAGCAAGCCGAGCATGCGCAGGGGGGGTGTGGGGGTGGACGGCGCCACAACAACGACAACGACAAGGGAGGGACATAACCCCGACCATGAGATGCTTTGCATCTAAAATACGACTATGGTGCGGTATATCCACGCAACGGCGCACAACCTAAAGAAGGCGGGAAAGCGTGCAGGCGTGAATGTTGTTTCGTTTTCTCGGAACCGGAGAAATTTCTTTGTTTGTGTTCAAAGTTAACACAAAGGGTAAAAAACGAAGAGATTGTGGCACCAAACACCTAAATAAGTTTGTAGCATGCAGGGAGGAAATGGTATACTCATCGCCTTTGGACTACAGAACAAAATACGCAGGGCAATCAGGAACATGTGTAAATGAATAGCTTATAGAACGTTACAACAATGTAAAAAAGCCCGCAGTGACAGGGTATCTTGCATTTCACTTCAAGAAGTGTGGGTGCAAACCGCTGTACGACGAGCGCAGCGTGATAGGTAATGGTCGTCACGGAGTCACATGAGAAATCATTGAGGCTACTTTCTCTACATAAGGTTGCAGAGTATCGGCACTCTTTTCTCCTATCGTACGATGCCGCCGCCGGCATCATTGGCCAGTTCGCATCAAGTAACACTTGTTTAATCTGCGACGGTTCATGGGCGCTGCCATTTTATGTGTTTCTGTAGGGCAACTGTGGGAGTCTCAGCTTGTCCTCCCTGCTCTGCGGCCCCGCGAGGCTGGCGTCGTTGCGAATGCGGATAACAGATAACGCGCTTCGCAACATTTCAGCTGCACAAGTGTGTCTGAACATAGAGTTTCTTACAGTATATAAAAAGAGGAATCTGGCGCTAGCGTCTATGCCACTCACATCAAGGTCGTCTGTGTCGTCATGGGCCGCCATTATACATCGCGCTCGCCTTAGTTTCATTATTGACTTGGATTGAAACGTTTTAGTGACCGCAAATTTAAGCAAAGTGCCACAAAAGCGCGAAGAATGGTGTGCAGTTATGTAAGTGGAAAATAAAAACAGGCTGTTTTAAAAATATGGAAAAAGGAAGCAAAGCGTATTTTTGCCGGAACGGCTGTGCCTGCTATTCTGCAGGCCAAGGTTGTAGTTACGAGCAATGTTAATATTTATGGGGTAACTCATTAGAGGCGGTGATTTTATTAATTTTACCATTATTTCAAATATTAAGTTGTTTGAAGAGTTTCGAAAGTTTTTTGAGCGTGCCTATGAAATTGTTGCCTTCGTGGTGAAGCCGTGCACCGACCGCCAGCTAGTTTAACACAAAAAAAGAAAACATGGCGTTAAACATTCGTGAACGATGACAAGATAGCACGTATACAAGCGCCCGTATCTGCGTATCTTGTCTTCGTCGAAGTACATTTTGTTTCTTCTTTTCGTCGGCCGAAAATTTCGCGGCGGCATATTACCCGCTCAGTGATACGTCCTTCGACTGCGGCATGAGCAACGCCAGGTGCGATCATGCATTAACGGGTGTTTCACTGAACACGGCTAGCACAGAAACGGAAGGATTTCGGCTTCCTTGTAGCTCTTAAACGTGTTAATGCATAGTAAAGGAACCAAATCCACAAAACCGCTTAAGAATCCAATTTTCATGCAAAGCCCAAGGCAAAAAAGGGTTCTTCTCATGAACCCCCATGACGACATGGCTTACGAGGCGCAGTTTCCTCTCTAGTATACTTACTAAGAAACTCTATGTGTCTGAAGATGCCGGGTTATTGCGTCTTCAGCTGTGTTGTTTACAAACGACCTCGTCCAAGTTAGCGGTGAGGCCGCAGAAGCGGCAAACTTGCAACACTGATAGGCAACAAACCGGCAGCCGTTTGCGGGCCTCAGTAACGGTACTTTGTATCTTTATAGTGACACTAATCGACGCCTTCGAAGTCCACCGGCTGAGCGATAACTGTATTAGCACGCCGTCTTTAATCTTATCAGAGAAAAATGAGGGGCTCGTAGAAATAACACAAAAATAAGGGTTGCTGTCAAGAAAACCTCGTGAGATGAGAATGCAAGGAGTAGGTTTTGGTGGGTGACGTTTTTTTGTTTTAACAGATAATTTGCCGGTGGGCATTTTTTCACCACTTTATACCCTTTCGAATAAAAAATTCCCTTCATCTCTTAGTCAGCGCTATGACCCACGTCACAACCTCCCTTGCCTTTGTGGCCGTGCTTCAGGTTTTCTGACTTTGCACACATACTTGTCTGACTACGTTCGTGTCTTATTCATCCGACGCACAATTTACGAAATTGAACAGTGATGTGCTCCTGGCCGGCATTTCCCCTTTTCTCTGATTCGCTTCAATCACCCGAATGTGTATGTATGCTTTATTTATGAGGTTGACTCTGTTGTATGGCATGTATGTATGTATGTATTTATGAGCCATGTAGTATGTATGAGCTTGTATGTAGAGGTATGTATGTTCATGTACGCTGTATGTCGCCACTCTATATACGAATAAGAGTTGGCAGTCGGAGAAAACACTCTAGTCAAGGCCCGGGGGTAACGCGTAGGTCAAGAAAGGTCCCTTGAACCCCGAGAGGAATTTTTTGAGTCGAAAGAAAGTGGCGCTGGCTAAAAATGCCCCCCAAGTGCAGGGTGGGATCCGACCCAATATATATTATATATTATACCTAACATATTATATAGCCCGCAATGGTATACATACCCCCCATATTGAATAGAAAAGTATGGGGCTCGAAAAAAACAGCAAAAATAAGCCGGTTGCGTAGTGGTTATCGCAGTCCAGAAAACCGTATTCTGGAAAGCAAAGAGGAGGTCGTGGTAGTCATTGAAACGATCCCAAATGCCGGCGGGCATTTTTTTTTTTCACCACTTTCTTTTCGACTCAAAAATGTCATCTCTTTCTATGACCCACCACAACCTCCCCTTTCCTTTCCGAGGTTTTCTTGACTGCCAAACCCTTATTTTTCTGTCTTATTTCACGGAGCCCTTCATTTCACCATTTTCTGATTCGCTACATGCTTAGCGAGGGCCTCTTTCTTGGCAGTCTTGGTGCCAAAGGGAGCTTAAGAGGGTTCAGCGCTGGTCGACCACTCTCGACATGTCGTAGACCCTCGAGTCAAGTCACGGGGGTTAAAAAGAAGGTCCCCTTCACCCGGATAGTCCGAGTGGCACTGGCGACCACCCCTAAGTGCACGAAACAAAAATACCTTAACATAAATACCCTAGAAACTCTGGGGAAACAGCCCCGCTGGTAGCGTAGTGATTATCGCACCAGACCGGTATTCTGGAGGTCGTGGTGGTTCGGACCCCACCCGACGGCATTTTTCCCCACTTTCTTTTCGACAAAAAAAATTCTTCATCGTTTTCTATGACCCACCTCAACCTCCCCTTGCTTTCCAAAACTTTTCTTTAACTGCCAACCCTTATTTTCTCTCTTATTTCCACGGAGCCCCTCATTTCGCCATTTTCTGATTCGCTGTATGTATAGCGATATATTCTATTATATAGATAATATATATATATATATACAGAAATAAGAATTGGTGGTCAAGAAGACCTCGGAAATGCAAAGGGAGATTGTGTTAGGCCATTGAAACGATCAAAATTTGGAAAGAAAGAAAGAAAGCGAAGTAAAAATGCCGCCAGGTGGGATCCGAACCACGACCTCCAGATTACCGATCTGGTGCGATGGTTCCAGAATACCGGTCTGGTATCGCACCAGGCCGGTATTCTGGAGGTGGTGGGTTCGGATCCCACCTGGCGGGCATTTTTCTTCGCTTTCTTTCTTTCTTTTCCAATTCTTGATCTGTTTCAATGGCCTACCCAATCTCCCTTTTTGCTTTCTCGAGGTCTTCTTGACTGCCAATCCTTATTTCTGTGTTATTTTCTACGAGTCCCTCATTTCCTATTCGGATCCGCTATAGCTAATATATTATATTATATGCAATATCTAATATACATAGATATTATATATATATATGAGTATAGATATATATAGCCCTATTTCCTATCATTATTATATATGATTCGCTGTATATCTCTATATATACATATATATATATGCAGTAGAAGAAACTTCTCGAGAGCCCAGAATACATATTTGAAGAAATGGTAAAGCAGTGGTTTACTAACGCTTCGACTGGGGACCAGTCTTCACACAGGCCATCCAGTTCAAACGCCAGAATACCGCTGTTTTTGTTTTTTCTTCATGCGTCAACACTTTCTCTCAAATATATATATATATATACAATATATATATATATACGATATATATATCGATATAGCGATATATATATATATATAGACGAAGTATCCCGATGATAGCGAAAAAAATATTTAAGTATCCCTGGGTTGTTTGTAACCACGGCGGTATGCTGAACCTTGCCACCGCGAACGTCTAGAATCGGCCTATATGAACTTACAAACCAAAGTTTCCGTCATATGTGAAATACATTTTTTCTGCCCCTTGTTCAGGATCCACCGAACTAACAGATCTGTAAAAATATATTATAAAGGGTCACAGCCATTCACATACAGGAAACTACAAGTCCTTATTATTCTTCTGATGTGGAACTGTTCTATTCTGCTATTCTATTCTGCCTCAGCGATTTTGTATGTGTTGTAATGCGCAGTCAAGCAGGCAATTCAGGAAAAGAAACCCTAAATCTACACAGAGAGGAGACCAGGATTCCGTTGGAAACGGGCCAGAAACACGCAGCGTCTTTTCAGCCATTCCCGACCGCCATCTCAGGTGTCGCAAAGAATAATACTAACAAAGAAAATCAGCACAGAAACGTGAAACATCGCATTGCCGAGTTCAAGTAAAGAAACACACACGGACAGATACACACCGAAGTATAGAAAAGCTCTGGGAAAAAGAGACGACGGGGCGGACAACAGACGGCCGGAATGGGAAGAAATCGGTGCTGCCGCATCTGCCGGCCTCGCTCGCACTTTAAAGGGCGACGAGCGCACAGCTGCAGGCGGCCCCATTCGTCGCCAATACTGCGTAGCAATAAAAAGGAAGCCGCCACACTATAAGGGCTACAGCCCAACACGGTGTCGATGGCCCTGTGCGTATGCGAGCACGTTAATCTCGCGGAACGCCTACCCCCACGCGCGCACGCACGCACGCACGCACACACACACACACACACACACACGCACGCACGCACACGCACACGCACACACACACACACACACGCGCACACTCACACACCCCACACGCCCGTTCCACAACACACACACCACACACACCTTTCACGCGCATGGACACACACACACACACTCACACCTCGCACGCCGACTCACATGCACACACACACGCACACTGCCGAGCGCAAATGCACACAAATGCACACACACACACACACACACACCACACACACACCAACAGAATAGAGATAGAGACTAGGGAGAGACAGAGAGAGAGAGAGACGCCAAGAAAGTTAAAGAAAAACATGAGTGGGGGAGCAGGAAGAGCATTGACAGGAATTCCAGTGTAAAGATACAAGGAAACTGGCGGAAATCTAAAAGATCAACAGCGTCCAGAAGCGGGACGTGGAACAAAGGAGAGAAGCAATTTGCATGCTGCCGCTAGCACGGACTATGTAAACGCCCATATGCGCAGGGGATCGAATTTTGTCTTATTTCCGTTGATATAAAGGAAGCATCCGGCCATATGTTCGGAAAGTGCGAACAAGACATTTTACAGCCCGTTTATGGGCCCGTTCCGGGAGCTGAGCCAATTACAGGACGTTTTGTGCTCGTCCAAGAGGAAATACTCCACGCCTATTCCGCTGTTTCCCCGCTGGGCTGTCAGTCGTAAACGAAATACTGATTGTAAACAAAAGAGGGCGCTGCCCGTGATGAAGCTTCTTGTTCCGTATTCCAACTCTCATTAGGAACGCATTGTCTTCCCTAGCCCGAAGGAATGCGGGAAAGTTCCATCGACGGGTTCTGTAGGCTTTAGTTTCAAACATTTTGTCTGGCAAGGATATCGTGCCTTGAAATGGGGGTGACGGAAAGATGCACGAAAAGAATCGGCCACTCCAGTAGGGGTGCGGTAAATGTACGGCAGGGCAGCCGTCAGACTGCTGCGCCGCATTTCTCCGACGTCACGTGCGAAGACTGCTGGCACTCCTCTCTGTGCCAGGGGCTTATTGTCGCTTGTGGTTGTAAATCGAATAACCTTCCCTCCGAATCAAACTCGCACGTCGTTTGGACAGCTGTGACAGCACGCGTCTATTATGAAACGCGTGGTAATGTCGAAGTAGGTTTCTGCTGTGCCTTGTTGCCTTGGATGACTGCGTAAAGCATTCCGCAAAAGTGCCAGCGCGGTAGTTATTTCGGTTTTGGGTTGTGTGCGCAAGTGCCACCATAGCGCAAGAACGGATTACGGTACGTTGAATAGATGGAATCCGATGCCTTGAAATGGCTACCGTGCAAAGACGCCATCATGTTTACTCAGATCTAATTGCCTTAAGAGGATAGACCTGTTGCCTATTTTAGAATTAGCGTCTCGACTGGGCCCAGTTGGTTCATTCTGAACTTAAACGACAGCGCAAAAGTCAAGGACTGGGAAAGAAGCACAGACAAGCGCTGAATAAGAACTGAGCGTAATTTATTGGGGCTGGTTTATAAATACGCTTGTCACACATAAAATACACAAAAAACAGAATATTTACACAACCATGAGAAAACGTAATCACGTCTTGTCGTATCTAGAACCACACGTTTACCCATTAGGGTAATTTACCTTTTTTTGTGTTAAAGCCACCGACGGCTTACAGACGCATTTTTCTTCACCGCAATCTCGAACTCTTCGTGTATCTCCCTCGTGTCTGTATCTCTGTACCGCTTCAAAATGGCGCAGTTATTCAGAAAGCGCACAAAGCCGCATGATGTGCAATGAAGAGCGAGGTTGCTTCCCGGGCGAGTCTTCATCGAGTATGCTCGATTTTAGAATTTTCTCTTTAAAGACGCGTAGCGTTAGTGTAGAAGTGTAGGCTTAGGAGGTTTATTTGTTGTTTAAAAAATATGCAAACATAGACGTGGAATTTGATGAGAGAGAATAAACATGTGCCTGCGTGCCCGAACACACGCTTATAATTGTCTTTTCAGTGCTCCAGGGAACGAATAGTACATCTTTTTTCTTAGGCAGCAGAAAAAACTACATATGGAATGTTTTTCAACAAAACATACTTCTGCTTCAGTCGTTAAAAGAAGGAGCGAAATGATAGGGTAACTGTATCGAAAGTACTGTAGCAACAAACCAATCGGCTGTCTCTGCCCTTGGGCCACTGCCGATGTCTCACGTCTTTATAATGCACACAGCGAAGCGGTCATATTGCATATGCCAGCGTCAGTTGCACATAACTGTGGTACGGTACTTCTGCCTGTACACAAGTTATACTGTATAACAGCGTAGTGACACTGCGATTGTTTACTTTGGGAGTACGTGTTCGTCCAGCCTGTAAACAGCCGAGTTGGGGATTCCTCGGACAATGCTTTTGGCTTCGGGTGGCTGTGCATAGGCGCGAGTCATGAATTCATGCTGCAGTAATTCCGGTGTAACCTATAAGTGTTGAATGAATGGCTGAAGGCGTGAATTGTATTGCTAAAGAAGTACATATACTTTATTGCAATGAAGACAGAGTGAGATAGGATTTCTTTATTTGACGTGATTCGTCACACAGCAGCCGAAAATGGGATTCAGTGGGCCTGGAATGCGCTTATGTTGGGCGCCGCACACGGGTAATCTGCAGGGCGAGCGAGGCCAGAGGATTGAGCGAAGAAACCCTGGAGTAGCGGCCCAGCTCTTCCTTGTGTGTGAAATTTGAGGTGGTATAAGATGGGAATGAAGAAAGTGGGGTGATCGCTAGGCGCGGGGAGAGGTCCGGTGAGAATGTTTTATGTCAGCTTAGGCAACACACACCTGATAGTGGGGCCATCCAGTTCGAGCCATAATATGATAGAGAACGAGGTCGCAACAGAGGGGGAGAGCCGGCGGCTGGTGAATGCTCCACATGCTTTCCTGCTCCACACGCTTCGCGGCGTGTGGAGCAGGAAAGAAAGGAGGAAGGTTGCCGTGGGAACTCCGAAGATCCTCCAGGTAGTTCCTACAAGCCTTGTGATGAGCCGCGCATTATTCCTAAGGGCTGTAGTCTGGGAACCAGGGTTAGGGGTCGCCCGGAGTCCGATTCGCACAAAGCCCTATCATTCCCTGCAATTCCCTGGTGTCCTGAAACCCATTCCAGAAACACGTGCAGGGGAGTATGGGCTGCCACGTTGCACGTCAGCTCGTGATGAATGAGCGCATGTAAGGAATTCGTTGCAAATTCTTTGACAGCTCCCGGTTTGTTCATGCGACGGTAATATGGTCACTTGAGCGGAATTGCGACATGGCGGAACCACTCCTGAGTGCTGCTGTGGGGCGACTAACAAAAAAAGTTCATGACCCATTCCACCCGGTAAATATACACGATCAGCAAAGCGTTTCAGCAGACGACATAAAGCTGACACAGAATATAGGTGAAAGGTCTGATGAAATCTTATTCATCCCTAGCGTTGAGAGCCGCCTTCCATGAAGGAAACATACGCAATTACAGCCACTATCTGCTGAGCATCCGCGTAGAAGTTGGCTCTTCCGCTTGGCATTATCACAGCCGCAGAACGAAAGCACAGGGGAATCCCACATCCGTCTTGCCAATGTCTAGCCCTTGTCTTTCTCGAACTCAGACCACCTCATTCAGTAAGTTAGGTATCATCGAATAAACAAACGCTTTTTTTAACGCGTTCAGGTGGTGCGCCGCTCTCGAGATAAAGCCCGGACTTCCTTCGGACATGCTGGTATATTCTGTGACTTCGCGGTCACAATCAAACCTTTGGGCCACTTCAAACGTGAGTGGACACACAGCGTACTTTTGTTATTCAACTCGTCGCGTTAAAGAAAGCCTCGCCTTTTAAAACCCCTCCCACTGCAAAGACATCTCTGTCCAGGGAGCCTGTTCGCAGACGCCAGAAATACAGTGAGCCCTAACCATATAGGCTTAGCCTAAAATTGGGAGATGCGGTAGTGGCGAGCCATATGACTTCGACATCAGCTGGGACAAAATCAGGATTAGGTGTCACTGTAAAAGCGAGATCCACAATCGAGCAAGGGATCTCCAACGGTAATGCGCTACCACGGGGGAGTGGGGGATGGTCGGCTGAAAAAGGCGAAATAAATGAGATTGGGACTTATTTCTAGTAAAGATAGAGAAACAAACGAATAGATTATGTGCAGTGTTATTAAAATTAATATAGCCTTCGGACTAGGATAATGGTTAAGACCGCCTTACAATTTCTGGCTTATAGATGGCCAGAATGAAAGAAAGAAACCTCAAGTGATGTGCTCAACTGGACGCCTGTGTGCCGCAAGTTAAGCGTGAAGGGTTAACCTATGTTAAACGACTTTGGTTAGTCACCTGATTAAAAAAACGATTATAATATGCAAATACGAGACATGTGGTTTATTTGCCTTGCTAGAAAGACGTTTGCGATTCGATTAGCAGAGCTTAAGTGTCCAATGTACGTCTGGTATTGACTGACAAGTACTTATGAGGAAATACAAGCGAATAGTTCCAGATGTGCAAGTTCCCATTACCTGTCTTCAGTTGACTGGCTGCCATAAAATTTAAAGAAAAATGTATTATTCTGTGGTAATAGATTTAACAAGGTAGTGTGAGTGCGAGTATGTTACTATAATTATACTTTAACCGAAATTAAATATAAACACATTCGCTCTGATCTATTTATATTTTAAAGCCACATGGAAATACCCAACTTGGGTAGTGGAAGGAATTGGGTAATCGGTTTACATTTTCTGTTGGGAACGTTTCTCTTCCCCCTGTCGTGCGTGTCAATGCTACCACTTACTAATTTTTTTGGCAAATTTCCAACTAGGCAAAACCCTCGGTCAAGAAATACGCGATTGGGGAAATTTATTCATGTTGGCTTGCAAATTCGCCATTCCAGTCGAAAGCTCCCGGCGTAACCCAATTCAATAAAAAACACCGAATTATATAGTGAATGCAACGGCGTAGACAAATGCGTTTGGCGAAAAGGCCACTTTCTTGAAACTGCTTTATCGTTTTTACAGTTTGGATTAGTTGTTATGATAAGGTTCTCCACGTCGGAGTTGCAAATCGCGTTCGAGTTGCGATCAGACAAAATTTGCATTCTCCCCTTAGTGCCTGACATTTCGAAATCAGAGTTACACATTGTGGGACTGCAATATACCGCAAATCACGATCACAGGACACTTCGTAGACGCAAGGGGGGTTCTGCCCTACCCTGGTAATGCTCGCGTACCCTAGAATTTTACAGCCTTTTGTAAAGATATATTTACCTTGTGCTCGACGGAAGACAGGTGAACAGTGCCACCTGGTATGTTGCTGGTCCACTCTGAGTGGAGATTCGCCTTTGTGACATGCCTTTGTAGGATCCTAGTTGGATTGTACTTAAAGCTCTCATACAGAGTTGTAGAATCAATTCAAACGAGGCAGACATCAGGTGCTCCTTACAATACTTTCGAATGCAAACAGTCCCTTGTCCAACCCACTCCCGTAGTAAATATTCTATGGCCTACTCGCGTATTTGGCCAGCGCAACTCAGATCCCTTTCCCCACTTTCATTTTCTTTCAATACCTGAGCTTGGGCGTTTTTCAGTCGTGCTTTTCTTCGCTCTGCCTAGCAGAAGAAGGAACAACGACCGCACCTCCTGTCTTCGCTCTGCAAGCCATTAGCAATGCAGATGTACCCGAATGACATATCCCAGTCCTCCACTCAATCGTATTATCCTCGCTCTTTTGTTTTCGCAACGAAGAGAGGCAAGTTTGTTCTGTTCGCTCATTGCTATCACTGCGGTGAGCTCATTTGTATGGATCGCTCCTTCTGGGCTTACGCCGTCCTAATACGTTCCACATTTATGTTCGTTTTCTTTCCAAGTATAAATGCTCCTGGCGGCAGAGTTCCAGCCATGTTATCTTTGCTGCGATTGTTTGTTTTAAATTAAATTTACAAAGAGAGCCTTCGAACAAGAAGATTAGATACAGCGGGCGAGACTAACCAAGCAAGCAAGCAAGCCATCAATGCAGTGAATACAACCGCCAAGATTGTATCAGACATGTTGGTATATGAGGAGAATTGCCAACGGAAAGTTCTCATTCTAGACACCGGGTGTCTCTCTATGCCAACCCTGCAGTAGACTTTTCTGGGCATCTGCAGGGGTACCGGTAACACATCATAAAAGGCTGTGGGCACAAAGGAGCAAAAAGGACCTGAAGGCTAACGATGAATTACACCAACGTATTGGCGTTACAGAGTACCAACGTACCGAGAATGCTACCACTAACGATGAATTTTGTAAGCAACAGCGGGGAATGAAAGACAGACAAGGTAACCAAAAAGGAAGCGAGACAGACAGAAACAAAAAATGCAGGAAAAAATTGAATTGAACCGTCTTTAGCCGTGTACAGACAGAAAAATTTTATATCGAAAAGGAAAATCTTACCTCCAAAGGCACTGCTTCACCTTTCGTCGCTACAGCGGGTTGCATCATACCGTAGAGCTTTTTCTTGCAAGTGTTGAAAAAGTGTAATGCATGCGTGTTCTGCGGAAAGAAAGATACCATTCGCCACACGACGTAGCAGTGATTTTATCCATACAAGTTCTTACTAGAGAAATATTAGTCTTTGCTGAGTCATAGGGTGTCAAGGGCACGCCGAGACGTTTAACTGCAACACGGTAGAGGTGATGAAAAGGTTATAATTCTTGGGGAGGAAGAGCAGAGCAGACAATGTAGCTGAGGATTGCAATCACTTGTAACTTTAAAAACTGAACTGCAGCCTGCTGAAATGGCATCGCTAAAGTTAGACCGTAGTGAAACATATATAGATCCATGAGGTTGTTTGCTGAGATGACACCAGTCTTCGCCCCGTTACAAGTGAACATCATTAACAATCAAGGAATCAAAACGCAACAAACTTCCCATTCATTCTCTGCAAGGGTATGTGTCTTTTGTGGGCGCATCTGCCTCAGGCAGTTTTAACTTCGTACCACCAGATGCAGCCGCTAGATATATGAAGCACAGCATCCATTTTTAGTCCAGACATGATTGAAAAAGTTTGAGAAACTAGTCTTCCGTCAGTTAGACGCCGACACACTTCACAAAAGTTGTCAACAGAAATTAGCAGTTGTAACAACACTGTAGGAAAAGGACGGCTGTTTGACGAGCGCATTTGACTCTACGCAATCCCTCCAGCACCATCTTCAAGTGCCCTTGAAACACGGTTTTTATTGCCTTGAGCAGCTTTTAATAGGAGTTCGCTGATTCCCCGCAGAATTGCTGAGCCTGCATCGCATGTGGCGTTCACGAATGACCAAGCACAATTGTGACGTGGACGCCCATCCAGCACGCCAGTAGTTTCGATAAATCGTGTTTTGATTTGACGCTGTGAATGAAGCTGGTTATTTTGTGCCACAATGGCTGCCAAGAAATAGTCATTCCTTATCTACAAAACAATTTCAATGAGGCAAAACTATTTAGGCTAGTACTATTGCCTTTTGCATATGTGGTCCATATGTTCTCTTAGTGCACCACAGTATTGTCAAATCTTATTCTGGGGACACCCGTAAAAGACCTCAGTTACGTCGGGGTACTTTATAGATAATGGGCATTGGCGATGCCAGCGTCTTTATATCAATGGTATTTATTGTACGATTCATCTCAGTTCGACAGTTACAAAGCAAAAGTAATTATTTATCCCCCTACTAAACTATGTGTTAGCTTCTTACGCTTCCTTGCAGGTGACGCGAGCTCCTTCGAATCGAATGGACTGGATTACTCTTTGAAAAGCAGCGCATTTTTTAGTACTTTTCGGGCATCTCGCGCCGAAGTCTTCGATTTTCAATGCCTAACTTTCCCATCAGTCTGTCTCCTGCGCGTCGGCTAACCTTGTAGTCCTCTCACTACCGACGGCTTTCCCACCCTCACTATCAATAGTTTTCACCCTCCTTTATACACCTTCTTGGGCACAATGTTTCTGTTCATCCAGTTTTTACAGGTCAAGACACTCGTGTTCACTAAAGCTCAACTCCTAAGACAAGGAAAAACACGGAAAAAAAGAAAAGTCATTATTTCATCCCTTCCTGCCATCGTCTTTTGGAATTTTCCTGCCATTGTGCTCGTCCGTGGAAGTTGCTTAAGAGAATATTTCTGATGCTCTTTTTCCTATTTTACGGGGGCTGCTGCTGCTCCTGCTTCTGCTGCTTTCTTGCCGGGTGCGCTGCTGGGTTTCATCTTACACAAGATAACGGTAGCCTCCGCGTATCGCACTTGTGGTTCCCGGAGAGCGACTCGCGGCAAAGCGCAAGTCAAAGCCCAAGTAGATGCATGTAACACATCATTTTCAATTGAGATGGTGGCATCTTCTCCAGGGGGATGGAGACGTGGAACATTTCACTGCTCTGAAAATAAACAACTACGCCAAGCACCGTAACCCTCTAAAAATATTATTCGGATATGCCGCTATGAAAACTTCGCATAACCTTGATTCCTAACGATGCGTAAGATACGCCAATTGTTTTCTTCTAGAGTACATTCATAAGGATTGTCGTAACCAATGGCACTGCGCTCGTCTGCTGAAAACAAGGAAGCGTCACATCCGCTCGTTTTCGAGAGTGCCAGAGAGATGAGGGATGTGTTCCATGCCAATGGTTTCTCCTAAACTGTAGTTTTACCTTGTAGCTCTTTTCTTTAATAGGGCTGATACTTTATTGTATATTGAACTGGCCTTAAACAGTAGCAGGAAAATGTCTTCGTTCTCAAGCCGAGAGTCTCACTAAGTTTTCTTTTGGTTCGCGCGGAAGTCGCCGGCGGTAAAACTGTGCCCAATGGTGCTCACAGCTGCCGTTTTATTTATCTTCCAAAAAACCATTTCACGTTGTTTGCTTACAAATTTTTTGGCAAATTTTCCCAGACGTTTTTTTGTACGTTTTGACATTTTAAGGAGACGCTGCAAGTTCTCTATAACACCAGGCGCTATTGGATAAACAATCATGACGTAAACGGTAGTAAGATGGCGTCCGGTCACTAGATATTTGGCCAAAGTCCTTCATCCATTCATATAAAACAATATTCACAACTGCATAAAAATATTTTGCAGTCAGCGGCCGTCATCTTAGTGGCATGGCTTAATTTCCCTCGGTCCTTTAAATAAAATTCGTACGCTGCCACATGGAGAGTTTTCAAAGTAGCACCACAGCCACATCAGTTCATGCTAGCAAGTATACATACATGCTCGTCCGCCACTGAGGCTTTCCGCGCAAATCGTCGGCAACACTCATCACACGCGAGGAGTCTAGGCAGTAGACCAATGTTGAAAGCTTGATCTCAAACAAACAATGCAGAAGCATTATAAACTTTAAAGCCATTTAGAAGGTTCTACGAAAATTATTACTTCTCTGTCTTGGGAAACACGGCCCACCTTTTTGAGCCCGCTGGTGTAGAAGAAGATGGAGAATAAAGGTTGGGAGCATTAGTGGACGAAACGTGAATTAGAAGGGGAATGAGGCAACATCTTATAATTGACACAAAAGTATAGTTATATTCTTCTTATCTGCCTTTTAATAGTGCTTTGCGGAGTTACTGCTCCACTGCCTGTACTACTCTATCACCGTTCTGTTCCCCTGTTTAGACCCTGTCTCCCAGTTCAATAAAGGTTTTACTACTACTACTACTCTGGATGGCAGTTGTGCAGGCTGTAATTATATTTTGCATGAGAAATCAGGTCTCGCCTAAATGTCTCATGCTCTAAGTTCGCTCAGTGGACAAGATGTTCGGTCGTAGATTGTAGGAAGTAGCCGTGGACTAGGTGATGGTGGCATCAACATTTATTCAAGTGCGTAAGTCCGGTCGGAACTAGAGAGCGGCGATGGCATGCTCCGCCGAGCTGCACAGTCATGTTAAATCTCCCATCGCATGAAACTTGCTGACGCTGGGATGGCACCACTGATGATGATTGTGAAAGGATGCGGATGATGATGATAGTGGCGCTAAATGCAGATGGTGTTGCCGTCACTACAAAGTAATGTGATTTGGCGTCATAGAACCGGGCAGGAAGAGAGGGAAAACCAAACGGTTTTACAATAATAGATAAACTCCCAAGAGTGCCGGTTTGACTCTTGATGGTACGGCTGTGGTCGGCTAAGAAACGGTTCAAATGCTGCTAAAAGTATTCCAGTGAACAAGCAGTAGGGCTTGGAGCTACAAGGCATTCGTGCTATCTAGACCATGGGAATGTACTGTACTAGCTAGCATAGAGTTTTGTGATAGAGTGGCACATGCCCTCTGAGGTGTAATAGGCAGCAATTTTTAAAACCAACTTCTCATTCCAATTCATTTCTTTCCGTGAACTATTGCAATATATCATTTAATGAATCTATAAATCAATCCATTCATCAATCAATAAAGGAATCAATCAATCCATTCCTCTTCACTCTATTCAGGTGTTTTACGTGCGCTCTTCCCGTTTGATATAAAGAATCCCTAATCTGTGCCTTTAAAAACCCACGTCCATGACGTAGGCTGGCTACGCGAAGCTCGCAGAAAAAACTTAGTAGGAAAGTGTCGCGATGAAAACTGGCGCATTGCTGGCTATTTGATATATTTAAAACACAAAGAATGGGCCATATCACGCCTTGCTAGCTTCATTGTTTCATATTATATATTCAGTACTTTTTCCTACACTTCCGAAGTAGACGCGTAATATTTCTGGCTATCAGATTTTGAAATGATAATGATGTACTGTCCTTTGCAATCAACCATATAATCGAATTATGAAGCAAACATTGCTGTCATGCCCGCTATACTACTTTAATAGCCCGTAACATGCATTCGTAAAATTGTTGATATTTTTCCAGGTTTTATGGGAAACCTAGAACGGTTATCATGTGCCTTACAATTAGCAAATTCTCGTTCAAAATCCCCGTAGAGATCCGCTGGAGCTGATTTGGACTCCGCGCATACAGGGCTGGGAGCCAACGAGGAAGCAAACAAAGCATCTCGGGACTGTGTCCGATGAGGCCCAATCATCGTCCCCTTACATGGGGATCGAACAGCCCAAGATAGCATGCTTGGCTATTGGGAAATAACTGCGCATTACTGCCACACCTGCCGCATATTCCCGCCAGATCACCCTACCCTCTCTCATCTGAAGAACGCATAGCGCCTCAATCAAGCAAACACTTCCGCCTGTCGCGCCAAACTGCGCCAATTTCCCCCCATACCCCCCCTCCCCGCCCCTTTATCATTCCCCCAAAGGTCCGCATGTGCTTTAAGGACACCCCCATTCATAGCTTGTGGGCTTGTAACAAAGATGCCTTCCCATTAATCCGTGCGAGCGACGAATTGGAGGCGGCTCTGGGTAGGTCAAACCTGCATATGCTGAAAAGTCTGATGGAACAGGCTTCCTTCTTCACCGGCACGCTGCTACTGCCGGTAACCGCCCCTTCCAAACTACGTGTTGCAATAAAGTTTATTTGTCTGTCTCAAAGTATAAGACTCATAGTAGATGAACATTCTGCGGGCATGACGCTACTACTCACTATCGAGCATGACGCTACTACTTAACTTAACCCCTAAATGCCTCAACCATTGCGGGCTACAAACGTGGGATCCGAGTCCAGGAGGCAAAATCAAGTTAGTGCAACTGGAGGCTCGCATGTCACAAAAAACACCAACGAGATGAGAAAGCTTGCCGGCTCCCTAGCAAAACGCAAAAGTGCGTGCATTCTCTGAAATATTCAGGACGCATTCCATGTTTCATCGATTGCTTAAGATATCGTTTTACAAAAAAGGGGGATTTATTGTTTGCCAGAAAGCGGCTTTTATAGCAATGGGAATAAGCTGAATGCATAATAATTAGTGTGAAAGACAAGGAAGGTAGTGAAGAAGTTTTGCGTGACTCGCGAATCAACGCCTCCGTCTCCGCTCTCTCAACGCACGAGTTCCACATGAAAAGAGCTCGTGCATATTTGGAAACAAGAGAACAAAACAGTTAAAGAGAAGCGCACAGCTGCAACGTCCCCATCCCACGCCACTCTGGACTACTCCCCCTGTTGAACGTCATTAAACGGATAGCGCAGCCACACGATGTCACTCGGATACTTCCTGGAGACTCGGGGGAGAGATACCGGTGCCAAGAAGGTGGGGTTGCCCTCATTTACAGCGACAAAAGACAAACAAAAAAATCATTACCTGCCGCCAACCATAAGCGGCCTAAATGCCTCCGTATATGTTAGTATTCTAACCGGCACCCACTTCTTGTCTGTCACCCAGGTTTCGTCCTGTTCCATCGAGCTTTTCTGATAATGGTGGGGAGCGGGGAGAATTTTTCAACGGACTTTTTCAGTGTGTTTTTTTGAAGATTAGTACTGAATAAAATTAAGTTCATGTTGTATGCCGATCTGCTGCATCTGCTAAAATAAGTTACAGGAAGTGTATTTTTTTCGTGTCATAGTACCACCAAGGGAGTTCCTCTAGACGACACTTAGTGGCTCCATCGTTACTGAACACTTCTTAGTTGCCACCTTGACGGCGAACGCAATTTCCGCATTCCATGACTTACCAATTGCCGGCAGTTATGAAAGCCTAAGTCGGCCTCGTCTAACAATACATACATACATACATACATACATACATACATACATACACACACACACACACACACATACATACATACATACATACATACATACTACATACATACATGCATATTCATAACTTTATACTCATAGACATAACAATCTTCTTGTGAGAAATGCGAAATTCTGGTATGCGTACGAACGTAGTTGGTTGTCCGCGAGTTTCAACAGCAGGAAGAGTTTCCTGTTTATTGGGCGCTCCTAGACGTTTCCAGCAGTTACGCATGTAATGGGTTTTACATATCGCACAATTCCGCAATACTGCCTGGACCGCCAGAAATAATAACATCCATTGTTAGTAAGCACAAAGTCGATAGGTGAAACAATATAAGAGATGCTGTCAAGGACAAAAAGGAGCCCTAACAGGAGCAGGATTTCGCCACACTAGATTTGATTGAAACCCTCGCATGTCGGAAAACAAGGAATTATTGATTGAATCAAATATAAAGCGTAGAGATGCAGTTGAAACATAAAAGATTATTGACTAACTTCCCGGTTTTATGTAAAATATTCAATTCGTAGTTGCTTTGTTTTGCAGTTGGTACAGGGCTTTTTCTGGCTATTTCTGCAGTGTGGCCGGCCGTGGAGTTCACCTACTTGCTCGCTGACTGACGGATTTATTTATTTATTTATTTATTTATTTATTTATTTATTTATTGAGTGATTGATTGACCTACTACAAGTTTACGATCTGTCTGTCGTACACTGACTCACTCACTCAAATTAATCAATCAATCACTTAATAAAGTAATCAACTGTCTCCACAGGTGGTTGATGAACCTAGTTTCCTACATGGTCAGCATGGCGCTGGTGTACGTGGTCACTTTGTCCCTGTTCCCGAGCGTCGAGATTGGTATCGTGTCCTTTTGCCTTGTCTCATCCTCGTGGATGCCCATGCTGCTGTCGGCACAGTTTCAACGTCGCTGACTTCTGGCCTGAAGTGCTCAAACGCCGCATCTATATTGCATCATCATCATTTCCCTAATCAACGCCGTAAAATATGCCTATTGATAATAATATTACTATTAATTATTTTTGCCGGTAGTTGCCGTCATCGGCTTTAATTTTAACTCCGGCAGGAAGACGACACAGCCAATGACTTCAAGCGGGGCAAACCATCTCCGCATTTCTTCCAATTTAATTATATATAATATATTTTTAATATATATTTAAAATAAAAATATATATTCTTATATATATAATATATATAATATATATATAATATATATATATATATATAATATATATATATATATATACTAGCGGCAGTACTCGGCGGTGCCCGGGTGGGCCATTATATTAAGGAGAGCAATTTGTATTTGTTAGTCGCCATATGAGGCTACTTCATTGGGAAGTGGTATTACACTCGGGAGCGCCTGCCTGCGGTCAGTACATAGGCTCCTACTGCAGGCGCGTCGTGGTAATGTGAAACGACCGGTACTCGTTTTTTACTCCCACTCTCACTAAACAAACTGCACGAAAATGGAGCGTTTGAGCGAATGAGTCAGTGCGTGAAATAGGTTTTATTGAGCCGGCGAAGTGGGAGTGGTTCCCAATTTCAGAAAGCCATGTGATGAATGGGCAGCCTTCGCTCTGGAGGTCTGATCTGGACATCCAGATCACTCTTAGCCATCAGGTTCTCCCACAGATCAAGGTTTGGAAAAGTGGAAGAAGAAGGAGGAGCTTGGTTTCCTTGCACTCTTAATATAATATGAGGAAGAGTGCCAGGATGGCAACCACAACTTGAATTCGGGAGGAGATTGCGCTGGGAACACATAATGGAGGCCGGCTGGGTGAGGGTATTCTTCCTCATAATAAGTGCTATCTCAGAAGGATATGAACGATGCTCATCGGTACAGTTTTATCATAAGTAACAGGGCTCCCTACGGGAGGCGCGAGGTTGCAGGAAGTCGCCGCAGATGCCGAGGCTAACCTTTGCGCTTTTTACTGGTACATTTTCTCTTTTACATTTATGATATATGACACCTGCTCCTACGGGGGACGCGTAGTTACCGAACGTGTCAACAGATGGCTGACCGCTAAGCGAAAGCGGGAAATCTCAACTGAATTTTACGTCCAAAAGAATGCAGATTAAAAAATCACGCTGGCCTTCTTATCCGTATGTTAGGACAAAATCCTGAAAGTGGTTTTTGGGCAAATCAATGGGCATCATTTTGAAGAAAAAACGAACGGGAGATATCAACTGGCAGGGTGGTTATTAACGAAAGTGTAAAAACACAGTGTTTTCCCGAAATCCCGCTTGCCTCTATTGGGAGGGTGTCATTGAAGAATCTTGTATAACAGTGTTGAGATACGTGATGAAGTTGCCTATCCCAACAAAAATTAATTCGATATCTCAGATGGCGGGCATTAAAAAAATTCATATCTGAAAAACTATTTTACCGCTTTTCACTCTCTCTATGGTGGCATTTTTTTAAATTTTAAGAAATATTGACCTCCAACACCGTAATCAGAATGTGCCCTTGCAATCTGTAGCCGTTTGAAAAAGCAGTTTAGCTAGACGTTTACATAACCTGTCAGGTGTTTTTGGCTCATCAGTCGTGTCATTTGAAAAAATCAATTTGACCCTTTTAGGGGCGTCGCAGAGCGAAATCCTTAAAAACGGTTCTGTGCATTTGTAGCAGTAACATGTTCTAGCAAAATCGGGTGGATTACTGAATCGATGAAAGAATTATTTGAGAATCTTTAGGAACACCGTTTTAGTTCCGGAATGCGGAATCACCTCGCTGGTGTAGGTTAGGGCGAAATCCAAAAACTACTTTTTAGGTATTCTTAAGGGCTACTTATATCAGCAAAAAGCGCATCGATATCTGAATGGGTGACCGAGAAAATAACGAATTCGCGAAACCTCAATTTCGCCCTTTTCTTCGGTTAGGAGGGCAATTTCTGAAAAACCGGCCTTAGTGAGCACCTACTAAATAACGCAAATAAACTCGTGAAATTTCAAGTCTCTAGGTCTAACAGTTTTGGCTGGGCGTTGATGAGTCAGTCAGTCAGTCAGTCGGGCACTTCTCGGGAGACGCGTAGTTGCCGACAACAGATTATAACAATTTTACGTGAATGCACATCCGCCACCAGCCTCGGCCCACAAAATCATCATCCCCGATATCAGAAGTCTAGCTTTTCACTCGACGCAGAATGAATCTGTAGCCGCAGAGACGTGGTCAGATCACCACCCGTTGTTCTACGCGCCTGGTCCTGTCCATGGCACAGCCAACCCAATCGCAATAAACGTGGGCTCGCCTCACCGCCATCGTCGGCAGCCCTGAAAAATATATACATATATATATTATATATATATATATATATATATATATATATATATATATATATTAGATATATATATGGTAATAAGTAAGATTCGGATACACAGCAGGAACAATAACAAACAAAACAAACAAGGTTTACTTACGTAGCGGCAACGGGACTTGCCTTCATCAGAGTACAGTTACAATATTTTGCTGTCGCAAACATTTGGAACACATTTCTTATATAGGCTTTAGCAGAAAACTGTGAGGAGGAAGCGGAAAATGCTTCGGAAATGTAGAGTATGCATACAGTCGGGCTACGCCTATGTTACAACAACAACAAACCGAAAAAAAAAGGGGGGGAGCGAGAGAGGAGGAAAGGGGTCGTGTTAACAAAGCAGCGTTCAAGATTGCACCCTGACGGGTCAACGTATGCCGCGTGGGCTGCAAGTTCAGACAATGCGGGAAACTGGACAACCGCGGTATCAAAAGAAAGGGAAGAGTATAACAGTAAGGTATTCAGTGGCTGGGGAGACTGGTTGGGGCGGAAGCGAAGATGGGTGTGCCCCCCGCAGATGAAGAGAATAGATACGGGGCACAAAAGAGCATTTCACAGAAGCTAGCAACCTGAACAGAAAATAGGTAGGGTCACAAAAGGTTAAACATGAATAGATCACAAAGAGTTAACATTCTTAAGTGGTGGTGGGAACGAGGCCTCCTTCCCCAGGAACAAATGGCATTGTTTGAGCCGCATTAGGGTAATAAACTGCTGTATTAGGAGAGTTTCTGCGAATTCTGATGGGAAACTCCAGGGTAGGATATGAACATCATTATAAAAATTATGAAGCCGCCAATTTTAATCGAGGGATAAGCACGTTAGTTTTCTGTAACTTTCATTAATCCGAAGTGTGTCTGACCCAAACTTATAAATGAGATAAGATTCCCGAACCTCGCGGTCGTGGTGCGTTTTGAAGGCGGATTCTAAAATCGTTGCTTTAAGATGTTCAAATTCATGCGCGGGACTGTTCACATGTCTTGACAGCGGCAAATAAGGGTAGCTTTTTGCATGAGAGCGGTGATTATTGAACCGTATTGGGAAGGGCGTTTCAGTTTGGCCGATATATTGTTGCCTACAAACAGTGCACTCTAGAAGACTTACGACATTAGCGGAGTCACAGTTAAAGTAACCTTTTATATTTACGTAGTAGTCTGAAGCCGTCCTGGTTGCGCGCTGTGTAGTGGTCATGTGTGGGCGTACTTTAAATCGGGGTTTATTGCAGGGCATGCAGCCAGTAGTTGCCGGTCGGTTGATACGAGAGTTAGTAAGAAAGTCACCTAAATTCTTATTACGGCCCGTAGACAACGCGTGGTGGTTCGGGGAATATGCTTTTTAAGCGGTCACTGTGCATTAGGATATTGTGATGTTTTTAGTACGGTTGACACTCTTGGAGCGGAGGATGAGTGGGTTAAAACTAAGTTAGTTTGCGGGTTCCGTTCGGGGATTTTTCCTTACAGATTACGTTACGGCCTAATTGGTTGGCTCGCACAATAGCGTCGTCGATAACTTTTTCCGGGTATTTTTATTCAGGAGGGCGGTCTTGAGTTCTCGACAGTTTGAGTCAAAGTCGGCTTGGTTTGAGCAAATTCTCCTAAATCGGTGGGCTGGCTGTAAGGTATTGCTGTCTTGCAGTGTCTGACATGGCTACTTCGGAAGTGCAAATACTGCCGCGTGTCTGTCGGTTTTCTATACAGTTTAGTTTGAAGCCGACCTTGGAAGGTAGTAACGGTGACGTCCAGAACGTTTACACTGTGTTCCGAATAGGAATGAGCAAGGGAAATACTAGGATGGGCTAGGTTAAATGCCTCAATGAACGGTGAGGAGCTCCACCTCACCGTGTTGCCAGATCATGAATATGTCATCAATATACCTTTGTAGTACATTGGCTTTAAATTTTGGGTGTCAAGAAAGTTTGATTCGAGGTGAGCCATAAAGATATTGGCGTAGTTAGGTCCGATTCGAGTTCCCATTGACGTTCCGCTGACTTGCACGTAATGAACTCCGTCGAACTCAAAATTGTTAAGTTCAAGAATAAGCCTAAGGAAGGTTTGGAGAGCACAAGAATCGATAGGTTTGTCGCACGATGACTGCTCATACGCAAGGGATACAGCGGCGATGCCATCTTCATGGGGGATGTTAGTATACAGTGACGCAACATCGAGGGTGACTAGAAGGCAGTTATCAGGAATTTCAATTTTTGGGATGTCTGAGAGAAAGTCATTGGTATCTTTAATGAAGGAGGGAAATCTGGGCGGAATGTCGCAAATGAGATTATCCACATAGCGCGAGAGGTTTTCGGTAACAGTGACAGTGCCAGAAACAATGGGGCGCCCTGGGTTGTTCACTCTGTGAATCTCTGGGAGAAGATAGAATTTACCGGCTACTGGGCTTAAGGGGATCAGGGAACGAGCCGTGGTTTCATTTATTGTTTTATTTTTAACAAGCTCAGCAAGTTTATCTTTGACAATTTGCTTATAGTCTTGAGTGGGATCATTGGGTAGTGCTTTATAGAACGTCGATACTGATAGTTGCTTATTGGCCTCGTTAACATAGTCGGGTTTGTCAAGGATTACGATTGCACCTCCCTTGTCGGCAGGTTTAATAATTATGTCGGGACAGCTTGCGAGTTCCTCTAGGGCTTTCTTTTAGTTGGTAGTCATGTTGTTGTGGAAAGAAATTTGTGTTTGGTATGCTTTTCGCACATCGCGTTGGACAGCTTTGATGTACATGTCGAGGCAACTATCACGCTGTGTGGGAGGGGTCCAGTGCTTACAGCTAGGTAGGGTTCTTCGGGCTGCTTTCGTCGCGGGGTGATCGTAGTATTCTCGTAGCCTCATGTTTCTGGCGAAGTTATCTAAGTCCTTAAAAAGTTGAAATTCATCAAAACCACCAGTAGCCGGGCAAAAGTTTAGGCCCTTTGACAAGACGTTCATTTGAGCGGGGGAGAGGGTTATACTTGAAAGGTTCTTGAAAGGTTCATTACATTCGCGGTAAAGTTTTCGTTTCTGACGGCAGGCGAGGAAAAATTATTAGTACAGGGGTTTAACTGAACTGTTTGGGGTGCAGTAGTCGAAGCATTTATTACAGTCGTAGTGACATTATCGGTCGTATTGTCAGAGTGGGGGCAGTTGCTAGTGCCGGAGCTTGTTAGGTTCTTACGCGTGTGGCCAGTGTTAGATATCTTATCTCGGTTAAACTTTCGGTCTTTTGTTCGGGATATGGCGGAGGCCGTCTTAGATTCGTGGTTGCTTAAAAGGTTCAACTCTCTTTTGCTTAGTTCCGGAATAAGTAGTTCCTATTTATTTCTTAGAGAATGGGCCGTAGTTTCGCAGTGATTGAGGATTATTTCAGTTAATTATTAGGGATTCTTTATCGAGTACCTGTTTCCACTTATTCATGTTGTACGGGGAGAGTTCGGTAGTAGCAGGTTTTATTCTAATCCTAAGACCCCTGGGAGTGACCGCGGCAGTCAAGTACTGTGCAAGAGCGGAAAAGTGCAATTCGGAACGTATGCGCTTTTCGGTGATTTTTTTTAGCTTGTAAAACTGTCTTGAAACGGGGATGGTGGCAGCGTTACCTGTTTTTTTGTGTTGTAGTCAATTGCTGCTATGCTGATTCTTTCGAAGGTTGCAAGGGCATGTGGCACAGAGGGTTGGATTTTGGACCCCAAAAGGTCCGGCCGACGCGCTGTTGTTGGTTTTCGTGGGCTCCGCGGTCGCTGAAGATGCGGAGGTTGGGCGTGGCATGCTGTTGGTACGGCGCTGGTGAGGGAGCTTTGTAGGGTCCCCGCGAGCGTTCCTTCGTTGCAGCGTTGCTTCGACTTCTGCACCCCAAACAGTTCACTTAAACCCCTGTACTAATAAATTTCCCTCGCCTGCCGTCACAAAAGAAAACCTTACCGGGAATGTAATGAACCTTTCAAGTATAACCCTCTCCCCAGCTCAGATGAACGTCTTGTCAAAGGGCCTAAACGTTTGCCCGGCTGCTGATGGTTTTGATTAATTTCAACTTTTTAAGGACTTAGATAACTTCGCCAGAAACATGAGGCTACGAGAATACTTCTACGATCACCCCACGACAAAAGAAGCCCGCAGAACCCTACCTAGCTATAAGCACTGGACCCCTCCCACACAGCGTGATAGTTGCATCGACATGTACATCAAAGCTGTCCAACGCGATGTGCGAACAGCATACCAAACACCAATTTCTTTCCATCAGAACATGACTACCAGCGAAAAGAAAGCCCTAGAGCAACTCGCAAGCTGCCCGACACAATTACTAAACCTGCCAACAAGGGAGGCGCAATCGTAGTCCTTGACAAAACCGACTATGTTAACGAGGCCAATAAGCAACTATCAGTATCGACGTTCTATAAAGCACTACCTAATGATCCCACTCAAGACTATAAGCAAATTGTCAAAGATAAACTTGCTGAGCTTGTTAAATATAAAACAATAAATGAAACCATGGCTCGTTCCCTGATCCCCTTAAGCCCAGTAGCCGGTAAATTCTATCTACTCCCAAAGATTCACAAAGTGAACAACCCAGGGTTGCCCATTGTTTCTGGCATTGGCACTGCTACCGAAAACCTCTCGCGCTATGTGGATAATCTCATTTGCGACATTCCGCCCAGCTTTCCCTCCTTCATTAAGGATACCAATGACTTTCTCTCCGACATCTCGAAAATTGAAATTCCTGATAACTGCCTTCTAGTCACCCTCGATGTTGCGTCACTGTATACTAACATCCCCCATGAAGATGGCATCGCCGCTGTATCCCTTGCGTATGAGCAGTCATCGTGCGACAAACCTATCGATTCTTCTGCTCTCCAAACCTTCCTTAGGCTTATTCTTGAACTTAACAATTTTGAGTTCGACGGAGTTCATTACGTGCAAGTCAGCGGAACGTCAATTCGAACTCGAATCGGACCTAACTATGCCAATATCTTTATGGTACACCTCGAACCAAACTTTCTTGACACCCAAAATTTAAAGCCAATGTACTACAAAAGGTATGTTGATGACATATTCATGATCTGGCAACACGGTGAGGCGGAGCTCCTCACCTTCATTGAGGCATTTTACCTAGCCCATCCTAGTATTTCGCTTGCTCATTCCTATTCGGAACACAGTGTAAACTTTCTGGACGTCACCGTTACTACCTTCCAAGGTCGGCTTCAAACTAAACTGTATAGAAAACCGACAGACACGCGGTAGTATTTGCACTACCGAAGTAGCCATGTCAGACACTGCAAGACAACAATACCTTACAGCCAAGCCCACCGATTTAGGAGAATTTGCTCAAACCAAGCCGACTTTGACTCAAACTGTCGAGAACTCAAGAACAGCCATATATTGTTACTGACAGTGTTATGTGACGGTACGTTTGTAGAAGGGTACAAAACATGTGGGAAGTAGTCAAACACATTTCGGTTATACATTACGCATTTTTCAGGCCTGTGCGAGATTTGACTCACTGCACGGCGTTTAAAAATTGTATGGCGCTTCTCTGACTCAATCGATTCTGTAAACGCTACGACTGAAAGGACGCTGAAGTGACTTTGTCAAGCTCCCTTTTTTGCTTGCACTGCGCAGACTGGCTTAAATTAACACACTTTTCATCATTTCTCCGGTTGGGGGATACGGGGGATCCGGGGGATCCAATGCGGTGAAACTCGATGCTGGGAGGAGGTACACCGTGATTGGACGATGTCCAAGATAAGCCTTCAAAGAAGTTTCGGTTTCGGTTCTATAAAACAACACGTGTGACATCCGACGTTATCGTTTGACGGGCATTCTAGATATCGGAATCATCGTTATACCGCGCTTCTGGAATGTTGTCGGCTGTAAAATGCATAAGATAAGCCTCCCAGGACAGCTTGGAATCGTAGCAATCACTACCCGAGGCTTACGCAGTGAATAAACGCCCTCCGCGTCCACGCAGACGCTGAAATGATATGCGCTTCTCCCCCATATTTGGAGGTTGTCTCACTCAGGCCTGTATCTTAAAAAGCGTGTTCGCACCAGGCTAAGGGTGTGCTGATTCTGGCCTCAGCCCACTGCTCGCAAGCAATCGGTGCTCATGGCAACAGCACGCCAACGAGAGCTTGCTAGCGCATCAGTGTCAGTCGGCGCGCGTTCTGCGAAGCCAGTCGTGGAACAGTGAACGTTACAGCCAAAAAAATGGTGAATTCTGTATAGAAACATCGGCCTAAAACTAAAAATCAACTTACAACAATGCACCCTCAAGGATTCGAACTTCTGACTTGCAAAATGACATGACTAGCGCTCAAGACCACTCGGCCACGAGCCAGCGCTGCCGAAGTGTGAAATACAAGGTATATAATGTATAACCAGTATACACTTTTATTTAGTTTTAGGTTTTCAAGGAGCTTAGTTGACTACTTGTTGTATAGCGCTCGTGCAGCAAACGTTCCCCAAATGTTCACAATATCTCACGTCTAGCATTTGAACTTCGTACACGGAAAAGCGTTTGAACACGTGTGGCCGTGCTGCAGAGCGCTGCGCTTGTTCACCCAGCGCAAAAAAGCGCTTCCTGCTCCCTAGTTTTACGCTGTACAATAAAAGTTTCAGTTGATTTTTTTTCCTAAGTACTCTTCTCTCACCTTGAAGAGACCTTAGGTTTTCTTACTGGAGTACCAGTCAGCGAAGCGTCGCATGTGCGCTTGTGCAGCGCTTGGGTGGAGCGACCCGGACTCGGAGTTTGATACAGTGTACAAACTAACAAAGTAAAGAAAGGCACCTTCTTCCATTCACAAACGTGTTGTGGCTTAGTTTCAACTGAGGGAACGAATTTCGACGACCCGTTGGCGGCTGCTGGTCTAAACGCTGGGCCGACTGAGTCTGCCGGAAGTTCCGGGAGCCGCGCAGTAGCGCAGTGAAGCCAAGTCATTTCCTCCTGGCGTAACACGAAAACATCACAGAAAATGGGCGAGGGTGTAGGGCGGAGTACAGCAATTTGGGGTGAATTTTCTACTAAATACGTTCGCGTAAACGCACCCACAGTTGCCGAAACATGGCCTGTGGACTCCGGACTAAAATTTGCTCTAGTAATTTCACAATGTTTTCAAATCTCTTCAGTGTCTCTTTAAAGGTACCCTGCCACACTTTCTTCAACTTTTTTGAAAGCCTAAATGCTTTCAGAACGTAGTCACCCAACACAACCAGTACTTAGATTAGGGGGTCGCAAAGTACCTCAGCCAAAATTTACTGCTCTATGCCAATCAGATACCTTGGAAACTCGTTCAAACGATTTTGCTCTATTTGCTGGTCTGGACGTCCTTCGACTGCCCGAATTACGTCACTAAGGCCATGTAGGGCTGTCGGCCGATTTTCCTTCAGTTGCAGAACGAACGCTTTTCGATAGCAACTTCAGAAATAAAGCAACAAAACAAAGCAGAAGAGGAGGGCGGATTTGGTGCGACGACCAAATATTCACTCAGTGCCGCTCCGTGCAGGCAATAGCTATAGTCTTCCCAGTGCTTTCCGACTCGAAGGAAAGAGTGAAAGCCTTTATCTAAAATGTCGCAGGGTCCCTTTAACCCAACAGGGTCCCATTAACACAACAAGACATTCCGTATTACCCGCGTTTTGTGTAATACAACCCTGTCTCCTTTCTTTTAGTTTATTTTTGTGCTCATTCGCAATCCGTTCCGGGATATTGCACGCATTGTAAGATTAAGATTTATGTCGTTTTTTTGGACGGACCCACACACTTCTGCAGTCCAATGGTTCAGCTTCAGCACAGTAAACTCCAGCTACGAATCTATCGCAATGTATTCCCAGCAAAGTAAATTCGGCTAATGAGAACAACGGGAATGTAATCGGAAGGGACCCTGCAACACTTTAGATAAGCCCTTGAACTCTTTACTTCGTGTGTGGAACCACTGCAAAAGCTATAGTTATCGCCAGCACTGAGCGGCACTTTGGGATTTATTCGTCGCACCAGATGCACCTTCTGTTTCTGCTTTGTTATTGTGGATTTTTTTGTTGCTATCGAAAACCGTTCATTACTGCAACTGAAGGAAAACCAGCCAGCAGCCTCTACATGGTCTTAGTGACGTAATTTGAGCCGTCCAAGAACCTCCAGACCGAGAAAAGGAATAAAATCTTTTGAGCGAGTTTCCAAGTTATCTGCTGGGCGTAGAGCAGTAATTTTTGGCGGAGGTATTTGCGAGCCCCAAATCTAAGCAGTGGGTGTGTTGGGTGACTACGTTCGTCAGGCAGTTAACATTTAAAAAAAATTGAAAAAAGTGTCGGAGTCTCTTTAACTAAAAAAATTGATCTGCGCTGCGGCACTGCGCAGTGAAGTACGGTCTGTTTACCTTTCGTGTTGCCACAGCCCAGACCAAACTTTCTAGTCAAATCTTGTAGTGCACATCACTATTTCCCGACATTTAATTGTTCACTGGATGAATTTGTCTATTCACTGCACTGAGAGGACGGTAGACTGCAGGATTCTCTCAGACGGTTGAATTTATCCGATATGGAAAGTAGCTTCTGTAACTACGGTTTCATTTGCAGCGAACTCCCGAGTTTGCCGACATTTTGATATTTTAATGTTGCAATAGGCTAAGATTTATTATCTTCCTGCCTGCCGCATAAACAAACATTTATCTGTTTTGTTAAATCTAAATTTAAAATTAAAATGCATTGTTGACCCTTGCAAACACATGAATTTACATGCATAATTCTTTCAATAAAAGTTAAGCGAACAATTTTCGATAAATATGATGAACTCAAACACAGCAGCCTTCTTCAACAAGAAAGTGATCCTTTTTGTAGGACTACATATTTCCGAACAAGTTTTAAAGAAGCTTTAAAATGTACACAAGGCATGTTTAACTTGGCTGAAAGGATAAATGATGACATTTTCGAAATGATATCTTGACTCAATGCCGCTGTACACCATGCGGTGAATACCAGCCGCTTTGTCCACCGCAGTCGCACGCTTGTGAAACTACTCATGTGGAGGGGAAGAATTGAACAACGGACTGCCGAGTTGTGGGAAGGGGGCTGTGTGGGGAAGTGAGCCATAGAACAAGGAGAATGTCACGGAGACTAAGTATGATGGATGGTGGACGTGACTACCAGTTCCTGCTGTCTTCCTCCCCTCGGGCTTCCATCCCATCTCGATTCCCCCTCCGTGCGCTTTCACGCATCTTTTGAGAGAGCGCTGCCTTACTTTCGTAATGTTTCTGGCCTAGATACCCGCCTTGCTTGTCGGCGAAGTGGGATAGCCTGACGCTATTGTGCTATTGCTGTTTAGACAACCCTGCACCTTTTTGCCTTTTTGAATTTGGCGCCCCCTAGGTTTGTATATATCTTTTGGTATTAGCCAATGGTCGAGCATGCTCCCCTAGGTTTCTCACGTCGCACAGTCGTAAGGAAACACCGTTATCTGCTTGGATGGGCTTTTTCTTCGCTGCCTTATCCCTCTGAACCAACCCCCCCCCATAGGTGTTGGAGAAAAGCCTCCGCAGTTGCCATCTACTACCAGTTATTCCTTGACGTCAATGGTAAATTCTATGTAGGCGTCAGTGTTTTTTGTCTGACCAAATCAGACCCGTCAAAATTAGCTGAACTTCATTTGGTCGTAATGGTGGCGTGTGGAGTATTTCTGATGATGTCGAAGGCATTGGCATGAGCAATGATTTCTGGAAAGACGTTGTGGTGGGCTTTTGAAAGAAAATAGGCAACTTCCTACGTCTGTATACAAGTGATCAGTAATGTACTTGCTCTCTACACCTATGGAAAGGCAGTGATTTTGGTATGTTGGCATGAAGTTTTGGCTGCTAAATCTAGAGGAAACTGATCTGTTTATCCTGGTGGTCATCAAGGACTGTGCAATGAAGGTTTTCATATTGGCTTAGCCGGTTTCCTTCAAATACCTCTTTCTCCCCGCCTTATATATCATGTATCTGACGAGTTTCCAAAGACTAAATTTTGCCCATTGTCCTCCCGTTTTGGCCTAACAACAAAAATCTCGCACATAATTTTATCAATTAGGTGTTCAGTAATCACTGGCAAAATAAGTGGTTATGTTGAAGGTAATTAGCAAAACGCGAGATTCGTAATATTTGTTGTCTGTCAAAAAAAAATGTACATCGCTAAAGCCTAAATAAAAATGTGGGTGGCGAATAAAATGCTCACTAATGCGAAATGTACGCGCAGCTAAACTGAGCCTTAAGAAGCAAACACATATCATCGTTGAGGCCGCACGCACTCGTGAGTTCTCTCGACGGCAGCGACGGTGAGCCTTCGCGTAGACGGGTCGAAGTTCGTCGGAGGAAGAGACCGGAAACTACGTTTTAGGAAGTGAACGCACATCATCGCCACGCGCACGCCTCCCCCTCACCATTTCTCCAAGCGTCGCACAGATTAGGGTCTCGTGCGGGCACAGCAGACAGCCCTCCACAAACACTTTTGCCACACTTTCCTTTGCAGTTTTCTTTCTGTTGTCGCTCGCTCGGCAACGCCATTCCCGTGCACGTGACCATGGGCGTCGCCAACGCCACCGCCAAACTGCAGTAGCGGCGGCCAAAGTGGTCCGCACAAACAAAATAAGGAATGCTTTTAATCACGACCAAGACTTGAATGGAGAAGCTGTTTTCGGTGAGCATTGCCTGTCACATAGTTAGGTTTCCGTATCATTGCTTATTTGCACGGTTTGGTGCTAATAATCATCTTCATAAGCATGGAAGAGGTCGTCATCTTCTTCGGGGAGAGTGGTGGATGCAAGTTGGGTTTTCGAGTTCTGAGGTCTTTTTTTTTAGAGCCACTGCTTGGGCCGGACACTGCGCCATCGCGGCAAGGCACGCGCGCACCTGTGTTTGCCTTTTTGTCTCTCATTGGGGTCTTTGTATTTTTTTAATTAAAAGTTACTGCGCGTGCCGCGGACGTTCAGCGGTCGCCGCGAGGCATGCGCTTGCCAGCGCTCGGTAATTTCTTGGTATCTTTTCCTGCAACGGTGAACTGATGACTTATAAAGCAGCTCCGCTGTTAAAAACATGTGTGATTCGATTGGGTTTTAGCCTTGGCCTCCGCAGTAGGAGTCAGATGCTCCGGCACGTTGCCCACGGGTGAAGAAGAGGTGTTGTCGCTGTTGTCTTTATCTGTTCTGACGGACAACTGTTTGGGGCATTGACCAGGAATCGCGCGGTTTGTATGGATAATGTGCCAACTCCACAAAATTAACGAAACTATGAATTAGAAAGGTAAAATTTGTAGAATAGTGGATGACGGCACGTGCGTAGAAAAGGTGCACACCAGCCACACAGAACCCATTGGAGGAAATCTGTCGGGTCTGCCAGTGTGTTTGCCGACTTAATTCGCGCCTGAGACGAAGAAACGATAACGAAGAAAGAGACACCAATGCGATGTAGCAGTGAAAAAGTGTTTAATGGCGGTCACTACGCTTTCACCTTCAAAGCTCGTACGTGAACTTCAGAAAGAATTTTAGACATTTCCCCGTGAGAAAAAAAAAACGTTAAAAGCTGACGTAGAACACCGGTTGTCGACTTGCCCAGGTCTCTGGAATGCCAGAACGGAACACCTCCGAAGCACTGGGCTCCATATCGGGAGATCCCCATGTCTGAGTCGTTGAATATGCGGACCCTAGCACCGATCTCTTGAAGTTTTTCCGTGAAATGGGTGCAGTGTTGTACCTTTGAAAGCTCTCTTTGAGGCAGTAGGGCAATCTCTCCCAAAAAAAAGAACGGCAACCTCTTGACAGTCCAAAGTCCAAAATTCCTATGGTTACGCCCAAAATACACTGCATAAAATCCACCTTCCACAATGGGTTTCGCAAGAGAAAAGCCTCATGAAAGAAAAAAACGCCTCCTTTAGTAGTATTCGAAACTGAGTCATTCGCGTCGTAAAGCCGACCTGCATCAGATTGCGCATTTCCGGCTTTTTTTCTTTGTTTGGTAAATGGTAAACATACGAATTTTGGTCGAAGCAGTTTGAATTTCGGACTATTACTCAGTTTGTATTGGGGAAAGGTTCGACTTTTACCCATCGTTCTCTTTTTCTTAAGGTGTCTTCATTTTCCTTTTTAATGCTGCGGTCACCATTTCCACCGAAATTTCTGCCTCGGGTTTTGTGCCTAATTACTGTCGTAATCGCCATTCGTTCGGTTATTGCGGCGCTGTGCAGGTCTCTCCGGCTGGGCCCCGATTAGAAGTCGCTTGCCCCGGGATTCCTTATATTCTTCAGGTTATATTATTCGCAGTGTCCGGGGGGCCGTGCGATGGCGCTTTAGCTCAGTGCCTCTGCCATGTCAATAGTGCTTTCCGAAAACATTTGATTATTAAAGGTTTGACTGGCAGAGGGCTCAGCATCAGCCGCTGTGGTGCGGAGCTTCCGTTTTGCTTCCTTGCACCACGGGGGGAAGTTCGAGTTCGGCTCTTCCAATTTTTATCGTGTTTTGATTTTTGTCTAAATTGTAAGTTGCAGGCCTTACGTGCATTAAACTGCTGCGTTCTGTTTCTTATCTTTTGTGAGCCTGATTGATTATGGGGTTTAACTCGCAGGCGCTACGCAGGGTATGAGGGGCGCCGTAGTGGTGTAGAGCTCCGGATTAATTTTGACAACCAGGTGATGCTTAACGTGTGCCGGCATCTCAATCGCACGGGCGTTTTTCTTTTCACCTCCATCAGAAAAGCGGCCGCTGTGGTCGAGAATGAAACCCACGTCCTTGCGCTCAGCAGCACAACGGCTTGGCCCATGAGCTACCGTGGCGGGTTATGTTTTGTTTGGTGAGGTTATGTCACCTTCTTTCATTGAGAAAGTAGCAGTGGTAGTCGCAACATTTCTTTACGAAACGCGGCGGACGACTCTTTAGTGAAGTGGTTATAGCACCGTAAAACGGCACCCAAAACACGAGTTATATATATTCTCTCGTCATAGACCACGGGTATTTATATGTAGCGTACCCCTGGCCAATCACCAACTCGGGTATGATGCACCTTCCGACCGCGCCAGCCAATCAACACCAGTCAGGGGAAACAGCTCCGTCATCACCCCACACGACCATCTTCAGTGCCACAGCTTTGCCAGCCCTCCGCGCCTGCACTAACCGCCATCGCGCCCTCCCGACGCTTGCTGAGATGGCATATTTTTCCACGGCACTAGGTACGAAGCTTTCTTTGGGCCCATTTTGTGAATAGCTCAACTGCGCAGATCCATTTAAATGGTCGGGGTAACTGCGGCTTGAGCTGTGCGAAGCGAACCGCCAGATGGCATTCCGCCGTCTGCTTATATACAAAATGTAAAAACGATAAACATTTGTGGCTCGTGGCGCTATCACGCTAACCAAAGCTTGAAAGGCTGGTTGGTGCAGCCTCGAATGTAGAATTTATACTAACGTATGGTTTTCATTCACCCTAGGGGAACCCAGAAAGTGGCAGAGGACATCTGGGTTTGCGTCTGAAGATGGGAGACGCGACAGCTTTAGCTTCTTTGTCTAATCGGAGTTTTGGAACGGCTCTCGTACATTCGCCATACATTTCTAAGCGCTAGCTAGACGGGGTTAACGTTTACGTGGATTCGACAAAAGCACACACCCACCGCACGAAAAGCCAGTTAGTGGTTCTTTCGACCGCGGTTACCCGTGGCAGGGCGTTCGCGAAGCACGAACATCGAAATTACCCTTTTTACCTTGTTGAGAAAAGGGCCATATTTTCTTGCATTTGAGATGCAAAGCATCTCTAGCTTCGTCCGTCGGCGTCCGTAGGCATCAGTCCGCACTTTTCCCCCGCTCCCCGCCAGCTGTGCAATAACACCACTCTCCCCCTCTCCCTCTCTCCACGCCAGCTGTGCGATAGCGTGCGCTCTGCTCCTACTCTCCTCCTCTCCGCGTGCCGCTCCCTCAGTTGCTGCTTGTCCGATGAACTGAATGGACGCTAACAATTCTGTCAGCGAACTGGCGAAAGTGAAGCCGCTTCGAAACGGCAGCGTCGAGCAGCGGATCCCACACTGCGAGAAAGCGAAGCCGCTTCGCCACGCCAACGTCGCCAAGCGGATCCGGAAGCTGCCAGTCAACGCGACCGCGCCGCGAAAGCGGCCGCGCGCGCGAAGGGATGTGGGGAACTCCGAGATGTTTTGCATCACCACATAGTTCCCTTCGGGGAGATGGTGTACTTTTTCAATGACGAATATTGGCGGTCTGATGACAGCTTTTTCTCAGCGGCCCCAATGCAGTTCGTTTCATGCTGGCGCCGTCGAGGCCACCACTTCGGTCATCAGAGGAGACGCAAAGCGATGGTTCATAGGCAGGCCTCCTCCTTCTTACACTCCTGTTGTTGCTGTAACCTGTTCTAGCTTCCCACGGGCGCTCGCCATTGGCTGCTGTGTCGCCTTCCGAAGACGCTTGATGAAGCTAGTGGGCAAGTCAGCGGCGGGCGCATAGGGCCCGCGAAAAATCATCCACTGAGGCTAGTTACGCTCTCGCGCCAAAAACTGATACCTATCTTTTTCACAAGCATATGAATGCACCTTCAACCGCCAACCATTGTGGAAGCAATTTCGCGTCAATATTTTCTCGATCCCTTCCGAACAAAATCCGGCGAGGCGTTAAAGTGTATTGTGGTCTGTTCTCCCCACGAAAGGAGGCGTGCGACGCCTAAACGCTGAGCGAATTAAATTCGTAAGCGACTGGCCTTCACTATGCTTGACTTTCAAGGTATCCTGCAATGAAACCGGCAAGACAGAGCCCAGAAAAAAACAGCAACACAGAGTAAAAACTTCGCGCAACTTGCATTAGTGGTGCAACGCTGGAGAAACGGCAGAGCTGGCGGCCCCTCTCCATTCGTCTGAGAGCCAGCTGTTGCACCTAATAGTTGTTTCCGAACTTGCCGCTAAATGTTCTCCATGACTGGTAGGCCCGGATAGTTTCGTCCGTGGCATTTCACATCTCTCCCAAAGCGGACCAGTTAGTACGCACTAGAACCCACTGCCAAGTCTAAAGCCAACGCCCACGCCACGAACCCCAAGGAATCGCTGTGCACCAGGAACGCTATGGTAGCCCAATCGGCCATACCCCGGTTTCATAATGCGAAGGACCCTGCTTTGATACCGACCACGGGAAGCGCTTTTTTTCCACCTCCGTACCCCTCAGGCCTTTGGGGTGGCCCAATGGTTATGTTGCCGGTTTCACGGCTTAAAGGCTGCGGGCTCGATTACCGGGACCTCCCTACCACCCGTTGTTTCTAGAGGCTTCGAGGTGCTTTTGGTGCGACTGACGAGTAAAGCTCGGCCCAAAGAGCTCTGCTGTTAAGTATTTTGCTGGGTGCTTTGACTTTTTCACAGTACGTCCACCGGTACCCAGGCCACGTTCGGGCAGTTTGTACCCTTCCTCCGGTGGCGGGACTAATAATATACCCCAACAACGGAGGAGACGACGCGGCTGATTGCGAAAATTTTTGCCGCCCCTTTGAAGCCGACAAAAAACTCACACGAAAAATATTGAATGTACAAATAGTCGCAAAGCCCCCGTACATTCTTCCGGGCTTTCAGGGGCAGACGCCGACCACATGAAGATGCTTCAAATAAATACACTATCCCTCTGAGGACATGCTAACGAAGGGTGAACGCGAAGTTTTCCTAAATTAACTCCAGCCACACACTAACCAACCCAGATGCCAGCGGTCTCACATTAAACGACCTTACCACACGCATTAAGTATTTCTAAATATTTAAGTGGCTTTCCCTAGCCTTTAACCATCGTCGTCATTGCGCCGAGGGGCGCATAATTTTTCTTCTTAATTTAGCACGTCCATGAACCCCTCTTAAGATGCGAACTGCTTCGAAAGGCTTTAATGACTCAACGGGGTAGACGTCGGCTTCATACCGGGGGGACCTAGGTTCGATACTAATTACGGGAAGCGTTTTAATTCATCTTCACTTCGCCAATTAGCGTCATCATCGTCAAAAAAAGTCGGCTTTCCTGCTGTGCGTTTTGGGAGGAATACAGACGACATCAGGGAGAGGCCTACAGCTTCACAGTAAAAAAGAAGTAAGCAGTGCGGTCGAGATTTGTAATTTTTGCGAGCCTACTACTGCATCTGCTCCAAACGGGTGCGCTATTCTGTGACAAGAATTCGCTGTTAAACGTGAGAAAGCGGCCGAAAATTCGACCCTCAAAAGGTTAACAACAGCACTTCTGGTACCTGCAGCATATTAGAAAGGTCGTTTTGAAGCCTTACTCAGCTGAAATTCTCAACGTTGCCTGATGGTTCCTTCCAAGCTCACATTGAGCAAAAGTCGTGAGTATCGACAGGATTACTAGAAAGAGTGTTGTAAAGTAACCGCGCATTTTGTTCCCCCAGAATTGGCGAATTTTGTTACCCTTCAGAGTTGCAACTGTGGGTCCTCCAACTGCGGCGCTATGCTCGGAGAGCGGAGAGACACGAGTGAATAGGATCATGTTTTAATGCAAGCAGCAGAATGAAATAATAGGGTTTAACGCTGTCGGCTACAAGGGGTTAGGAAAAGAGAGGTAACATTCAGTGCATATTAAAGCGTCTTTTCATGCGATACGACGTATCTTTGTAGCGTCTATCATTCCTTCAAACAATCAACTTTTTTTTTCATAGAAAACTCGGAATTTTATGTCTCCGAGCCTGCTGGTAAGTATAGATACACTTTATGTGCTTAAAATAACCATCCCAAACTAAAATTTGTGCTCAAATTTAAACTCCCAATTGGCAAAGGACCCTATTACCTATGGCGTAATTACCTCTACTCCTGATTTCCGTGAATTGTGAGCGTATCCCCAATTTTTGTATTGCCGACGTATGACGAACTCAACGCCATCCTTCATCTGTTGATCCGTGTTTCTTTTCTGTTCTTTAAATTTCTTGTTCCATTTTATTGCTTTCATTCTTTTTTTACACTGTCCTTTGCGTTCATGGATCATTTGTATTCCGTCCCCTATTGTTGGGTTCCTCACTTACGGAAGGCTTGATGAAATTGACTCAAGAAATGAAAGATGACTACACAGACAGCCAGACAGACAAATAAAAAAGGTCGTTGATCCCTCTTTCATAGGAATTGGTAAAACACGAAACTGAGATGTGCCTTTACAGGATCAGTTGAATGTTTATTCTGCGTCGATACGACTTGCACATGGATATGAATTGTTGATAAGACAGACGGTACGGCATCGTCAGACTTATCAACATTAGACACTGCATTGCATGCGCCGGAGCACTGCGTAAACCCGAATAAAACCACACGCGCTCGCAAACCTTGCGAGCGGAACTAAACGGGTTGCCAGTGAATCGTTTGGTGAACTCATGGTCCGCTGCAGCGAAAGTGGATGATTTGCGGAGCCGTCTTGTGAGTGCGCTTGGTGAGCGTCAACCTGCCGGGCCGTGCTTTCGCAACTGTGCGACCACTGCGTCCCTGCCCCGGGGAGTGTACGACAGACGGTTGCGTTGCGACGAGCTCAGCTGGAGCCAACTGTCGGCCCTCATTAGCATCGTGATGTGCCACTCCGCTTTACCTCGCTTAGATGGCAGCACTATCGAAATAGAGAAGGTTATAGGAAAGATATATGGCGCGTTCATACCACTGTCTGCCTTCAACTCGTAGCGGAGTTGAAGGCAGAGTTGAAGTGCCTGGCACCTTTCGTTGCGGCAACCGAGCACCCGGCTGGAATCCTGGCGCAGCCGCGTAATTCTGGTGATGTCTTTACGTGATGGATATGACGTCAGTCAGATCTCGGTGGATCCCGGCATAAAACACTGTTGAGTTAAAATAAATAAATACGAAAATAAGTAAATAATTAAACACATTATTACATAAAAATACATGAACGAATTTGAGGAGCACCGCAGTGGAAAATGCCGATTAAATGCCTAAGTAGGACTTCACACTCCAAGCCACATTTAGGGCGGCTGCCCTGCTGTACGCGCACGCATTGCTGGGAAGACACTCTTCCCGTTGCCAGGGGCACGAGAGACGAGCCAGAAGCGGGCCTTGAGGGGTGGAAACAACTGCTCGACATAAGTGCGTTTGTTTTTTTTTTCGAATGGAAGCCAAGTCCTTCGTGCGTGTTTGCTAAGTGTACTAAAGGAAACGGCTACTCCCTAGAGGCGAAGGCCAGGGGACAATGTTTCCTCGTAAGAACTGTCGGTCCCTCTGCGAAACCTTCCAGTGATGTGTAATGTGCTTTCGAGATTTCATCAACCACACGGCGGAGGGGTTGTTGCCGCTATAAGTAACACTACAGCAACTGATACAACATTACCGACAATGCCAATACCTGCAACCGGGTTTACTTCCCCAAACAATGTCAAGTGCCTCTTCAGCATCCTGCTGGTCTTGTAAAGCTTCTAACACGTTTCCGATTTCGGGTGGCCGAATCCTATCAGTCGGAAACGCAGTGCTAAGGCATTGTTTGTAAAAGTACAAGCACGAACCACGCGACAACGAATTTCACTGGTTAACCACGACTGCTCATCAATGCTATCGCTGTGGAAAAATCATTGCTAGAATCTTTCGCAATTGATGCATGGCATGAACTGAACAACTTGCAATTTGTGAAAAACTGTTTTGTACAAACCTAGTCTAACCATTCAGACATTTATTTTGAATGTGTAAATAGTAACCCCGCTTTCTTTACGTCCTTTCAGGAACCAGGGATGACGAGTAAGCATGATCTTCCTAAGCGCTGTATGAAATTATTTTCTGTTGAACTGCAAAAGAGAGTGTGCATACGCAGCCCAGTTAAGTGCCGTAAAGCAACTTCAATGTTAACACACCCACCCAAACAAATGATATATGACAATCCATCCTAGGCACGTTCATAAATGGCCCTTGCTTCAGAAGCAGCTGCCGCTACGCGTAATAATGGGGGCTTTCAGCAGTCCCTTGCTCGGACCTCAAACCAGTCATTAAAAAACGTCGCTTACTCTAACAGCAACACTTTCACACGCAAACCAAGCGGAAACCATTTGATTAAACCAAACATAGGAAGGTAAAAGAAAGCAAGAACACACAGATCCGGAGAAGCGGCAATTTGTTTCTTATGAATGGAGCACACAAGCAGCACCCGTGCACACCTTCTGAATGGAACACCATGGCCAACTTGGTCCAGGTGCAGAGCGCAGCTCTTTCTGCGCTCCATGTGCTAAGAACACAGCTGGAAACAAAAAAGACCACGGCACTTCGCTTACCCCACACACACAATAGCCTCCCCCGCTTCCCAGCCCACACTTTTTTTTGAAGAGCAGTCAGATTTAAAAGATTCTTTGGTTACCCAGCAGAGGTTGAATTTAAATAACGATTGTCTTTCTTTGGCTTCGTAAACTGAAACACTTTGGTGTCTCGATGCATTTTTGTCTGTCTGTCCTTCGATTCAGCTGCCTTGCAAAAACGTAACAGAACTCTTGAACGAGACGTCTATGTGTTTATATAAGCAAAGGATTTCCAAACTCCGAAATCTACTTGCAATGTCCATACCTGTCAAGATCGTTGAGCCAGAAGAAAATATTTGATATATTTGACAAAAACATAAAGGCGCAATTAGTATTCGCAGTGGTATTTTTAGTGAAAAAAAATGTTTGCTTCATTTTTGTGATAGGAAATCAAAATACCCTTGAAAACTTTTTGAAGCTAAAATACACAACTCCCTCACGCGCAGTACTTGCACAACTGTCGGCATTTTTATCAGTCCTACAGTGGCGAAAAATTCCTGTGGATGGCGTGCCAGCAGTGCTACGCGGTAAATAATTTGTCTCATGTAAACCTACTTCAGCATACTGTATTGAAACAAGGGTCGAAAACCTTGTGAGTAAAAAAGCTGGGTTACATGAGGCCGACCCGGCATGGGCCGGACGGCAAATGGTGGGGGAGGGGGCTATAGGAGGGGTGTAGCAGAGGGGCTGGGCGCAAACATAACATTTTCCTAAAATTGAAATTAATTTACAAAACAGGAATGTAAATCATAGCAATGTTTATTTTCAGCCCGAATTTCACAAGTCTTGAAACCATTTAAGATAGGTGGGGTCAAGCGGAGGCGGTCGAGTCTGAGGTAGGCCGCAACATACTGCCCCGCGGGCCGCAGGTCGCCTACCCTTGTATTTAAAAACACAGGCTGGAAGACGGTGCTTCTTTTTCACAGAGTGAACAAAAAATGTATCCCGTTTTTTTTTTCGTTTGATTCCATCCTTCGAGTACCAGATTACCGACCTCTCGGAAGCTGAGCGGCCATGCAACGCGCTGCAGCAGACGACGCGCGGTAGCTCCCGTCTCGTACGGGAAGTGCGCATGCGCCGGCCGTCAGCGATTTTCGCCACTTCTCGGTGCTGGCGCTTCGGGGAGCGCTGCTGTCACGTACTCGCCTGCTCACTTTAAGAGTGGACCACACTGTACCTGCTGTGCCAGCCACTCACATGCATGCTGTAGGGAAAGCAGTCAGTCATTTCACTTACGACACTTTCTCATTGCCATCCGTACAAGAAGTCAAGGCGCTGTCCAAACCTTTGAGCCGGCAATACACCCAGTCATATCTGCACAACAATACACGATTTCATCGCAAAGGTCTCTCAGCTCCCAGTAAGTCTTGAAGCGGTGACTGGACAATGGACGTCGAGGGGTATCAACAGCTTCTCCGGCTTGCCCCAAATCGACAAAAACCAGGAACCGCTTGCTTTGTGCTAGACACCTACGACCTGTTTGTTGACTGAGCTGAAAAGCATCGGCGTCGTAAGGTCCAGATGTTTGGTTTGAGAGACATGCGCTGCACTCTACCAACTCCGCCCTACACATTTCATCGCGCTGTCACCTGGCTATTTCGACAAGTGCGAAATGCATTCCAGATGACGCCTCATTACGTGCGCCACATCCAAGATCAGAGGGGCACCGATGTATTGAACACGTGCTGTGGTCCTGCCCCGTTTAAAAAGGCGCAATGGCCACCTCTTTGCGTTCCTTCGTACGGAATCTCCTTATGACTTCGTTGGCCCAATGAATCGCTCCACCCCGTCACACCAGAGAAGGCTGGTGGACGGTCCTCGTTGCCAATGTCCAGGATATGTTACCCATGCTCCAGGCTCGTAGCCAGGACTTTTTCCCTGGGTGGGGGGGGGGAGGGGGGCATTTGGTAAGAGCCAAGTTATTCGCAGAGACTGAGGGCCGTGGGTTAATTGGCGTATTCATGGCAGGTTGTGGCTGTTACTACACCAGGGTGGCCAATCCTGCTCTGGTGACGGAGTGCGTTACCGGCAATGGTCGCCGCGGTCAGGCCGCACCCCAAGCCCCATTCTGCCCATACGGGGCAGAAACATGGAGGCTCGCTAAGAGTGTTCAACTTAAATTGAGAACGACTCAGCGGGCAATGGAGCGGAAGATGATAGGTGTAACATTAAGAGACAAGAAGAGAGCGGAGTGGGTCAGGGCACAAACGCGTGTTAAGGACATATTAGTAGAAATTAAGAAGAAGAAATGGACGTGGGCCGGGCATGTAATGCGAAGACAAGATAACCGTTTGTCATAAAGGGAAACAGAATGGATCCCCGGAGAAGGCAAGCGCTGCAGGGTGCGGCAGAACGTTACACGGGCAGATGAGATCAAGAAGTTTGGGGGGATAAATTGGTCTCAGCGCAGGACCGGCGTAATTGGAGATTAATGGGAGAGGCCTTTACCCTGCAGTTGGCGTTGATAGGCTGGTGATGATGATGAAGTTATTTGCAGAAGGCGCCTAATTTCAGTCAGTATTTCTGGTAAAAGTTGGTGAACACACTTTTTGCTAGTTTTATATAATATTTCAATAATAGGATATATTTTGTACGAGGAATAGGTCTGAGCATATGTGATCAAAGTAAAAACTGTGGTTGATTCTCCTGTCATAGAAACCGGTAAAACACGAAAGCGAGATTCCAGCGAAATATGCAGCTGAGCATGACTAGCTGGTCGGCGGCTGTCTTGTGGGTGTGCTTGGCGAGCGACGTCCTGCTGGCGGGTAGTTTTGGCAAAGATGCACTGGCGTCATTTCCGTGACGAATATTACGTCATTGAAGTATTGCTGTATCTCGGGATAAAACACTTTCTGTTAAGAACTGCTAAAATGGGCACGCGAAGATTACAAAAAAAAATGCTTTTATTGCGCCACATGTAAGTGCATACCCCCGAGCCTGCCGTGGGAGTGAAGGCTGTCTTGAATGGGCCTAAGACCAGCTACAAAGTCGCGAGTCGGTAAGTAATACGTGCGTAAGTAGGGATAGCTTTATGCGTGGAAGGTGAGAGCAGAAGTTAAAAGAGAGTAGCGGAAACACAGAGCGGAAACGAGAATAAAGGAAAGAGCGTTAAATGCGGTAACAGGCTAAACAAACTGTACGCTATAGATAGCAAGGGAGGAAACACCCTACATAGTTCGGTCTGCACAGCAGTCCCACGAGGTCTCCTCACGAAATGTGTGGGATCGTCCGAGGTACCGCGGCGGGGTGGCTCGCTGAGAAGTCTTACGCCACGTCGGGTACGGACACGCGAGAGCGGCTGAACGTCAGGGACCGTGCACAGTGGTAGACGGCTCGATAGGCCAGCGGCAGTTTTGAGCCGGTGTTTCCCCGAACCGCGCCCTCTGGCCCAGCGCGTCACCAGATCCCGACACGGGCCAGAAGACAGACGTCGGTAGCCGGGCTCAGTGGCTGACGGCTCTCCGGCGACAGCAGCGCTTGAGACCCTGGCTTCTAGGTCCAAGCGATAACAGGGCCGTGCTCATTCGCCCAGCGCGTCAAAGGCGTCCGCTGAACGCTGGCCGATTCGATTCTTCTGCACGCTCCTCGTGCTCCCCGGCCGTCTTTTTTCTCCTTCAACGGCGCCTCATCACAAGGCTCAAGTTGCGGCGCGATATTAAGACCGCATGACGTAATACGAATGCTGTGCAGTTATAAACATTTCGCTCATTTAGCTTCTGAGTTTGGGGCATTGTGCATGGAAGCTAAAAAGTGCACAGAGGTATTGGTGACGGGCTAAGAACCTATTTTACCAACTTAGATACTCTTTCACCAGAATTACGGATATTGGGGCGTTCTCGCTTTTACTCCTACAAAGGAAACTTTTTATTTCGTTGTATTTAAATTTAAGTGTGACTTTGGTTCGATTATAGTACGTTTGCTTGGAAAAAGCCTCCATTTTAATCAGGCAACTCTGCAACTGTAATGCTTACCCTAAAGGCATATCTGCGAAAATGATGACATTTCAAGGTATCCTTGACTTCCTTGGTAGTTGTGAAGCCTCTCATTACGAAGCCAAAGCGTTGTTCTCCACCCGTGTCAGAGCAGCCGTGAGCGAACAGCGCAACAATATTTTCCTCCATGTCAAATATTCTGAATACTCAAGCCAACAATGAATTATAGCCCATAAATAAACCGCAGGTTTGGCGCAGTTGTGGCCTGGACGTTAAGGAGTATAACGGGAGTACATCGATGACACACCTATATCTACGGAGCTCGCCAGTCTTTGAGATGATATGTGCTATGTAACGAAGGATAGTTTTTCCACAACATGACGCATAAGATACAGCACAAGAAAGTTACGCCACCCACCGCAGCCACCTCTGTCGTGTCATCTGGAATTAGTTTACTTCAGACGATTCCTTTGAGATGGCCCCAGCGAAATTCCTTTACGTACGCTATTAAATCACCAAACGTTGCTTACAAACTTTCCCGCAGAGAGCAGTAATTTCAGCGTTTTACGGAAAGTAACACGTTAGCTTAGAATTTGCGTTGCGTGTGTGTCCCAAGCTATCTTATTCTGGGAAGCGCACCCCTTGCAACCAGACGTATTTCATAAGTTTCTTCAACTAAAGGCGTCAGAGACTCACCCGCTTAAAGCCGGACTATTGGTGAGGGGCTCAGTTCTGCAGAAAACCGGACAGCCTGTGAGGACTCGGAATCCCGCCGATGTACTACGCCTGTTTTTGCTTCTATTTTCCCTTTTCTACGACCCTGTTTACGCTGCTGCGGCAAAACGCGATTGCCTTTTCGTTAATCGAGACTGCTACAAATGGGGCGGCTCCAGATGGATTTCAGCAGGCAGAAAAGCAGGGAAGGGTGGGGGAGAAAACGAAAGGCCGAGAAACCACGGATACATTTCTTCCACGGTCTTTTTTTCTATTTCGCGGGCTCATGCATACACAAGACAGGGAGAAGGTGCACCTGCTACAGCTCCGGGTACACCGCCCAAGGAAAGGAGTGTAATCGCAGTTGGGCCGCCCAGCCATACTTTGGAGGCGCTTGCATCTCTCCAAGATGGATTCTCGTTTCGTCGCCCGAAGGCGAAGGGGGAAACACCGTCTCTGTTGCTGGAGAAACGGAAACATGTGACCCTTCCGGGTTCCCTTGTACACGAGGTCAATCAGAAGACCAGAGAAAATCTGTGGCGCGTTCTGAGCCGTTGGCGCCGATACTTGGCCCCGAAAACCTGCGTGCGTTCCTTTTTTACTCGACCAGAAAGCGGAACCCAAAGCAGAGAGAACAGTTTTGAAGAAGAGAGCAGTAGCTATCGCTTACGCGCGCCCTCAGGAAAACAAATTACGGTAAGGGGAGGGCCTCCGTCTGGCTACTGGTCAGCCACGCACTAGCCTCTCTACCTCAAGTCCGCTCACTAGACACTACGGCTGAATCATCCTTACTTGATGATTCCCTTCAAAATAAGGTGTTTTTATATCTGTCTCACGCATGTATCCTTTGCCGCACTAATGCGAATGGCTTTTTTCCCCGCTCCACAATTCCGATTGATCTGAACAAGGCATGCAAGCCTCTCTACTGGTTAAAAAAGCTCTTACTTATAAATACTTATGATCTTTGTTAAGGCAATTATGGCTATTGCAGTTTTGTACGGTCTACCTGGAGGGTAGAGCGACTTTGGAAATGAAATGTGAAAAAAGTGATCCAAATAAACCTTAACTTTTCTTTTAAAAGTACTTAAGGAAGCGAGAACGTTTTCTGACATCAGGGCTGAGTAATGAGTGCGCGAAAACCACTGCAAAGCTTGCATTCAACCTTCGCTGAACGTACAGCCTCCGAAATTTTTAATACTCTAGCGTGAGCGATCTGATCGGCATGTTAGCGCCTTATCACGGTGTTCAGCAGCAAAATAGGCGAGAGTACGCGCAGGCACATAGGTCTACCTGCAGTATGAGGGTCTTCTGCTACGTTGTGGCTTTGAGAGTGGTACACCCCCTGCCGCTGCACCTGAATCACTTTGTGCCATACGCTGCTTAGCTACCTTTGGCAGTAGCGAAACGGCACTGCAATATCAGAAAACAGGGGGTGTGTTGCCCTAAGAAGAACAGCGGAGCAGACGACGTTCTCACAACAGAGTTCTATGCGCGTGCGCTTAACCTCGCCTATTTTGCTGGTGAACACCGTGTTAAGGCGTTGGCATGCCCATCGGTCATCGCTCCGCTATATTATTAAAGATTTGGGATACTTTACATCCAATTGATCGTGGAAGCTTCACACACGTAATTCATAATAAAAAAACAAAGCCATGCGAATGTTTTTACTCAATAAGTAACGCATCTACCAACGATCTAAAAGTACAACCAGGCGTCGTTTGCAATAAATGCAGTATACCTTTTTGCTTCTTCTTCATGTTGAAGCGTGTATTTTTTCTCGTGACATTTCTTTTTTCAAGGTTTTGAAGTAACCATTTTGACACAAAGAAGACGGAATATACACAGGCGCCATGTGTACAGAGATATAAGATTCGAGATCAAGAATCCGCTCTATGAAAAATGCTTTAGCTTTTTCAGGACGTCATTTTTCCCAATAAGGAAGCTTTCACTTTAAAATGCACACCGAAAGCCCGCGCAGGGTTCCGCACATATGCGTTTCAGGCAAAAATAGGAACTTCGGCGCTCAGTATTCCCGTAAGCTCCAGCGGGGAAAGGATGGGCTTGGATGGTGTCCACCAGCCGAGACAACATACCGCACGAGGGTAAGCGAGGAGGTGCTTTTTGGAATAACTAACCTTTGGACAGACGGGCGCTTTCTTTTGTCCGCGCACAGGCTCTTTGTTGGCATCATAATAGTGTTAACACATTCATAAAGATATTTTGCCTAGCCCGATATTCTCCAACGCTCCGGCCGGGGTTGGGGTCGCATCCGACCGAGGTGCTTGGTTGCAAACACTTGGTCACTGTTTTAGCACTGCCCATTAGCTTTTGTGGATATAATCACTATGGCAACAGAGTGTACCGTTGAATTGCAGGCGACAGGACGGGAACCGAGGCACCGTCGTGGCCGTACTCGTGTGTATTGGCTTGTTCGTCGCCGCTTCTGTCGCCTTCTGCCTGCTTTTGATAGGTGAGGACACTGTGTACATCTACTCATCTTGCCAGGCCGGTTAACCGCAGCACTCGGAACACTGAGTGGCGGCGTAAACCGAGACAATAAAAATACGAGTGTTTCTTGGGCTACTCAAACGCTAAAATTTCTGTCTGTCTGTCGGTCTGACTTTCCCTCCTTCCCTCGATTCAGTGGCCCTGACTGTAGTAAAAAGGAATTCTTGAGTAAGGCATTTATATGGGCAAAACATATTCAACCTAATATCCCCCGAAAGATGCGTCGTATTTGTAAGCCATGTTATATATATATATATATATAATATATATATATATTATATATATATATATATTATATATATATATCTATATATATATATATATATAATATATATATATATATAATATGGAAATGAAGGGATTGAAAGGAAAAGGGGGTCAACAGTTGTTCCGCATGCGTTCTTGCGCGTTTTCCCTTGCTTCAACACATAAAGAAAAGAGCCTAATTTTTCGAGGCTCGAAAAAATTTACTTGGGAATGAGGGCTCCATGAACATAAGACGGGGAGGTTAAATGGATTTTAGTCAGAAAGAAAAAAATCAACGATCAAATGAGGTTGGGGGAAGCAAGAAAGTAGATTGATTAATTTTTGTCGCCTTGTGGCCCTGCCTACTCGCCTTCTTTTTAACCCCGCTCAGCAGTATTCTGAGGTTGTCACCACGCGCGTTCGAGGCACCATCGCTTTGTACACCAGTTTCTGCGTAGGGTTGTGTGGGTCATCTATATATATTATATATATATATATCGGGTTATAAATTTAATTTGAAAAAAAAGGGTCAATTTCGGATACGCGTCAATGTTTTCTTGACTGCCATGTGGGCTCAAATTTTTGCGAGATAATATTAAAGAAAAACTCGTTGAAAACAGTTTTTACTACGGAATGCATCGAGGGCGGCGCCGAATCCTCGCCGTCGTGTATCGAATGCTATGTCTCACTAGGCCCAATAGATGGAGCAGTATAGCGAACAAAGCGAAATCGAAAACCAGACACCTTGACGGTGTCTGGTGGGTCGTTGAGACAGCAGAGGCAGTAGTGTGGAAACGGTGGAAGAAAACCGTCGTCTCTCGAAGACGTTTGCAGCGAGGCGAGCAGATTACAGGAGGAATTTTCATTCAGTCCTTGTATATGCCAGTGACGGGCTTGAGCTGATGTGTGTGACGTAACTTATTGCATAGCCACCCCAATCCTGCATCCCAGCCCAGACATTTGGCCATGCGGCGAACTCTTTACGACATGCTGCACGCAGTATCACTTTTCCTTAACCCTTACGTGCCACTTGAACGCCAGACGTTTCCTGGTTTGTGAAAGTAGCAGAAATTTTGTATAATTTCTTCTCCTGCAGATTCTGCTTGAGCCACACAGGAATGACCTTCTAGATAATTCATGATCCTCATGTGAACGTGTCCCAATCTTTCCATATCTGGATTGCCCCTTAGGACTTAGGGGCCACTAAGGCCACATCCTTCTTTCATGTGAAAGAACTAGCCTGTTGAAACTCGCTCAAAGCTTTTCGGCTACCTTGATCAACCGCGACGACGGTGAGTGGCGACACCGCGTTGCCCGCACCCCGCACATGAGCTGTACCGTACCATGGTGACATGTTTGAAGGTGAATGGTCAGAAACGGAGAATCGTGGCTGTTGGAACCTCAGCCATCGTCCTGTGGACACACGTCTTGGGTTGGCTCCGATATGAGGATTTCCGTGACGACGCTTAGCGTCGGCGTGACCTCACCAGACGTCATATACTCAAACCAATTTGATGTTACGTCTCATCGAAAAATCTGTCCCCCGTTCCGAAGATAAATCGGTTCCTCCAAAGGGGCCGCATGGAAGAATATAGTTTCCTCCAATGTCTACAATGATGTTTCCAAAGCCTGATGGCTATTCTGGTTTCTTGGTAAGCCAATTTGTGGAAAAAGCAAACCCGTTGGCCGAAACTTTTCACATTTCTCGAAGGCATCATCGTAAAGCCTCAACATCTGCAAAGCTGACAACGGGATAACTATTAGCAACAACGAGCAACGGACCTCTTTAGTCAGAGCCACGTGGCCGATCGTCGCTGATCGTGCCTGATCGTGAACGGTAACATCGCTCCCCACCCCACTTAGGCTTGTATATCATTCGTCAGATATCAATATAGTTACTTTATTTCATCGAGAAGAAGAGTTAGGCTGGGAGAAAAACCTGATAAGCACTGGAAAAGCTACAACTTGAACAATGCTGATAAGCAGCTTCACTAGCTCCGGCCCCGCAAAAGTACACTTTGGCGAGTATACAGCAAGCTGTGGTGCACATCATAGAAATGAAAAAGATATTGGTACATTAATAAAAAAAAACAGCCTTATCAACAGGGTAAGTAAACGCCAAAAAAACCGCATTATAAGCAATGGTCCCACGCATTTTCGTTTAAAATAATTAATAACAACGCATTTCAGTAACTATGATTATTAAAGAAGAAAAACAAAATGAACACTCGTAACAACAGAATCAAGTGGTGAGCCTCCACTGGTGAAAACAAAGTGGCATGCATTTGGTTGTATAGAGACAAAGTAATTATGTTTGAAGGGCAGCGCACACGGTATCAAAACGTATCAGAAAATGATTGACGGTTAATCTTTTAAGGTTAGAAATTTGAGAAAAAGGTACGCAGTTCTGTTGTAGAGGGTCTTTCTGGTGGAAGTTTTACGTGATGAAACAGAAGCCTATCTTCTCGAAGGCCTGGAAGATTCGTAGGTGAGATCAGTGAGGCACATCGTCAAGTGCTTAGCAAAACCACCGAAGCACAGCCCTGACACCTCGTCTTAACCTTTGTCCACTGCACATCTCCGAATTCGTCAGCACAGGTTTCATCCATATTGAAGTCCGAGCCTACACCCGGAACCTTTTTATCGAATCCACCTTCACCGAGTACGAGAGCGTTTGATTCTGTTTGTTCGCTTATTTTATGGGTATTGCCTATGTGGGGGTGTCACAGTCCCGCACACCTTGTCCAAAACAGCCTTTTTGTGCATATGCATAAAGAACTATAGCTGAGGACGTGTTAGGGGTATAATTTTTGCCAAAAACTAAAGGTTCGAACAGTGGTATTCCATTTTGTTATTATAATAACACCCCGAGAATAGGGCCAAGCGGGAAAGTGCGAAAGTAAGGCTTCTTTGGATGCAACAACAGACAGGAGATGTGTTGTATCATGTCATTTATTTTACTATCGGGGACATTCAGGTGTAAACGTGTGTCCTCACTTGCGGCGTCGCGCGAGCAGAAAGGTATGCCGCAAAACGCCTTTTCGCGGCGTGATAGGTGACCGGTAAAAAGCGCAAAGCCTCATGGGCGCATTTTCTTCTCCCTCAGAGTTCCACAACTTCCGGTTCGGGAGCTGGCCTGGCCACCCGTACGTGGGCGGCTTTCACGCGCGCGTGTGCTTGTTCTTTATCTGTTTCCACCGAACAAAAAGAAACGCTCATGCATCGCACATTCAATGTGTAACAACGATGAATCCTACTAGTGGCTTCTCTGAAAGGTAAGCACTCTGTGACATATAAACAACACGCACACATGCGCGTGCAAGCCGCCGCTGTACGAGAGGCCAGGCGAGATCTCGAACCGGAAGCGGCTGGAGCAGACGACCCAGGAGCCCTTGCGCATTTTAACGGTCACCTATTCCGCTACTTGACAAGGGTGGCTGTGCGAGCCAGTTTTGTGGCAAGGCGCTTTGCGCCAAGCTAAACGAGCTAATCAGCGTCGGGTTCACATGTGCTGTGACGTCAGTGTTCTCCCGTGGAAGCTCGCCCGCGCGGAGGCGCAGACCCGTTCCTCCTATACTCCTCCCTCGGAGAGGGCTTAGAACAGGTTCGCTCAGCTGCCGTCACCGCTATGTTGTGCTCGCGCTCCCAGTAGTGCGGCCTTCTAAAAGCGGCTGCGTTTCTTATCGCGCGGCCCGGCGCGAGATTCCGCATGTGAGGACGTACCATTAACTTTTGAGACGTATGGATAAAATAAAAGTCGAATAAACAATAATTGGAGTGCGCCGACCCAAATTGTCCAGATTCTACTTGCAGGAACGATGACAAGGGATGGCTGTCCCATGTTGACTGTGGTTTTCTGGATGAATGGACCAAAATAAAGGTTAGTTTGGCACAATACCCTAGTCTTGTTCTTTACAAATTGGCAAATACATTGGGCTTACATTTTAGTTTATCGCAGCTTGTGACAGTTTACCCTGATTTTGGCGTTGTAACGTCTAAGAACCGAATACAATTGTGCTCCTAATCCCCCTCCAGGCTTGGGAGACATATCGACGACAGAAGCTACCGCTAAAGGCGATGGAGGACAATTCCTCAAAGTTGTTCCTGTAACAATCGGGGCGGTGCTCCCAAACAAAACACCTCAGGGGAGCCATGTAACGACGCCGGCAACCACAGCGGAAACTACCGCACAGCAGACAACAAAAACGCCTGCACAGCAGACAACTGAAACGCCCTCACAGCCGACAAAAGAAACGCCCGCACAACAGACAACAAAAACGCCCGCACAACAGACAACAGAAACGCCCGCACAGCCGACAGCGGAAACGCCCGCACAGGAGGCAAAACGTAAGTTCTTGTTGGACATAATTTTAGTGAGAAGTAACATGAGAGGAGTAAACTAGACGAAAAAAAAACCCAATGAATCTAGCAGGTTTTTAGCGAAAGGCAATGGTGAAGGAAGTTGTGATTATGCAACTATTGAACCACCAGAATCAATATTAAACAAGGAGTGCTTTCGTTTAAGTGTTCGCTACGGGTGAGCACTTGATTGAATAACCTCCCAATCAATCGAATAATGCTTTAGGCGCAATTCAAACTGAAACAAGGATGGCTTGTTATTATTGTGCACAGGCGCACCAAGGATCCTATTATATTCAAATAAGCCGCCTCACGTCATAGCAGAAAACGATGCAAGCACGGTCAGAGGTGATAGCGATTAAAACCGAATGTTTGCGGCCAAAACAGACAAGGAAGTGGCTACGCTACATACAAATTTAGTCGGTGCGAAAATCCGCGAATGGGCACTCGCACCATTTGGCCAATGTATAAACTAACTCCCTTGTGAGCGAATAAGGATTAGCTGACGTCTCCTTCAATTGCGGTGAGGGGCGATGTTCCTTATATAAAAGTGCGATTGACGAACGCAGTGATAAACGTCTCGCCCAAATTAGTGCCATGATGGTGACATGCTCACGTAATGTGGAATGTCTGTGAAGACACCTACAGAAACATTGATATTATTATTACCTTCGTCATCATGATCTATACTATCACAAATATTTTTAAAATACAAATTTAGAGTATATTTTTCTGAATCAGCGCAACCGTTTAGTCAATCCATTAACTGATAAAATTCAACCCAATATTCAGATTAAAATTTTAACCAGGCCCAGCCCCCGTTTTTATGGCTTGAGTCACTTACAGCATCCAAAAGGAGTCGATTTAAATGCAGGACATCATCTGCACTTAAAATGCCGAGTCCTCCTAAAACTCAATAGCGCGTTTTTATTTCAAACAAAAATTTCAACCTTCCGGTTTGCGAAAATGTGTACGGCGATGATGGAGCTGTGTTGTGCGAAATTATTGAATATTTTCACAATTCAAACTAAGCGTGTGAGAACTTTTCTACTGGAATGTAAAATGCTTTTGCTTGTTTAATAAACACGAGTAGTTTTTTGCGGATTACGCACTTCTTATCTTATTCTCTCCTTTACCATACATTGCAAACAATAACGTTATTCTAGTTTGTACCTTGCCCTAGCCTTCTCATATTGATGCAAATATTAGTGTATTATTTGACAGGAGCGCCCATAAAATTTGGTGTAAAAAAATGTGTTAGGACTTCCGTATGTGACAAACTGCACGTAAGTATAGCTGAGTGAGAATCACAGGAAGGCCAGCGGGCATGGATATAATATAAAATAGTTTGTATTGAATAAATTGTATAAAGTACGAACCGCCCTCTGTTCGGCGGGAACTAACTCAGCGTCGTAAAATTGACCCTCAAGGTTTTTAAAACGAAGCTTTTTGTGACTCACCGATGGCGTCGTTCATTCTACAGTGAAACCTTGTTGGTACGTCCCCTGGACTTACGACGACCGCCTTCTTACGACGGATCACAATAGTGCCGGCAAACTCCCTTATAGAAACAATGCATTAAAACCCAGCTGATATGACGCTCGGAAGCACATGGTCCGCTTAATACGACGGTCCCTGGCGCCAAAAAACCGGCGTTTATCTCATATCCTACGCAGCTTCGCCGCCTCGAGCCGACCTTCTTTATTCTTATTTCGCATTTAGTGCTGCTTGATGTGTAAAGGGCCATACCACCTGCTGAACATACGCAAGCAAGTAAGCGGGTACTCCTGAGCGGAAGTTAGCCTGCGATGGCTGCACGCGGCAGCAGTACGGCAACCCGACATCTGCGAGAAGTCGAAGTTCAGGTGGCAGGCAGGCCGTGAATTTGAGGCTTCCTTGGAGCCGCCGACGAACGTGAAAGCATGTATGACGCAATCCCAAGGCATCGAGCGAACAGCCGCTTTCCTCGCACGCTCGATCGAACTTTCTTCCCTTCACGACGCTCTCTCTCCATCTATGTCTGATCTCTGCGTATCAGTGATTTTCAAAGTTGCGTTGTCAGTTCGCTCCTTTCTTTACTAAGGTGCCTCGAATCACGCACGTCCGCGCAAGGGTGGAGACACCTATACTTTAGCACCGCCATTTTGGGGCACTCGCTGACAACCACAAAAACTATGCAAGACCGCGCTTTATTTTCGCCGCAACACAGTTTACTCACGAAGATTGAATCATCTGATCAATTTCGCATTACCAGGTTTTGCAGAAAAGGAAAAAAGTTATGTGTTGAGCACTCTCATCCAATAGCGACGGCACAGTAGCATTAAAATAGTGTCTCCGCCATGGACAGCAATGCCGGTTTTTTCATCTCCACCTTGTACTAACGCTCGTTTCGCTTGGCCTTGGCAGTTTCCCACTCGCCTTTTGCCCTCTCAATTAGCTCGACCACGTCGACCACGTCGGCCTTATCGCATACTCTCAAGGCGCGGGGCTGGTGTCGTGTAGCATTCCGCGATTGGCTGGCTTGTGGGCTAGCTGGACGCAATGGAGGTGAGGGCGCACAACATAGGCTATGCTTTTTCTTTTAAACTTTGTGGTTTTCAGCTAAAGATCGCAAATCAATATAAAATCACTATAAATAAAGATCGCGCTAAATATAGTAGTTTAATTATGTTCTTCGCTGCAAGTTTAATTATGCTGCAATAAGAGATTGCGGGTTTCCTGGGTTATTACGGACGCGTTTTGCAGATGTAAGGCATGCCACATTTTCATCTAACGGAAAGAGTTTCCTGGCCCACCACGACGGATACTTTAAGCATTGCGTTCAGAGCCTGAATCTCCAGGCCCTGAAACACTCAAGAGATGCTTAGGTCGCCCGTACTTCCATGGTCAGCCGTAAAGCTATCCAGCTCCATTCAACTATAGTTGCCTTCGTAATAACGTTGATCACCTTATGTAACGCCGCTTGCGGTACGGCCGTCACCACCGTGATTTGCAAACACCTGCATATTTTCCATTCATCCCTTCATGAACTAGCGCGAGGGAGAAAATATCTGGTCACCCTTGGCAACAGTGCAGGTTGATCCTCTATTGTCTTTCCACGAATCCACATAGCATTACTGTCCGCAACGAAGACTTCCTGCCCCCGGGCATAGCGCCTCACTAAGCAACAAGAACGCCATCTCCGAGGCATCCAAAAACTATAATCAGTGGCTTAGCTCAGCTATGCCATGATATACGTAGCGTGAGCTAAGGTTCAGCTGGTTATTCTAAGGTTTTCTGGTTGTCTCAGAAGAGCTGAAAATCGTGCTTAGTGCTGCTAAAACTATTTCCAATTCAATCCAATTCAATTTATTTCAAACCAGTCTAATCTAATTCAATTGTATATAATCGACTCGAATCGAATCGAATTCAATCCGATGCAACCCAATTCATTCCAATACAATAATATCATTAGCACCCTCTGCTGCGTCACAGGTCTGACCGCCGCCGTGGTCAGTTGCTTCGCAGCCGCTGGGGACTGAGGGCCGTGGGTTAACTGGCGTATTCATGGGAGGTTGTGGGCGTTACTGCACCAGGGTGGCCAATCCCGGCTCTGGTGAGGGAGTGCATTACCGGCAATGGTCGCCGGGGTCAGGCCGCACCCCAAGCCCCTTTGTGCAATTCCAGTTTTTTTTAATCCGGTGGGAATTGTCCGGCACCGGGGTTCGAACCACGGTCCTTCGGCACGCGAGGTGAGTGTTCTACCTCTACGCCATCGCTGCTTCAACGATGGCGTAGGGACAGGACTACATTAAGGGACTAGAAGAGAGCGGAGTGGGTCAGGGAGCAAACTGGTGTAAAAGATATAATAGTAGAAATTAAGAAGAAATGGACAGGGGCAGGGCATGTAATGCGAAGGCAAGATAACCGCTGGTCATTAAGAGTAACAGAGTGGATCCCTAGAGAAGGTAAGCGTCGCAGGGGGCGGCAGAAAGTTAGATGGACAGATGAGATCAAGAAGTTTGCGGGGATCAATTGGTCACTGTTGGCACAGGAGCGAGGTAATTGGAGAATAATGGGAGAGGCCTTTGCCCTGCAGGGGGCGTAGATAGCCTGGTGGTGATGATGATGAGAACCATATCCAACCCAGTCGCGGTGGTGGTGGCTCAGGCGCGCCAGCTGTGCGCCGTGAGACGGCACTGCTCCTCGCGCATGCGCAGCGCGGCTCTCCAGGATCCACGAGAAACTTCTCAACCACAGACAGCGTAGCTCACGCTACAATAACACCTTTCCCCTCTTGATTAGAGCCAATATTCACCCCTCAACCTCTACTCCTCGCAATGCGGCATCTGCTAAGCTGCGGGCACGCTCTCCAATATTATTGGTGCTGGGAGAACCATCCACTTTTGCGTAGTGCCCTTTCCCTGTTTGGAGCACTGAGGAAGAACTGTACTTAACCCATACGAGGACGATGAGCTTTGGCATGGCCGCCCATTGCAACGGCAGAACTCTTTTTCATCGAGCTGCCGTGGCTTTGGTTTTGGAAGACAGTACAAGGAGCCGGCTGAGCTCAAGCGATCCTGTGATGAGGACCCTTCCCGAGGGCCGACTACTTTGTGAAAACGTTTATTCCTCCTCCGCTTCGCAGCAATGACGATCATTAGCCGCGAGTAGCAAGAAGACTAGGTGTTCTACCGTGCCTCGGACATTATCTACAGTTCGTGATGGGGAAGAGTTCAGGAACTCCCCTGGAAAACATGACAGTGAGGGCGGGCATCCACACCATCCTGTCTCGTCTGACTTCAATAGGAGCACGTCAATAGGAGCACATCTCGTCTGATGTCAATCCCAGAAGGAGCACGTACGGTCGAACCGCGTTAATTCAAAGTCGCATAATTCCAACCAACGGATAATACGAACTGGCCCATTGTTCCCGGCAAAATGACGTGTGTTTGAATGGGAAGACTCTCGCTAATTCGAACCTGAAACACGTGCCGGAACTGAAACCGGAACCACCCAAAGCCCACTAAATATGCCCATGCATTACTAAAGAAATGAGCAATCTCTACTGCAAAGGCAGAAGACAAGCAAGAAATAACTGTACAGGGGATCCAATTTAAGTTGACAGGTTTTGTAAAAATTATTCGCTTAGTTTTGCGCTTAGACTACCTCTACAGCGAGGTTATGCGACCAGGGGGACACATAAATAGCAGGTAATTATGGATTTGGGAGGCTAATTAAATAAAATTGATTAATTACATTTTAGTGGCTACATTAGACAGGCATAGAAAGTTAGACGCAATGGTGCTTCTCCGCAGTTGCATTTGGCACAATTGTTCTACCGCATCCGTAGTCCGAGATATCAAAGAGCGAAGTTTAATTGCCGTTCACATGATTGCGCATGCAAGACACTCTGCACCGGCGCAAAGCTCCTCCCTTCTGTGACGTGTCTGCTGTGAACGGTGTTTAGTTTAACAATGGCGTGGAGGCATAGGCCAAAGGGATAACTGGCAACCATTCATTCTTGGGTGGCGTTATCACTAACTGCAGTACTCGGAACTGCTATAGGAACAAAGAACAAAAGGGAGGAGCCTTGCGCCGGCCTTCGCTGTCTAGTATGCGTAATCCTGCGAACGGCAATTAAAGCTTCGTAGTTCGATATCTCTAACCACGGATGCGCTAGAAGAATTCTGCCAAATAAAACTACGTAGAAACGCTATTGCGCATAACTTTCCAATACAAACATGCCTGGTTACTGAAGCCTCTAAAAAGTTAATTAATCAAATTTAGTTAATTAGGACCCCGAAATCAATAAGAACCTCTGAATTATATGTCCCCCTGGCACATAACCTCATTGTAGAGGTGGTCTTCGCGTAAATCTAAGCGCCTATTAAAAAAAAACCTGTCGACTTAACTTTGATCACCCTGTATAAGAAGTACCAACGGGAAAATTTCAGATATAATTTCCACAGATGCCGTCACCAACCACCGCGGAATATCATCAGCCGCAGTTGTGGATGCATGGACAAACTTCTCGATTTCTCATGAGCAGAAAACAAACACCTCAAGAAGGTGAAACCACAAGCATACTACTTGCTGTAGCAAGAGGAGAATGCAAACACAAAAACATCATCATCATCATCATCATCATCATCACCATCATCACAGACTCCACAAGAGCCGTCCGAAATTACATTGTGCGGCCTTATTCTGATAGAAGCCAGAAATATCCTGTGAGCCACACTAAAAAAAAACAGAACAGTTTGAGCCGGAAGGCGTTGAAAGAAACTTGAGGGTCGACTCCCTAGTGATGCAAATCAGCAACCGCATGGAAACGCACCACTCTTACACCCTCACTTGCTTCATGTCTCTTAATAAAAGCTGTTCGCACGAATACAAGAGGGAAACATATGCCCACACCACATCACACCTTAGAATCCGAAGAAGCAAGAATCCCAAGAAAACTTCTAATCAAATTTTCCCGCACAAATCCAGGCTGTCGCTCATCTTCTCCGGGAGATAAAAGGAAGAATGCCACACAAGCAAATTAACACCCCACCTATTCCGCACAGCCTAAAACTGCCCTATAATTTGGCACAGAACACCTGCCATACCTCTAGAGAGTCCGGAATTAAGCACTCTCTAGCACGGACCTTGCGACACACCGTGTGCTGATAGAGAGAGCCAAGCTGGGAGCCCTTGCCACCCTAGTTCTGGAAAATATGACTTCTGTCATTACTCTTTCCACATTTCCTTCTCCATATTTTAAAATAAAGTCGACTCACCCTCTCTCCCGTGGGCGCTGCATTTTTCTCACTTTTTTTTTCTTTCGCAGCAGGTAATAATTGAAAGTGCACTGAGAAGGATGTGCATTACCGTCTACTTTATCGAGCACGCGTATGTAATACTGGTAATGTGCGCTGTACCGCCAATCAAAGGGACCCCCACTAGTTAAAACTCCACCTACTTCGAACAGATTAAATATCCCTCAAAGTTCGAATGAACGAGGTTCGACTTGCTGAGTCATGAGAGAACTCAGCGCTATCACTTCTCGGAACGCCTTCCTCGTGACGGCATCACCGTGATTTCTCTTGCAATGGTCGCATCAGAAATGAGTAACTTAAGCACGAAGCTCCCTACGCCTCACTGATAGCGTCCGGCGCACGGCGAACGCACCAAAAAAAAGCCAACTTTACATAAATAGCTCAGGACACAAACGTTTTTCGTTGTTTGAACCGCACCTGGGTTCCTCGCGTTCGTAAGGCAACGCGGGGCAATTGCTCCAATACTTGTCATTTGTCATTGATCCAAGGGTAATAAACTAACAATAAACGGAACCAAAACCAAATATATTGTCTTTCAATCGAAACCGAGGCCTGCAACGGATACAGCCCCCAAAATATTCGTAGACAACTGCGAACTGAAACAAGTAGAATGCATTAAATATCTTGGCGTCATACTAGATTCACAATTGAATTGGAAAGCCCACAGTGAAAGCGTTTGTTCAAAGCTTGCCCTCTATATGCTTCATATTGCTATGAACTAGAACCTATTTTAGCGGTCTTATATTAAAACAAATTTATTTTACCCTGTTCCACTGTCACCTCACTTACTGTTGCGAATCATAGGCTTTTATTCAGAACACATCTCGAACCTCTGTTTCGACTTCAGAAGGGTGCTTTACGCACCATAACGTTCTCACCCTGGTGCGCACCAAGTGCCCTGCTATTCCGCGACCTACAGACTCTTCCCTTGGCGCTCACAGCTGAAATGAAAGTTGCAATCATAATAAATAAGGTGATAAACAACAACTACCAATGACAGTCGATCTGTTCACAATTCCCACCAGAAATACTCGCCATGCAAACCATGGGAACTTTAACCTACCAATCACTAGAAATAACCACGGCCAAAGACTCATACAATACTACGGAGCGAGAATATGGAACACGATTCCATTGTAAATTAAAGTATCTAGTAATTTTGTGTTTAAAAATATTTTTTCAGTGTAAACTTTAAAAACTGATTGCGTTTCCTATATGTGCATCTGCAAAATATCATGCCAAGTATTTTCTAACATTGCAGTGTACGGCTTGCTATTCGTTGCTGTGCTTTTGTGTATATGTAATACATGTATCCAGTGTGCGATATGTATGCACATACAGAGACTATCTTGTGTGTACACAAATATACCGACATATTCACGTTTATCCAGTCGTTGCTGTGTATTAATATGCGTGCGTGCACACAGATACTGGCTGGTATATATTCATGTACAATTTCATGTATGCACGCGTTAAATTTATGCATGTATGATTAAATAGATCAGAGATCACTGTCTGTATGTTTATATATGTATGTAATATATATATATATATATATATATATATATATTATATATATACTATTATATATCTAATATATATATATATATATATATATGTATATATAATCTGCAGAATGAATTCAAGTACATATATGCTGATGTGTATTTACTCGTTTTCAAAATTTACTAGCGTAAACCTTGTGTTGTTGTTTTTTGCTGCAAACGCATCTGTATATGGGCCTCCACTAGCTTCGGCTGTTGGCCCAACATTTTCTTGCCTCTTTATCTACCATTTTAACAAAAAAAACTCAAACTCAAACTCAAACTCAACTACACGGTCTCTTTTCTAAGGTTTCAAAGTTAAGAATTTCTGTCTAACTGATGGTGACTCCGCAGGGATGCAAACTTTTTCTGCCGACGATGATGATCGTGCATGAAGTGAAACATGGTTGAAATGAGCAGAGTTATCTCGTCGAAAGCCAATGTCTTGTAGTACAGATTGGAAGTCGAACATCCGTATCGTCATGACCAAAACACTCTGCAGGAAAGCCAACCTGCACAATTTGTTTCCACAAAGGTACATAAAGTGCAGGCGCACGGTCAATGTTTTATGCATGGCTAATCCTCTCGTTTGGGTGCGTGGCAGTTCTTGAAGAGAATCATCGTCAAAAAAGTTCAAACTAAGAGAACAACGAGCGACTCCGTCACAAGAATGGAGTTTGATTACTTTGCGGCAAAAGAAAGCTTTGTGTTTCAACCATCTTTGTCATGAGACCAAGGGACTTTGATTTTTTATCGAACGTGGCGAAATAAGCCTGAATTAGGAGAAACGTGCAGGCGGAATATCGGGCGTGGGAACGCGATCATTATTGTGCCCAACTGGCCAGCCCTCCTCCGCAAGAGTAGTGGCATCGAAGTGACGCGAGAAAAGAGACTGACTGTGCCTTCTTAATCGCAGGGGCGAAGCCTGCACCACGCGACTTCCATGTTGTGCACAGTGAACGGCGAAGGGCCTTCCCTGGAGACCTTGAAGTTCCCAGTGAACTTGTGCGACGTCACCTTCTTCGACTCCGTCTTCAAAGAGATTCGAAAACGTTTTGCACATAACTTCCAAATGAACTATCTATCTTTTTTAGATTGGCCAAATACTTACGAGTATGAGGAGTTTGGCGTCTCCTTTTCTCTTTGGTAAGTATCTTGTTCGTTAAGGACAAGGCTTTCTTTCGTTAGTCTCTTTACGGAGGGGTTGCGGGAGTACCTATGTCGATGTTTAAACGCCAAAAGTGACCTTGATCAATGCAGGTGCTTGCAGCGTACGCAGTGACAACAAAAAACAAACTAAAATTAAAGGTTGATTTCTCTGTAAGAACGGCGTATTACAATGGGCACCTTCAAATGACTAGTCGTTAAGAGACCGCGGGCAGTCCGATGATTGCCTTTGGACTGGATACTCCGCAGGAATACATGTGAAACTCGTGCTTCACATCGTGTCCCCGGTACTCCGCCGTCGGTCCGCGGCCTCTAATCGTGGATTCCCCGTGTTGTAGAGTGGTTAGCGGTATTGCGTTCTTTCTATGAGGAGTTTAGCAAAGTGCCGCCACTGATTCATCCGTGGCGTCGGATGTAAACTAAATGTCACAAACGAACCGCCGGGTAGTTCCGCCGCGTCAGCAGTACATGGCCGTGTGGAGAAAAAGATCGCCATTATTTTTACCCAGCACGAAAAAACAGGAGAGCGGACCAGTGGGAGCAGTGCTTGCCGCCGGCTTTGCCGGTGCTCTCGTGGCACGATGCCTGACCGAGCCCCGTGGCAGCGGCCACCGTTTGTAGGGGTTATCAAAATGGAGTGTAGATATCAATTGGAGGGTGGAAAGGGGAAAGGAATGGAAATGACGATAAAGAGTCGCGGCGGACAGAAAACGCCAGCGCTAAAGATTGCCACCGTTGCACTAAGGCGGCTAGCGCGCAAAGAAAGATTGTCACGGTGTACGACGGACGAGCGAGAAACCCAGCTTTGTGGCCGCGTGGATCCATAACAAGCCGCGCGGATTTGGTTGAGCCGTTTTAACTTGTGACCGATGAGGGAGTCACGTTCTCGCATCCTTTAAGATCCACCAGTGAATCACTTTCATTTCTGTATTTGTTTCATTGTGTTGCCGGGGTCTTTTCTATTAGTCAATTGGTGTGCCTTCTTCCATTGGCAGCGAGCTGAAATGCTGAAATGCTTTCTCTAAAATTCAAGCCAGGTCCACCGAGGGTGAAATATACTGAATCTGCGACGCTGTGAGCAGTATTTATGAACATGCCTTTCAGGTAGAGATTGTTTTTTTGTGCGCTATCTTAGATGGTCCTAGAGTGCAGTTTTCGTATGATTTGCTTCGGGATCCGTTCGTATAACACGGGTTTCAGAGCCGTTTTCTGATATCATACTCTCTTTGTCGATGCTTCACTGCGATACAGGCAATTTGGAAAATCCACCTTACAAAGACCTATGTTTAAACAATCTTCTTACCATTGGCTTTATCGCAAAACAAGAGTGCAGTTTTGGCATCCTTTCCAGGTGCAGTAAAAGGCATCCTATTTAAAATATGAAGGTACAGGGACCTTTCTACCTTTCTTTTATTTTTACAGCAAAGGTGTCTATGGCTAAGATCCAGCAGATCCTCTCCGGTGACAGAGCGATGTCGACAAGAATCGTTAGCGAGGTTAGCTCCACCTTGCAGAGTCGACTAAAATATCCGGAATCGTAAAACTGCTGGCCACACTCCCGGCGCATATAAAAAGTCATATAAAATTAGGCAGGTCCTAGGGTCTTTATATTGTATTGCAGGACGCCTTATATTTCCTTTAAAAATGGCTGGCCATTATGATACTCCCTAATGCGATATTTGGGCACAACTGTTCTGATAGCTCGTTTAACAGCAGCGGCAGGCAACGCAGTTCCAACAGTTGCGTCGCTCATTGCTCAGTAAGAACTGGCTGATAGCGCGTGTGCTTGTTGCACAACAGCCATTGCAGACGCGAAAAACCGTTTGCGTCACTCGCCGTTCAGAAATCACTCCTGATGGCTGTAGCGAGCAGGGGCAGCACTCACTCGTGGTTTTACTCGACGGTGAGCCGCTGCGGTGGTGGCGCTTAGGACGTCTCAGGAAGGGACCACGAACTGCGTCTTAGGCCGGGTACACACTGTTGTCGCAACTGTTGTAATATCTTGAAATAACGACGTCATTTGACGTCTCAGCCAACCGAACTGCGTGTCGTCCATAGCGCACGATACAGCTATTACGTCGGTAGTCTGAACATAGCATTAAGCGAACGCACATCATTGCCACGTGAACGCCCCCCTCACGTTTTCTCCAAGCGTCGAGCGCCTCGTGCGGGCACAGCATACTGCCCCTTCCCTTCCCCCACCGCACACTTTCGGAGAGCGCTGGCTCGCGCCGCCACGGCGAACCGCGCTCCCCTGCCAATTTCGCGACATTCTCCTCCATTGCTTTTTTCACTCGTCGGTCTTTCCATCGTTCGCTTGGTCACTATGACGCCGATGTGGCTAAGGCCAGCGACGGGTGCCAGAGGGCTGCACCTTAAAATGTCTTCCCAAAAATTCATTTGTGTTAGGAGGTGAAGCAGACTTTAAGGGGATCGTTGTCAGCTGGATCTTTGTAAGGCGGATTTCACACATCGAGTGTTGCACAGTGAATCACGTCAAACTTCGCAGAGATACAATTACAGAAAGTGGCTCTAACACTTGTTTTATTGAATCAATACCAAAAAAGTTATATGAAAATTAGCCGCTAAGACGACTGTAACACAACGTCCGGGTTTTATATAGTTTTCCAAATAACATGGTTCACAGTAAAGTTGTATATCTTGTCGAATTCTCGTTGTCACGTGAGGTTGTCTATACCAGCTCAGAGAGATGGACGTAGGAAGGCCGTTGGCGTGTTTAATAACAAAACGAAAATTTAATGCACACTCGAAAAAGCCTAAAGTGAAGCCCTCGATAAATGAACTACACCCAAAGATAATAACCCACACCTCTAACAAACAATACAAAAATACAATTCAAATTTAAACCCAGAAGTCTCTGTAATAAAGTTCTAAACAATTAGTTCGAATCTACTCATTTCATCATGTCCTAAGTGGTCTCTCTACCACGACAACCTCGTAGTTGTGTCCTATGACTCCGTTTAACGGACTGGCCTAGCCCGGTCGTCGGCGATGACGTGTCGTACCCTTCAGTGGCCGCGACTCGGTGGCCGCCGTCCTCGTCTCGCTCCGGCACCGGCATTCGATGCGCGCGGTCACTCCTTGGACGGCGTACGCTCCGCGCGTCCCGATTGGTTCACTTGTTGGCTAACTCCTGGTAGCCGCTGCCGCTGGAGGTCCTTGACGCTGGCGCTCGATGCGCGCATCCGTTCCTTGGATGGCGAAGGCTCCATGCGTCCTGAACTTTCCTCGGTGGCTACCCCCTGTTAGCCGCTGCCGCCGGAGGTCCCAGGTAGGCGCGGCACGAACGTAGCCTTTCGGGGCCATCGAAACTAAGGTCGACGGACCATGGACGTTAGCCGCAGTTGCCCGACCGCCGACGCCGGGGCCACGAACACACAGGTTCGTGGTGCGCCTAGGATGTCGCATGTGATGCGAAGTCGGCCCGATCACGTGCAGGATTGGTAGGCATAGTCGGTGGCGTGGCCGCGCCCCCCTGGCTCGTTCCTTGAAGCTCACGTGCTCCTACCGCCTCCTGGATTCTGTACTCTCGCTCTCTTCGTACGCCCCACTTTTAACCCCTCTGGGCTCTCTCGCGGTGCACTCTCATTGGCTCCTTGCCTTTTCATGTACAAATTTTATCATCACGCAACTGGTCTCCTGCGCGGCGTTCTCTAATTGGCTGACCAGTGTGCTACCATATTTGACAAGGGTTCCTCGACGTTTCGGCGCTGGCATTCGCTCATTGGTGTGCTCCTGGCGCACCGTTCAAATTGTGGTTTCTTTGGGTTTTTTTGCGGGGGTGGCGGTTGATGCATCCCCTCTCGGGGGGTGCCCTTGACACATGGCACTCGTCCGCTGTCAATACAAATGGGATTCTACGTGATGGAAACACACAGCCCCATGTTTGTCCACCTGAACAAAACTCTACTTTCGTCAAAAGTTCATTCAGTTAATTAACCACCAACTATGCTCAACCGCAAATTACACACAAACGTGTTTTGTTTCGTGCACCCCTTGGACTACGACGCAGTCAAAGCTCACGTGGAGGCTCTGCACCACAGCTTTGCTGGTCATTCTTCTTCACAGATTGGAAGGGCACTAAAGTTTTAAGCAGTTTTTCTTCAGTGGAAACCAGTTTTCGCGCGACGGGGAAACCTGCCCCAGCGAGAGCATGACACGATACCAGCCGAGGCGTACGTCAATCATAGCCCTAGAACAGCTCCGCTGCTAAAACCAATTGGCGTCGCCTGCTTCATTGACAACGAAGAGGAAAGAGAGTGCTTCCGTCCTCGAGCCTGGAGTCATGTAACAGCGGAGTGGTTCTGTTTTAGTTCGCGATTACTTGTGTCGGCATCTGCGAACGGTGGAATATTTTCTTCTAATGCTATAAGTCAATTTAGGGAACTTGGAAATCGACATAACAATCAAATGGAGAAGTGCGACGTATTAGGAGGACGCGACAAAACGATGAATGTAGCGTGGTTGTGCTTAGGAATGTAAGTATGAGATTGTAGCACGTATTTTTGTACATCTATTTCGGGGACTTTTCTTAACGTCTTCACTCACGGGACGCACAAGAATATCCCTAACAGGACTGTAAACTCAGTTCAGCTGCAACTTGCACAAAGGTAACTGTTCAGTCAGCAACTTTTTCCTTGTATTCTTTTTATAGAATAAACATGGTAGTGTTTGTTGAAGGGGCATGTATTATAGGGACGAGGCAACCGTTTGGAATATAGGGATATATAGTGTTCTTTACATGGGTCTTTCAGATGTGGAAGTCCCCTGTTTGGCGCTTAGTAGTTAAACTAGTAAAAAATGTCGCCTGATTTCTTCCCCCCTCACCCGCCCGCAGGAACCACACACTTAAGCGTGTCCTCCAGGCAGGGAAGCTGCAAGATGAGATCAAGGTTTTGCACGGTAAAGGCATCGAAAACACGGCTGTGATCAATATTTACGGCGACAGCGTGACGGATGATGGATTTAGAACGGCTCTCAACGTCCTCAAGGTAATGCTTCTTGTTCAATAAATAAAATATTTCCGCGACAGCAATGGTCACGAGGCGCAATTTTTTTCTGCGAGACCGCGAAGCGGCACCGTCAATCGACGGTTGTTGAAAGCCCACATTCTCGCTTGGACACGCTACGTAGCATACGAAAGCCCCTTTTGTTGGCCATGCGGAAGATTCTTACGGACCCCATAAACCGGTTTTACCGATCATATACGGGCAGAGAGGTAGAACGCGGTCGAGGAGCGCAGCGGACGGTGACGCTAATGCAGACGAAGGAAGTGTAACGTTGTGCGGCAGTTTTTTTGGAATGGACGACGAATTGGCGCCTTACACCACCGCCAATTCCTGACTGTATATGACTAAAGGTGGTCCTTCGAATGGCTTTTGACCTTCAACGTAGAAACGTGTGTTACATACACGTGCCGGCTCCTATATGAATAATTCTAGTGTACGGAAACAGGAGCAGGTGAAAAACAAAGCACGTTGTTGCTTACTGTCGTTTTTTATTGGCCATTGCAAAACCCGTTCTCAATTGATTGATTATGATGTTTAACGCGCCGCCGCTAGACAGGCTCCGAAACTCTACACAAGCAGTGGGAGGCTCCGGATTAATTTCGATCACCTGCTAAATCTTCAACCTGCGCCGATATCTCGAACAAGCGGCCGTTTTCTGGCCTCCATTAGGAAAGCGGCCGCCGCTGCCTTGACTCTAAACGGTATCCTTGGGCACAGAAAGACAACGCCTTAACTACTCATGCTACGCAGCTGGTCGCGGGTCATTACTGAGCCACAATAACTGGAAGAAGAAGTAAAATATGAAAAATGGGAATGATGATGGTGGTAATAACAGAACCTATTGTGTGATTGGACACCAGTGTATGACAACTAGAGGGCACGTTTTGCGATAAGGCAATAAGGCTTTCGCAATCGCAAGGTCACAGAGAGTGCGTGGTTGACAATATTTTTGAACTGGAATATAAAGATTGGTGCTGCATATAATAAAGATGTCCGGCTGGCTGGGTTGCTGGCTAGCTGGCTCTCTTGCCTACGTTCGACCGGCCTGGGTTCAATTGGCCAGGCGTGGAATAGCTTGGCAGCGATTGACTTGGCTTGGCTTGGCTTGGCTCGGAATATCAAAACTCCGCCGGCACTGCCGCACGTAGGCTTTTATTCTGGGGTAACATTTTCATTAAGCTATACGAGCTCACTAATGTTTGATTTTCAGAAATGGCAAAGTAAGAGGGTTTAAGATTTTTGTAAGTTCCTTCTTCTCGCAAAGCTCCCCCCCCCCCAGATGTCGGCCGTCTTTCCACTGACATAGGTAACCAACATGTATATGCAAAACCTAGTTTTTCGGTGTTTTTTTCTAACAAAATGGTGTTTTCGGGGTTTTTCCTAAACAAACTACGCGTTTTCTGGTATTTAACAATATGTGTTAGGTTCGCTTATACGTTAACGCATTCCCGTCTGCCTTTTCCAGGATCCTTAAATTTTCTTGCCGAAGTAAATATCTTAAAGCTGCTAACAAGGAAGCCTACTTAGTTGGGCTGAACAAGCACAGGATATTGGGAATATTCTCGAAACTTCGTCTTGTTTAGTCTGCCCTACGAGTGCAAACTCACGTCCGCCTCACGCTTTTCTGTTTTAGGTTCGTACTTCCGAACGATCACATGTACTGCGATGGTGTGCGCTTGACTACAATAGAATTTACCGCCTTGTTTGTGAACAGTCTCCTTTGACTAGCCAAAAGCACGCCCCTGCGGGCGTTTCAAAAACGTTTTTTTTTCTTTCAGGCTGCTTACAACACGTTGTTGAAGCTTCGCAAAATGATTTCGTCTACGCTGTCCTGGGTGCTGCCATCGATGATCCGTCCAAGTACCGATTGGTAGAGCTAATGAAGTAAGCATCCGAGCATGACTCTTGGCCTTCAGGAATGCACCGAAAATCTACGCGGATGCCATAAAAATCTAGTCTTATTACCTGAGAGCATTTTTGCGACAAGTATATTGTGTACCCTTTTGTAACTACAACTGCGGGTAATGGACAGGACTAGAATGAAGAAGACAGGACTAGCGCAGGTTCTTCATCGTTGTAGTCCTGTCCATAAGACAGTTTTTCAAATTTCAGATGCAGCATCAGGTAGCCTGATGAGGTTTTGCTTGGCAGGACGCCGTGACAGAAGGTTGTGGGGGGGGGGGGGGGTTAGAAGTGGCCACTGGAGACGGGGAGAGAGATTATCGGGGTGCTTTCGCGCCGGACAAGTTGTGTATCTTCACGCGCTGGTCTTGAGACGTCGGAAAAGTTCGAAGCACCCAACCGGAAGTGTCGAGAAGGAAGTCTGCCGCTGCCACCTCGCTGTTTATGGAAACAAAGTGTTGACTAAAATAAACAGCGTTACAGTTGTCACGTGAACGGATGGTGGGGTGGTCTTTACCAGCTCGGAGCAATGGACACAGGGAAGCCGTTGACGATTTGGCCAAAACACCCATTTATTGCACAATAAAAAAAACCCCTAACGCACAAGCACTCAATAGTTCAACTACACACAAACGATAAACACTCACACCTCTACTAACAATCCCAACATACCAGTCAACTCTCAACCCAAAAGGCTCTACAATAAAGTTCTATGCACTTCGTCCGACTCAACTCATTCTATCACCCTCTAGGTGATCTCACTAAACCACAACTTCCTAGCTGTGTCCTATGATTGCGTCCTATTGGACTGGCCTACCCCGGTCGTCGGCGCTGACGTGTCGCACCCTTGCGTGGCCGCGACTCGGTGGTAGCCGTCGTCTCGCTTCGTCGGTGCCGGCGTTCGATACGCGCGGTCACTCCTTGGACGGCGTGGGATCCGCGCGTCCTGACTTCTTTCCTCTGCGGCTACCCCCTGGTGGCCGCCCTCGCTGGAGGTCCTTGATGCCGGCGTTCGACGCGCGCCGTCATCCCTTCGGCGGCGTGCTTCCTCGGTGGCTACCCCCTGGTAGCCGCTGCCGCTGGAGGTCCCAGGTTGGCTTGGCACGAACGTCGCCTTTCGGGGCCGTCGAGACGAACGTCGACGGAGCGTGGACGCTGCCCGCTGGAGCCCGACCAATGCCGCTGGGGCCACGAAGACACAGGTTCGTGGTGCACCTAGGATGACGGTGCCGATGCGAAGTCGGCCCGCTCCCGCCCAGGCTCGGATGGCGTGGTCGATGGCCTGGCCGCGTCCCCCTGGCTCGTTCGTTGAAGCGCACGTGCTCCGGCCGCCTCCTGGTTTCTTCGGTTTCTTGCCTCCCGTTGTCTTGCCTCCCCCTTCTCTCTGTGCGCCCCGCTTTTATACACTCTGGGCTCTCCCGTGGCGCACTCCCATTGGCTTCTTGATTCCTCCCTGTCCTTATATGGCCATCTCGCCACTTGTCCCATGCGCGGCCTTCCCTGATTGGCCGACCAGTGTGCTGCCACCTTTGCCCATGATTCCTTGGTGCGCCGTCGCTGGCGCTTGGTGATTGGTGCTCTCCTTGCGCGCACTTCAAAATTCTTGTTCCTATGTTCTTTTCTTCTATTTTTCGGGGTTTTCATGCATCCCCTCTCGGGGGGGTGCCCTGACACATGACAATGACCCCCAGCTTTAAGAGTTTTTTCTAAAAAAACTGCATCTTGGCCACCGATGTCCCCTTGTTTCACGTGGTTGGTGGATGGGGAGGTGTCTTGGCCGTCGATGTCCTCTTGTTCCACCCCCATCACTCACTATCCCCTGTTCACCACCACTTCTCACTTCACATTTCACTTCACTTCTATTTCTCTCTCTTATCACTTGTTTTTAGTTCACTCCCGTTCGCAGAACCCACACGTAGTGTTCACACTTGTCTGTAGTTCATTCGTGTACCGAACACACACACTTGGTTCACACAACGTTCCCGTTCTATCACCAATACATCACTTTCTCTAACACCGAAATACTCAACCTCTTCCTAAAACATCATAAAAATCAAATACATCAATCATCTCTTATTCAACAACCATTTTTCTCAATCCACATCAAAAACGTCTTTCCTCCTGCTGCTCCTCAATCGCACTCTTTTATATCTACCCTTCATGCACATACACAACTCTACTCATACAATCTGCTCGATCACATCACCAAATCAAAGCCATCAATTTTCTAATATTCAACATCCCTATTTCTCATTCGGAACTTGGTCACTCACTCATTCATATCTCTTTTATATACGTCTACACCCACCTTGTCTCTTCACTATACTACAACATTAAAGCTCTACACCAACACACAATCATTCGTCACCGTAATGGGTCCTATTCCTTTCCGAGTCAGCTCCGTGTTTTCCATCAGGTTCACTGACCTTTTGCTTCATCTTAACCTTCTTCCGCCTTAACCACTCAGCACCTTTCCCTACACAACCTACTCGCTTGTCACAATCAACTTTCTTCATATTGCTCGTGTGCCGCTGGCAAACATACTGGCTCGATGGTCGCGCTAGAAACCAACGCTTTACCATTGCACCCCCTACGGTGCAGTTGTATGCATCTCTCTGACGGCCTCTAGCTTGCAAGGCATTTATCGGGTCACGTTTTCTATGCCGTGAGCTACCTTGCTTTCCGTGTTTACTCTGAATCTTTATAGAGCTCTTTTCCTGCTTGGATTCTTGACCCTTTTCCAAGGTTACTTTTCTGCGACCTGGCTGACGCTTTCCGGTTAGCCTCTCTTTGTGCTTGCGGCTGTACTTAGTAACCGGCCCATGCCTCACTCTTGCAATTTTCCGCCTCCCATGATTTAGTATACATGCGAGTTTTTGTTCGCGCCCGCGCTTCGGAGGTTCCTTACTGTACTCTCGCCAAGGCGTCTTGACTGGGACCATTAACATCTGCACTCCATAACTGCCAGATTTCTTTCGTCGTGACTTTTGATCGATCACCGTCAATTTGTCAGTGTACGGTCCCAGCTTGTCTGGTGCCTCTGCACCTGGTTGAGTACTCTTCACCTCATTAACAAGCTCATGCACTGAGTGTTCCACCTCCATTTCTGAAGACTGTTCACTGGTTATTTCAGAGATAAGGCTACTCTCGGTACACGTAGGCAACTCCAATGAACCCGTAGTAAAACCTTCTGGAGGAATGCTATTCCTTCCCGTGCACGGAGTGGTGGACACCTCAGCCTCAATCATTATACGTTCGGGAACCTTGAAATCAACTGAGTCATCAGAGCTACTAGGATGCAGCGCGCTGTCCCCACCTCGCGTGTTCTCCGGAGCGCTCACCGCCAAGCGCCTGGCCTGCGGTTTAGCCACGCTTGGTTATTTCACTGTGTCGCGCTTCGAACGCGCCTTTTTGCTCAGCGGGCTGTCCCAATAAACAATCGTTTTCTTTGCGTTCCTTTTTATTTGCGGATTCATCGTGATCTGCGACCTGTGTTCTATCTGTCTCACGTGCCTCATCTCGGTCGGCGTTCAGCGTGCCTTCGATCTCACGCGCGGCGCGTTCACCGCTCTCTTTGCGTCTTTCCTCCTGTGCGCTCTGTCGCGAAAGCCCCCTTTTTTTCTATTATTTTGCTTTCAGCATCATCGCCGTCCGCTAGGCGCGAGCCTTTACTGTCACGTGCTGCAGGTTCAACGCTCCCTTCTTGCTGATATAAAGTATTTTACATGAGGCACCGCCTCGATTTTTCCAGTTCTACCTTGTTACTCAATTCTTCTATCTCTGCATCCAATCTCTCGTGCACTTTGCGGTTCTCTTCATCGTACAATTCGAAAAACTGCTCTTTGTTCAAACCTCGCGTTTGAACCAACGTCCACAACCTTTCCCAATCCATTCTCCCAGCTGGTAAGACACGTGACTGGGCCCGATGGAAATATCCTGTATAAGGACAAATCAATCCTGGCAGGCTCGCCAATTATTTGTCACGTGAACGGATGGTGGGGTGGTCTTTACCAGCTCGGAGCAATGGACACAGGGAAGCCGTTGACGATTTGGCCAAAACACCCATTTAATGCACAATAAAAAAAACCCTAACGCACAAGCACTCAATAGTTCAACTACACACAAACGATAAACACTCACACCTCTACTAACAATCCCAACATACCAGTCAACTCTCAACCCAAAAGGCTCTACAATAAAGTTCTATGCACTTCGTCCGACTCAACTCACACTATCACCCTCTAGGTGATGTCACTAAACCACAACTTCCTAGCTGTGTCCTATAATTGCGTCCTATTGGACTGGCCTGCCCCGGTCGTCGGCGCTGACGTGTCGCACCCTTGCGTGGCCGCGACTCGGTGGTAGCCGTCGTCTCGCTTCGTCGGTGCCGGCGTTCGATGCGCGCGGTCACTCCTTGGACGGCGTGGGCTCCGCGCGTCCTGACTTCTTTCCTCTGCGGCTACCCCCTGGTGGCCGCCCTCGCTGGAGGTCCTTGATGCCGGCGTTCGACGCGCGCGGTCATCCCTTCGGCGGCGTGCTTCCTCGGTGGCTACCCCCTGGTAGCCGCTGCCGCTGGAGGTCCCAGGTTGGCTTGGCACGAACGTCGCCTTTCGGGGCCGTCGAGACGAACGTCGACGGACCGTGGACGCTGGCCGCTGGTGCCCGACCGATGCCGCTGGGGCCACGAAGACACAGGTTCGTGGTGCACCTAGGATGACGGTGCCGATGCGAAGTCGGCCCGCTCCCGCCCAGGCTCGGATGGCGTGGTCGATGGCCTGGCCGCGTCCCCCTGGCTCGTTCGTTGAAGCGCACGTGCTCCGGCCGCCTCCTGGTTTCTTCGGTTTCTTGCCTGACGTTGTCTTGCCTCCCCCCTCTCTTTGTGCGCCCCGCTTTTATACACTCTGGGCTCTCCCGTGGCGCACTCCCATTGGCTTCTTGCTTCCTCTCTGTCCTTATATGGCCATCTCGCCACTTGTCCCATGCGTGGCCTTCCCTGATTGGCCGACCAGTGTGCTGCCACCTTTGCCCATGATTCCTTGGTGCGTCGGCGCTGGCGCTTGCTGATTGGTGCTCTCCTGGCGCGCACTTCAAAATTCTTGTTCCTTTGTTCTTTTCTTTTTTTTCTGGGTTTTCATGCATCCCCTCTCGGGGGGGTGCCCTGACACATGACAACAGTCACGTCCCCGCTGCCGCTGAAACAGCCTTACATCCTGCAACGAGTCCCACTGTTACTTCACGGGTAGTCACGAACGTGACTCAGCCCAACAACATACTGTACTGATCGTACTCCGCTCGGGGACAGCCTAAAGGGACCCAGAAAAGCCTTTTGTAAAAGTTACAAAAGGCCTTTATTGTCGCGTAGTACCAATATAGCGATGCAATGCCGTTGGAAATATTGATCTACATTCAGTATTAGCTGCGCCAGAAGCAATTAAGGTCACCTGTCCCCCCTTGCCGATCCATTCCTCCTCCCTCTCTGCTTCTTTCAAAGCAGCTGGGAATAGCCATGTGACATCGCGACGCTCGACTTCCGTTCTCCGCTAGCTACATTCCGGCGCCTAGGCACGCGTCAATCGCTTCAGACCCGTTTTTGCCTCGGGATCGCGCAGGAAATAGGAAGAGCAGCCGGAAGCCAATGGCAGTGTCGTTGCCGGCGACCGACGATCGGCCGAATCAGGGAGGCGCCTCACCGTTACGCCAGCCGCGGTCACCGTTGCGTCAGCCGCGGTCGGCTTGCTGCGGCGGCACGCTCATCGGCTGAGAAAGGCGATCTTCAAAAATTGTTTACAAATTATCCGTACAACGTATGGGGATCACACTTGGCTCAAACATTGCCCGTTATCTGTTCTACCACCTGAAGGCATTTGATTGCCACCTTCACAAAGCTTTTCTGGGTCCCTTTATGCGCTGTGCATACATCCATCATGGGTCCATCCCTCCCGCGCCCTGTAGTGAGCTTAACTGGAACACATCATGCGCGACCACAATTTAACGTGGGCAATGTTGTTCGCAGCAGAAAATTCAGTGTAACATGGTTTACATGAAAGAGAAGTTAGTTATGTTACTGCAAGGCAGTATATGCTTAACCCACGCAGTTTTTATTCCAGTGTCATCGATTTACTCGGCTCCACTACGGAGCTCCTCCTCACCACCGTTGACACATCTTTCACAACTATTTTCTCTCTCGCCTCCGCCGGTGCCCCTTTGGCAAGTTGCGAAGTCGGCAGCAAATGGCGGTAGTGCGGTTATTAGATGATTGCGAAAAATAAACAGAAGCACGGATGCTCGTACAAAAATGGATTGACGATTACTACACTCTCCAATAGGAAATTGGCGAGTGTATATGTCTCCAGTAGGAGACATATACTGCTTTTCAGTAAAAAATGCCATGTCACGCAGTTCGGTTGGCCTTGACGTGAAATGACGTTATTCTTTAAAGTTACTACGACAGTTGCGGCGGCAGTCTCAACTCAGCTTTACGCTAACAGTGAGATACTTAAGACGCAAGAGGGACACAGACACTTCCATGTTTATTGACAAGAACAAAGCTTGAACCCGTCAGAGATACGTTCAGCTAATTGGCAAGGAAATATGCTCCATCGCAAATTACGATAAACGTGTTCTGTTTCGTGCACTCCGTTGCCTGTGTCCACATTCTTAGGTCAACCTTTTTCACAGAGTGGAAGGGCAGTAATTTTTTCTTTATGCCCTTTATGCGGCGGGGTGGTGTTGCTGCTTAAACTGCGAGAAAAGTGAACTGGTCCTGTGTAACGAAATTTTGGTTAAAGTAATGCGTTTTGTTTCTCATTTGACGACATGAGGTCACCAACACATAACGATGCTTTTGTCAATTCAACCGCAGTGCTAAGGGTTTTTTTACCCTTTGGAACTTTGGTAAGAACTGCTAAAAGGAATTCAACTTTGTATTGCTTCCCCAGCCATTTTTATTGAATCTGAGGAGGTTTTGCCTTTTTAACTTGATTTGCCCAAACGGTTTTTGGGTAGTTATGTCGTTGAACATTTAATTGAGCGTCAAGGCTATCACCCTAGTCGGTTAAAATGGGCTAGCCTCGTTTAGTCTTTCGGGTATAACTTTTAACCGTTTACATTTTGTCCCCTGTGTATTGGTTGCGGCTGTTATCAATTGAAAAGCGTAATATACAATCATTCTGTGAAAAAATCGGAATGGTGGCAGTCCAGTACAGAAAAAACATACAACTGCAAGCAGTAAAATCAAGCACAGTAAGTTCGTGTGTCTGAAAAATAAATGGGCTCTAAGGCCTTGTTGCTGCCTTGTTAGGCCGCGATTTAAAAAATAACAAATGCTGCTCGAACATTGACTGACTGTAGGGCTGAACGCGCCGAAGCAACGCAGGTGATGAGGCGCGCCGTAGTGGAGGGCTCTGGATTAATTTTGACCCCGTGGGGATGATGCTCGAACACAGGGGTTCAAAATGGAAGGGTAAAAAGATGAGCCTACAATCTCCACCCGCTCTATTACCCTTCTCTCTCTAGTCTTCCCCCTGGTGAAGCACTATTTGCTGTATAAACAATGTGAACATTGAGGTTTTCATGCGAATCGAACCGGAGCCTGTGGAAAAGCAACCGAGTGCGCTAGCCAGTTGTTCCTCAGAACGCTACCTGCAGCGGATAAAGAGAGCCTCGTGGTTGTGGCGATGACATCACATCCCATGACAGCCGGATGTGACGTCACGTGCCTGTGACAGAGCTGCAGAGAAGAGGTTAGCCCCAGCCACGGCAAACGCTGATCGCGCGGAAACAGAGCTCGCATTAGAGGAGTAGTCACACGAAATTTCAAAGCTGAGAAAACAATGTCAACAGCTTTATTTGTATGTGGAGATATCTCTAGAAAGGTTCAACAGCAACCGTTTACTATAAGGCGTTTTGAATCACTTTTAATCTTCACATACACGAGAAAGCTCAGATAGGATACCCTTCCAACATAGTGATTCGCCGTGTGCCGCTCCCGAAACAGCCCACTTTAGGGCTTCCATAAATTAGCCAAAAAGCTGGCTGCTGATTTGGGAATGAAGCCATGCTGTCCGGGTGCGTGTGGTCACTGCCACTCAGACGCACTCGCTAGCTCTACCACGTGGGCGTGAAAAAACCCGTTAAAAAAGAAACACGAAGATTTTGTGTCATCATTTTATTAAAAAGGCGTACTGTCTCCTGCCTTCTCAGTAGCCTTACAGCGGCTATGTGAGAATGTGCAGGGTATCCTACAGTATCTACTTTGCTCACATTCCCGCACGTGAGCAATCCTAAATGTGCCTCACATTTTCTTTTGTTAAGTAGAAGTTCGTGCGCTTGTGATCACTCTTCTCAGAACAAGCTTCTTCACTCTTCGCAGACATGGATTGTAAAAACGCAACCTGGGCCGACATTTAAAATAGCTGACTACCCCAACAAGTGTGCTTCAGCTTTTCGTCGCGACTATAATAAAATCATCTAAGGCTCTTCCTGGAGTGCGCTTAACGGAATCCGAAGTTGAGTCAGGTCTCTTGCTTTGCTCGGTGTGCTTACGCGTGATGTACGCCTTATTCATGTGCGATCTTATCCTCCTCTCTCCTGCGTGTTTGTACCTCTTACGGTCTGCTATTTCTGTGCAGTGACATCTTCGTGCCTTCCCTGTTCGTCGCCGTCGCCCACGTCTCCTACGACGACAGGGCACTTCCCGACTGCCGCATGTTGCCACCGACATGGCTTGCGAGCTCAATCCCGCCAAACATTAAGCCGTCCGATATCAAATACGGGCGCACACTGGTGAGGAAAGAGTGCTCAACTTTTCGTTTCCCTTTAAATTAGGCTACAACTGTTGAATTCTAAGTGCGAGAAAAACTCGCGTGGGAACGGCTTGCTCATTCAAAGATTCAAGAGAATAAGATACCTGAACAAGAGTTCCCACGATTGTCCTTCTAACCTCTAAAATGGGCTGCGGCACTTCTCCATACAAGGTACAAACTTCACGCAAGCAGGCAACGAAGTTAGGACTACATGCGGTGACCTATCATATGGGCAAAGATAAGTAATATTGATATTACTACTCAGGAACCTATAGCGACAAAAATGACAAGGAAATATATACCTTGACTGACTGAAATATTTGCAGTATTCAGGTAATTTATCAGCAACGTGTATGAGGTATCTTTTCTTACTTAAGACAGGAGGCGGACATGTTACATGGCAATATTCGTGATAGTTTTGTTAGCGTTATCTGCAAAAACAGTTTTTGCGTTGGTTAAAAACTCGTCGGACAAAAAAACTGCGACATTTCTAGACGCGCGCGGAATTTCTTGATAGTGGTTATTGTTTTCTTATATATCAGGGTCTTGCGCCCTGCCTTGCCAATCTCAGCCAAAAGTCTTATCTGTTTGAGCGCATGAAATACCAGGGATACCGTAACTGGAATGCCAAGCTATCAGCTTGAAGGGCTTGTAATTGTTGCTCCATTCTTCGAAGTTAGGACAAACTGAGAATAATTTATGTTTAATGTACATTTACTGCATGAAAATATTTATTTGCATTTTTCATTTGCGGTGTAATAACGAAAAAAGTGAAAGGCAAGCTTCTCGCTGAAACAAGATTTCGAGCTCAATCCGCATTTAACGCCGGACGAATTTCCATACTTTCGAAAAGGAAACAGAATCCCTCTCGCTGAAGCAGGACTTCCAGTTCAATCCATACAGAACGTCAGGCGAATATTCAAATTTTTGCAAACTAAAGTTTTTAAAACTGAAATAATCGAACACTGGAAAGATGAACCAAACATCAGCTCAAGCGAATCTATGTCAATACTCGTCAGAAATTCTGCCGAGCTACGTTACAGCTTCACCTACTGTTTTGGTAATGGCGGGTCAAGCTCGCGGTGTTACGAACTCGGTGCGTAACTTCCCATTCTCCCTCCGCAAGCAGAAAAATTTTACGAATCTCAAATATAGATGCAACAAGAAACCATATTCAACTGTCGCTGCCTAAAATGAGACATAACGGCAAAATACGACCTGAGTACAATAAAAAAATTGGCTTTTGAAAAACTCCCATCTCTATTCTCGCTACGACAGTACTTTTTAGGGAAAAACGCAAATATAAGACAACTTTTGAACTTACGCTGTAAGATGTCAGCAGCGGCGCAGTAGAGGGAAACACTAAAAGCATAGTTATCAGCGTATAAGTCCACGTTAGCCTTCAAGTGATGCGATCGAAAAGCACTAAATGCCCGGGACGCTGCAAGAAATTGCGTGCAGAGTAGCCACTTTTCCGTTCTTCGTCTTTATTGGTAGAATATTTGTTTTCAATTCCGCAACAATTCTTTTCGTTGTATTTGGGACAAAATAATCCTTGTTATGGGGAGAAAGTAATTTTCCCAATCAACCAGACTTGTATTCTGTTTTAATGTCTACAAAAAACGCCAAGAATTGAATGTTCATGGTTTCGCAAAAAAAAAAAAAAAAACATTGCGCTGCTTGCGCTAGTGGGGCGAGGGTGAAGAAACAGTGTAGCTGGGGGTCGACATAGCTTTTTCTGGATTTGCGAAGTTTTGGTAGGTACTGCTCGGTTTTGCGATGCTCTTGCTAAGCTCGGGTAAGTTGTTTATTTATTTATTTATTTATTTATTTATTTATTTATTTATTTATTTATTTATTTATTTATTTATTTATTTATTTATTTATTCACCCTCATGGCCCCAGGGGCATTACTGAGGGGAGTGGTACATGAGCAGTACAACATAAACAAAAAATGGCAAACATAAGACACCTTGGCAACGCGTGTACAAGGCAAAGGAAAAAAGATAGTAATACAGCCAAAAATCTGTTGGCGTGTTCATACTCGTAATGAAACACGTACCAAAAACAAATACGACATGACAATGACAAAGTGTAAATGCTACTGTGAACAGATGACCCATGAAAAAGAATTACAAGACAAAGTACAGTAGCGGAATATACGAAACATTGTACAAGGAATGAAATACTTCACTCAGCTGATAGAATACAGGTCACTCAAACGTCTTTTGAATTCATCAAAATCGTTGATAAGCGCAATTGATGCTGGTAGGTGGTTCCACTCTGACGCTGTGTTAGGAATAAATGAATTGGAATATGCAGCAGTGCGACAACGCGGAAGTGCCAACCTTGCGAGAATGATCAATGCGTCGTGAAATGTAAGTGGGGAGCGTTTAGGAGTGTATTTTTTAGGTCTGTGTTCTGATGATAAATTGTTCACGTTGTTCACGTTGTTCACGTTGTGAGGGGTAAATCATAGATTAGCTGGATATAATTCGATATTCTGCTCCGTCCACCACACTGACAGCAGATTGACGGTGGGAAGAATCTATCTAGGTCGACCAACAGCTCCGCTGTTGCTTCCGCCTTGCAGCACTACTGCAACCTGGACATATTTTGCGGATTTTATTAGCCTAAAAAATGCTCTCAGCGTTAAAATAGTGTAGATAGCGGTGCGTCAAGGTATATTCCGCTTCTGCAAACACTCGAGCTGGCGCGTAAGCCAGCTTCACTGTTTTATTACCCTATCTTGGATGGTGCCCCCTGTACGTGCGGCGCAGTGCTTTATGTTTCCCTTATGGCACCGAACCATGCGCAAGTTTGACCAGCTCCCATATAAAACAACGGTATTTTGGTGACAGATTTGGCGCATGTTGTATCCTAACCATGTAACAAGCGCCAAATGCCTGTTTTCACAAAACTGTAACTTTTGCCGATCACCCGAAACTTGTCTTTCGGACCCAATTCATACTCTTTGGATTGTGGTACATTTATATGGTGTGGCAATGTTGGGTCCGCACAGCAGTGTCAACGTTGTCGTTTGGATTTTACCACGTAGCTGCTCAAGGACTGCCCCTGACGAGAGTCTGTCCTGGTATCGTGTGATGTTCCTTCTGGACCTGGTTTGTCTGCCCTGCAAAACCCCGTCCGCGGACTAGTAAAAAATGGGGTTAATTTGTCTGTCATAGGAATCGGTAAAACCAGAAATTGAAATGCGAAGCGCAATCAGCGCCTGAGTATGATTTGCGGGACGGCGGCTGTCTTCTTGGTGTGCTTGACGAGCGAGATCCTGCTTGCGGGTCAGTGGTGTCATTTCCATGACGGATATGACGTCATTAAAATCTTGGTGTATCCCCGAATAAAACACTTCTGTGTTAAAATATACGACACGAAAATGAACATTCCTAAGTATAACGTACTGGTTAGTACTAAAGGTTGCTTCCCACAAGTCCCTGTGTGCAAGAGTGCTCGCTTTGCATACAGCTTGGTGGAGTCAATTCCGCTACGGATATGACATCAGGGAAATATTTGTGTACCCAGGAATAAAACACGTTCGTGTTAAAAATCATACAAGACAACACGTGGGTCCTAGGGCCTTCATACTATGATAGGAGGCCTACATGGCCACTAGAACATTGCTTCCAAGCAATGCTTTGGTGCTTAGAGGTGAAGGCGACATTGAGGGGATTGGTTTTAGCATCGCCTCCGGTAATTTTTGCAATGCCAAACTCATCAGCCCTAGACGGCCAACCAAGCTCTTTTCTTCTACCCATGCCATTCTCACCAAATAGCTTGCGCTGCAAGTGCTTTTGTCACGTGACCGGTGAATCTTGAGACGACGCGTTGTGGAATTCGACGACGTAAGCAAAACGTGCTGGGCCATGGCGCAGAGTTTTGTATCTCTGGCCAGAGCGCCGCTACTTCGGCAGTTTAAATACTGGTTGCCTTGGTCCCGAGGCACTGGCCGCTCCCGAATTAAGTTATTGGCGGGTGATCCCGGTTGAGCATGAGACACCACTTTACGACATGTGGCGGAAACAGGTATCCCAGTCACTGCCATTGTAAAGCGGGTAATGCGTTCGACATTGATAAAATACGGCTAGCGATAATGGAAAGATTAGCCTTGTTAAGCTGCCTTTCTCACATTTTGCCTAATTCGCACTGAAGCATTGCCATCAACGCCGGACTATGAGCAACAAAAACGGCTGTAACTCTTGTTTTATCAAAAGTATCCCTAAAGAAATTATATGATAATTAGTCGCAGAGGCGGCTTAACCACAACCCAAAGTTTCATTTACTTGGAAAAGTAGTCGTTTTTGAAGAAGTTAAATTACAGATTTACTGTCTGCTGTCAATACACGGCCATTTATAGAAGAAGTAGGGTTACAGAAAATGGCTATCGCTCTCGTTTATCCAGAACTATCCCGGACCAATTGATATGACATAACTCCGTTAAAATCACTGTAACGTTACGAAGCCCTAGCTAAGCTGAATCTTTGAAAAGATAACGCACAGCTCCGGTGTTGAAGCAGATTTCACAGCTGGTGGAACTGCGTTTTTTTTAATCAATGCCTCCCGCATGAAGAACCAGATATGCGACCTGCTTTCCGCGGTGACCAATGCTGGCGTCCAAGTCCCCATGGCCATCTCGTTCTCGCTGAGCGGCCGCCTGTACCTGCCTCGCTACTACGATCCTACCCTACAGGATCTGCGCGAGTACGAGCTCTTCCGCCCGTGCAAGGACTTTGACGGGAAGTACCACGTCATCCCGGGAGAGGTGAGCTGACTTCTAGGCAACGACGACATGAAAACTTGAAATTGGGAAAAATGTATGTTTAATGCTATCTACTTGCTACCGTATGGCAAGGCATATTTTATAAAGTGTCATACTAATATTAACTTGGGGGAGATCTGTCACTGGAAACGCGGACCGTCGGAGTGCCGGCTTACTAGATAGCAACGTCCCTCTCAAGGTTCGCTTCGCCAGCAACGTGGCTTCTTTTCACTCTTCAAGCCAAAGGAACATACAATGGTAACTTTTTTCCTTGTTCGTCCCACATGAAGCATATCTAGTTCCGGTTAGTCATATCACTTCAATGCTACGGTGGCGTTATCAGCTGATGAATTAGTGGGGGCCATATTACGTCGCTCCTGACGGTAATGGGTTAGCGTAGTGCAAAATGGAAACATTTTTTTATATACATTGTGTTTCTTTATGTTTAGAAAAGAAAATGATGAATTTAAAAGGAAACAAAAGAAAATAAAGCTGGTTGAGTTGCGAAAGACTGGTTCTTTCAGATAGAACAAAGTAGCAACTTGTTACCATGGCTCCTTTAAACATTTTCTACTTAATTAGGCGCCCGCTAAAACAGAACAGAATTTTTTTGGCGTGTTGCGTGTACGCTGTCCAGACACTTCATTGCAATCTATCGGCACTGACGCGACTTTGGCCGGTTGTCGTTTTTTTCTTACCACTTTTACAGATACCATGCAGACCAGGCACCAATATGTACGACCTTTTACAAAGGACTTCGGATACGTTGTTCACGTTGGACAACAATACGCAACGAACGCTTACTTTTGACGACGGAGAGACCATTCGCTACAAGGTAACAGCCCGACGCTCGAGAATGGATATTTTGCCAGAATTGCCCTCTTGTAACACTTTTTACTGAGCACACTTTCCGTGTCTTTCCGACAAGACGGCATTGAGAGAGTAGGGTTAGGGGCAAGATGTTCACTTTACAATGCTTCGTAAGCGCGGTTTCGTTGGGGGAAGTTATTTTATCCAAACAGGACTCTGCGGTAAGTGTGGCTCTATATGATGAATGCGGTGAGGAGCCGTCTGAGGGCGATTTCAAATCGCGCTCAGCTGTGTAACGCGAAGCTGTCTATGCCTCACTGATGTCCGCTATTTGCGAGCACAACGCACTGCAGAAAAGCCAACTTTGCTATGTTAATAACAACAACAACAACAACAACAACAACAAACATAATAATAATAATATTATTATATTAATCAGTCAATCAATCAATAAATAAATAAATCAACCTTTATTTTCTGTGCCCAGGAACAACAATAAGGTCTTGGTGCTGGCACACTATATACAAAACATTAATGAAAGAAACGTAGAACAGCACGGCACAAGACACAAAATACTCGATATGACAGAAAAAATAAAGTAAAAATACTTACACAAATTCAGAAACAAAAGCAAAAAAAAAACAGTGTTGCAAGCTATGGCCCACGGCCAGCCAAACGTTCAAGGCACTTGAGAAAAGAAAATATACAACAAAATACACAGTGCATATGATAGAAACAGAGTGTACGTATGAAACGAGAGTTTAGATTTCTGAAACGTTACACTGCAATAAAGTATTAGCGTAAAACGAGTGATGCCTTTTGCAATGTCCCATATTGTCGAGACACACAAAAAAACATAGCAACACGTTTGACAGAAAAATAGCGAAAAAACAATGGCAGGAGTATAGACATAAATGATCAGACCAACAAATCGCAGAGATAAAAAAATGAGGAATGAATCAACCAATTAATTGTTTAATAGTGTGTCCAGGAACGATGTGCTGGTGCGGAAAGAAGAGTGCATATCTCAGAAAAATATAGAAAATAGAATTGCTTAGTCTGAACGAGAATGAGACACTTTGAGATACACACACGCCGACACACGCACATGACCCGCGCACATATGCAAACAAGGCAAGTGTAAGACAACAAGACATGATTAAAACTCTGTACACTGAAACATGTAAACCGGAAAAAGATATTAGCTAAAAATCACGCCACAATAAAGGCATAAAACTTACATACACAAGTGGATCATCGAAACAATTAGCATACATACATAGCTAAACCTAACCCCGGTAGCATAAAGTGTGTGAGTTGAAGTTACATACTAGGGCAAGCAAACTACTCCTGGTTTGTCAAGCCACCCAGTTCCTTACAAAAAGCTCGAAAGGACGATGGAATACGTCCAAACTTCTTCTGCGTGCATATTGTATAGGTGCTGAATGCGTCCCACGGGACTCTTGACAAGGGCGGGGGACATGAAACGGTCTAGGTGCCCTGGTGTTGCCTGTGCGGGTTCTCAAATTTATGGCACCCAACAACTCTGTACAATCAATGAGGCTGTGGACCACTTTGTACAAGAATAAAAGGTCAGCCTTGGCCCTCCGGCTGTGTAGTGGGTCCATTACAAGTAAGCTGGCGGCATCAACACCAGGATAATCTTTAGCCTTCGCAGTAGCGTACCTATGTTTAGTATTGAGAGAAATTTAGTTTGCACTCTCTCAATGGCCGCCGCGTTGGACCGACACGTTGCATTCCAGACGACGGATGCGTATTCCAATAGAGGGTGGCACATTGAGGTATAGAGCCGAAGAAATGTGTCTGGATAGTTGAATTCTCTGGAGACACGACATGTTGCACCTAGTGTTCGCAAAGCACGAAGGGTAATCTCATTAGTATGAGCTGTAAATGTGTGCTTAGAGTCAAACAAAACTCGCAAGTCTCTGATTTGACATACCCGATTCAAATCTTCTTCACTTATACGATAGGTAAAATTGATATCATCTCTTTTACGGGTATACGACAACACTTTGGTTTTTGCACTGTTAAGTATCAACTTATTTCGGTTCCACCAGTCCGAAAACGCGGCGATATCACATTGCAGTTGTGCAGTCTGAGATGCTGCCAATCACTTTGAATATTTTACTATGGTCTGCGTATAGCAAGAACGATGAGTACTGAATTGCTGTCGAAACATCGTTGACAAAGAGTGAAAACAAAAGCGGTCCAAGGACAGAGCCTTGAGGCACCCCGCTGGTGGCTGAGTACGTTCCGGAGTGTAGCCCGTTACAGTGAACGTAGCAGTGACGACTGGTAAGGTAGTCACGCAGCAGATCTAGCAACGTATCAGGAATGTCAAGGTGGGAAAGTTTTTTACACAACAATGAATGGGAAACCACATCGAACGCCTTGCTAAGGTCACAGTATATCACGTCAAGTTGGCCTCGGTCTTCCACTGCCTTTGACGCATGTTCCATAAGAGAAAGTAAGTTTGTAGTGGTCGAGCGGCCACGTATAAAATCATGTTGATTTGGAATAATTTCATATCTTACTCTGGATGTAATGAGGGAATGAAGTATAGATTCAAAAATTTTAGAAGCACTGCACAGGAGGGAAATCAGTCTATAATTTTTTGCATCTGTTTTTGACCCGGATGTATGTACAAGTACAACTTTAGCAATTTTCCAAAAGTTAGGAAACGTGCCAGTACTAATACAGTTGTTAAACAGACATACAAGCACTGGAGCAAGGATAGGACTGAAAGCCTTGAGTAGAGCCATGGGAATGCCATCTGGGCCGCAGGCTAGCGAAGGCTTCGCGTCCCGTAGGCTTTTCATCACGATTTCCTCCCCTACAAATGTCGTGCTCGGTGCCATACCGCGACAATTGGACATCGGAGCTGACGGAACGTCGCAGGTATCTCTATACACCGTTTTAAACTGCTGAGCGAACGCGGCAGGGACGTCATCAATGATTACTCCATCGGAGTTAAGAAGATTATTGCATTCAGTGTTATGCTGGGGTGACCTACTGCGGATATATTTCCATGAAATCTTGGGGCTCCTTTTAAGATTGCTTTCTATGGACGTAATGTATGCAGCCCGATCACGATCATACAGTTTTTTACAGAGTGACCGGTATTCTTTAAACTCTAGCTTCCATTTGTCTCCCCACTCTTTTGAGCTTTCCTTGTGGGCACGCTCTTTGCCTTTTAGTGCTGACCGGAGTTCACTCGAGAACCAGAAAGGATACTTCCAAAATTTAGATTTCTTTAGTGGTATATATCTGCGCATACCTTCTTGATGTACTTTGGTTAATTCACTGGCCTGAAAATTTGGGTAATTTGACGCGAGGATTGCCGACCAATAAAAAATTCCACAAGTACTGGTAAAGACTGATGTATCACCTGCAGCAAAATTATAGCGGGGAATTCGGAAACACGTGGCTTGTCCTTTTACACATAACTTTGAATAGGTAGTACTGTGGATGAGGGATGGATGGTAATTGGTCCGGGTAACCAAACCAGTAGGGATTATGTTGACACTGAAGTTTCGATGTTTGAAAAACAAAGGTCACATGTAAACTCCCAGCAGAAGTTCACAACGTGGTAGCACTGTTCAAGACCAGTAAAATGAAATGAAAGTCTAGTAAGGCTGAGGCCTTGAAGAACGTAGTTATTGTAATGAAAAATACTAAGGTCACCCATTCTATTCCCGCGAGTTAAAGTCACCAAGAATCACAATACGGTGTCTAGGATGGTGAGGAAATTACATTTTCAATCGATGCTAAACAAGTTTGAAAAGAAACCGGAGCTATGTTAGGAGCTAAGTAAAATGCACCAAGCAGGACGCGCTCGCCACCGATGCAACACAAGTCAACCCAGACAGACTCATCCTCTGTCTCCAGGTCTGCGCGCCTCACGCATCTGAATGAGCTATTGACGGCTATCAAAGCTCCTCCCTCCCGTGCGTTTTAAGGCCAGATGTGCACGGTCACTGCGGAACACATTGTAATAAGGCGGAAAATAATCTTTTGACGAATACTGGGTAAGAGCCAGGTCTCCTATAAGAACAATCACAGAAAAAATTGAGGAAGATACATTACAACAAGACTCGTTTGCTTTAGTCCTTAGACCACGAACGTTTTGATACAAAACGTTAACGGACCTATTCATGAGTGACCTGTTCATTTTTAACTCAGATGCGTGCAGATGGCGATCATGAAGAATTCCCTGGAAAGGTTTAAAAAGGCAGTTTGTCGGCCATAGGCCCGGGTCCTGCAGCTTCTAGAAGGCCTTCGTCCGTCAACTGCAACGTAAAATGAGGCATAGGATTCATACTTTGTTTTTCAGCCGTTTGCACACCAACGGTGCGATCGCGACGCTAGAAACATATGCCGACACCTGGGAAGACGATGTTTCAGGAGCCAGCTTTGTCACGAACAGCGCCTTCGATCGCCAATGTTGACTGGCGACCGACGACATTGTACTTGTTGCAAGTCCAAAGCACGCCGGTGATCGTTTCTTGGTTGGACGACTAGAGCCTGTTGCCTGTAGAAGTGGTGGGCTCTCACCAGTGGTGGACGATAGCGAAGGCGTGTCAGAGGCAGCAGTTCCGGGCGCTCTCGGCTGCACTGGCCCCATGGGCCCGCATACAGACGGCGAGATTGTCGGAAGCGGCGACGGTTTGTTGCCGGGCGGGAGAGCGCAGGCGGACGACTTCGGCGACGCTACCGCACCGGCAGAGCCCGGCTGCGCAGGCCACACAGGCCTACTGGTAGTGGCGCCAGAGTAGGATAATAATAATAATATTAATAATTATATTACTACTACTACTAATAATAATAATAATAAAAATAATAATAATGAATCAATCAATCATCATGTTTATTTACGTGCCGAGGAACATCCAGAGGCCTGAGTGCTGGCGCATGGATAGTTACATAAAAACAAAATACAAGAAACATATTGCAAGAAACAAACAAGCGACAAGACACAAAAATTGAAGTATTGAAAATGACAGAAATTAAGCACAGGCGGAGTTCACGTAAAAAGATAAAAAAGAAGATGCCTTTGTTGCTCTGCTTGTTGTAAAGGCCACACAACAAGCAGAGCAACAAAGTTTGACAAATAATAATAATAATAATAATATAATAATAATAATAATAATAATAATATTACTAAATAATAATTTATAATTACATTCGCATTACGATGGTATATAGTACACACAGAGTATTATGCTCCGCGGTTTTCATGGTAGACAGAGCCAACGCTGTGTTTCGTGCAAATGGTGCTCATGCCAAGTGTGTTGTGCTGCCTGAAAAGCAGCTTCTACAGAGTGCACAGCTCTCTCAGCCCCGTGCCTGTGCTCGGGAGATCGCCGGACGACTCGACGGTCAGCCCCGGTCCTGCCTCGTTCGCCGCCTCCCCCTCGCTTGGGGGAAGGGGACGCGGTGCGGGAGCTCGCGCTGCGCAGGGGATCGCACCGGATCGGTCAGAACTCGGGAGTGCATCGCCTATCTGCGTGCTATTCGGTCAGCAAGACGGACGCACGCATTCGCAGACGGACACCATCGCCTATCTGCAATCGGAGGTTACACGTCTTGCGCGACGAGCTGTCGCGGAGCGCCGCATCCATACGGCCTCTCGATACTACACCTCCTAACCCCAACTTGCCGACGGCGGCTTGTGTTCAGAGAGCCGGTGCAGCGACGGCGACACACTCAATCACTCCAACAACACCTCCCCGACCTCCCACACACCTGCCGCCAAGCGCGCCAACGGCAATGACAGCTGCTACGCCTCCACTGCCTGCCTTACTGCCCACCGCTTCAGTGAACGAAACATCTCCCAGTGGTGGACTCCGGACGACGAAGAGCAAGGAACCAGCCTTACTTGGATCATCCGATTCGACTTGCTTGCTGGTTGTAAATCCACCAAAGCGCCCCAAGCTTGTTTTCGTGCCGAAACTAAGTCCAAGTACGACGGCGGGGCACCTGCAAGCCCACTTGTCTTCAGTGAACGTTGAACCGCTATTTTACCACTGACTTAATACCAAGTATGACACGTATGCATCGTTCTGTGTCGGTGTCGATGACATGTACTTTCAGCGTTCTTGTGACCCCTGTACCTGGCCCTCGGTCTGTTTGTTCAAGCCCTTTCGAGGTAGACTTCATGCGGACATGATTCTTTCCCCCAACACAAACTCCATTCCACTCGATGACAAAAAGTAACGCTAGCTTCGAAATATTGTGTCAGAATTCCCGCGGGCTTCGTACTATATCTTCTGAGTTTTTCGCGAATGTTCTGCCCTCTACATACCCAATCATTGTTATCACAGAAACTTGGCTTTCAAACGACATTTCCTCCGCTCAGTATTTTCCTCCTATTTGTCAAGTTTATCATGCTGACAGAAATTCCACAGGTGCTAAGAAAAAATGCGGTGGTGTTCTTGTAGCGGTAGAGAGATCGCTGCAATGCGCTCGATGTCCGCAGCTTGAAACACCAGGGGAATGTGTCTGGCTTGATGTGCGCCTCCCCAAAGCGAGAAGCTCCTTATTGGGGCTGATACCACCCCTTCGGTGTTCAATAGTGTTCTTTCTCCTATCAAGAAAGCATCTCCACTTAATAGCAATCACAAGTTGCTTGTCTTGGGCGCCTTCAAAACACCAGGCGTTGAATGAGATAATACCTTTTCTCGCTACAATTATAACAATGTACAAAAGTGCAGCATGATTCTTGATTTCTCAGCATTTACTTTTTTGCAACGGTTAAATCGTACCAAGAACTGCAGTGATATCATTTTAGACTTTGTTTCACGGACATTTCAAATGCGCGAGTTTTTCATTCGGACATTGGTGTTGTCCTTACTGATAAATTTTACCCTCCACTTCTCATTTCCGCATCTTTATCCATACAGCGTTACATAGTTCCATCCTCATACTCTACCCGTCGCCGTTATTGCTTTAGGCGGGGTGACTATGTAGGTTTTTACCAATATCTTTCCTCTGCCTATTGGTCCACTGTCTTGATCAGCTGTGCTGTTGATGCGCAAGTCGACTAATTCACTGAAATTGTAAAGAATTGTATGGACCGGCCAATCCCAAAGAGCAAAAACTCATGGAAATTTCCTTTTTGGTTCTCCAATGAACTCTGAGCTGCCCTTAAAGGCCAACTGAAACGAAATTTTCGGCTCCTTAAATGCACTATTTTCCGGTCGTACAAACTTAAATGTCGTTACCTGCAAAATGTGGAGGCCGAAATGTGCTTCGCTTCATCGTAAACGAAGATCAGAAACGCTATTTTCAAACTGAAACTAGAAAAAAAGGGCGACCATTATGGACGCCGGAAGTGACGTTACACTAAGGAATCGAGTGGGCGAAGCCGGCGGATATTCCCACAGCTGCCTGTGAGAAGACGGCGCGCATTCGATGTGTTTCGGGCCATCTGTTGCTTGAGACATTTAAAACATGCGCGAAAAGGGTCTGGGAAGTTCGTGCAACCATTATTACTTCGTTGTGAGCTGCTGAGACGCGCCTATAGTCGTTCGGTACAACGAAAACGCAGGCATCGCGAGACGTCGTGGCGAAGCTGGGTGCACAAAAGGCAGTGTTAAGCGCTAGATGGGCGCCGGCACAGCTAATATGCCCTGTGCCTATCGAACCATCCTGTGTTTGTGAGAGAAAAGAAAAAAAAAGCTACCGTGGGAGGAAAGTGTCGAAACATGCCGGCTAGGGTGTAAGAATTCGGTTTCAGCGCATGTTGTGAAAGTTAAAATCCAGAATTTTATTATTTTTGTTTACACGGTCAGTTTTGTTCCTGGTAGCAGGGCGCCCACGCCAAATCTTTAGATAATGACGCCATGCAGCGACGAAAGCAGTGCAGTGTCTTCACTCGTGAAGCAGTGACCTTCCCCGAGGCTCAGTGCTGCGAAATATGTGGCCCCGTTGTATATGTTTTTTTTTTCTAACTGGCGATAGAAATGTTGCCCACAGCGGCTAGTATTTATTTGTTTTTTGACGAAGTTGTTTGAACTGAATCGATTCCGTGTAGTGCTGCCGCGTGCTGTACTCGTCCGCGCCCCGACCGGCGCGATAACGGTGACAACAGAGTCACCTCGCGTCGGCGCAGAGCTCTTCGATGGCGTCGGCGTACTCGCGCTCTCGAAAAGTCGACCGGCCGATCGTGCAGTGGGCCGCATAGCTAGCTGCCGTACTCGTACACGCCCCGACCGGCCGCGACAACAGCGTATCGTCTCGCGCCGGCCGTTCTGCTCGCAGAGACGCCCTGCCGCGAGCTTGCAGCGCGCCGCACAGCCGCCGTAGTCATTCGTGCGCCGACGCACCGAGCGGCCGCGACAACAGCGTATCGTCTCGCGTCGGCAGTTCTACGTATTGCGCACTCGTAGAGATGCCCGCCCGCGAGCTTGCAGTGCACCGCACAGCTGCCTTAGTCGTTCGCGCGCCGCCGCACCGACCAGCCGCGCCAACACCGTATCGCCTCACGTAGGCCGTACACGCGTTTCGCGTGCTCGTCGAGTTGACCGAGAGCCTGCCGCCGCCGTCGCGACCACGAAATCGGCCGTTCTGCTACTGCCGTATTCGCTCCAGACCGGCCCCGGCACTTTTCGAATTCGCTCTTTATGTATCGGCAACCCAAAGTTTCTTCAGCTTCTCGCATTACAGAAGCGCGTGAAAGCAATTATTCGAGCCAGAGGCCCGAATTAAGCTGCTCACTCGCGTGAGGCCGCACGTAAAAGTGCTACTGAGGAGAGGCGATGGCCGCAAGGGAGTCCTGACTGGCACATCACATCCGGAAGTCCGCAGCAGTGGCGACAAGTTGCGGCGACACTCCGCTAGGTGCTGCGTTGGTTGAAGCGGCGTGTTTTCGAACGGTTTCAATAAAAAAAACTGCGCGTTGGTGGAGTTTAAAATTAGGTCACTAGGGACTTTACAGGTGCATACCACACATTGAAGCAGAATTTAGGGGATGAAAATTTTTGTTGGAGTTGGCCTCTAAGCTGAATGATCGCGCACATAGAAAGGCACGTGACTGTGTCCTCTATAAGTGGAAGGAAGTGTTTCGAATTCACCGTTCAACGTGTAAAAAGCTCTATAAAAAGACTATAGTTCCTACCTTGAGACCGTGAAGATTAGTGCAACGCGCGACCCTTCAAAATTCTGGCAGTTCATTCGTTCCCACTCAAATAACGCAGATGTTCGCATTCCTTTAGTTGATTCTTCTGGGGCTGAGATAACTGATGTAGCCAATTCCTTCGGGCGTCACTTTGGTAGCACTTCCGCACCTCCCAGAGACAATGAGACATCTCGATTTATCAACAGCGTGCGTGGGGCAAGTTCTGTTCTTCTTGATGAGAAGCTTGTATTTGAAAGCCTCAAGCACATGAAACCTTTGTCGTCTGGCCCAGATGGCATTCCTGCGGCCATACTTAAAGCTTTTAAAGATAATATAGTTCGTGTTCTAACATTTATATTTAATAACTGCTTAACAACTAACAAATTTCCAGCTGCATGGAAAATTTCTGGAATATATCCTATCTTTAAGTCACGCAACCGCACAGATCCAACGAACTACCGGCCGGTTTCAATGTTCTGTGCCGCGTCCAAACTTTTTGAGTCCTCGTTACACACAGTTTTGTCTTCTTGCGTAAAAAATCCGTTGTTTCCCGATGAGCACGGCTATATAACTGGGTGGTCAACGACAACTAACCTTTCCTGTTTATGACGCATGCATCCAAAGCAATCCCAGCACGAGGCCAGATTGACGCAGTCTACTGTGATCTAAGTAAGGCTTTTGAACTTGTTACTCATCCACTGTTGCTCAAAAAACGGTTGCTCTGTGGCGTCAATGCTCCGCAAGTTGCCTTACTAGGCAGCTATCTTCTTAACAGACGCTTTTATGTCAGTGTAATGGCCAAAGATCTGTAGACTACATTCTTACCAGCGGCGTACCTCAGGGGTCCATGTTAGGCCCTCTTATGTTCTCTCTTTTTATTAACGACGTATCTACCTCTATTAAGATCTCGTTTTTCCTTTTTGTATGCTTAAGATATAAATGTTTACAAAAAAAATTAATTGCCCAGAGGACTGCCTCGCCCTTCAACATGACATCTCATCTTTCGCGCGCTGGTGTGCTGAGCAGGGATTACTTCTTCACTCTAATAAAACCAAAGTTATCACCTCCAGCCGGAAAACACATCCCTTCCAATTTCCTTACACGCTTAATAATGCTCGGCTGTCAAACGTTTCCGAGGTGAGAGACCTTGGAGTGCTGTTCGACACTTCCCTCAGTTTCACTCCCCATATACGAAAGATGCTCTGGCGGGCCCTCCGCTCTCTGGGTGCGGTGTGCAGGTTTACAAGAGATTTCCCTTCTCCTGTTCCCTTTTTTAAGCTTTACTCATCCGTTTGCCTCCCCAAATTAGAATACTCATCTGTTTGGAATGGAACCTGCCAGTCTAACCACCAGTATCTAGAACGAGCGCAGTAAAAATTTCTGTCAATATATAATCACCGGCTACGACGCAGTTCTGTTTCGTCCTGTAGTCAACATCAGCTACCTAAGCTTATTCCCTTCAGTTGTACGCGTGATCGAGGTGATATTCTTTTTCTGTACAAACTACTACACGGAGTCATTTCCTGCCCTGAACTTCTGCCCCAACCTATGCTCCGAGTTCCCTAGAAGTGCATGCGATCGCGCTATCCATTCCATACTTGTGCAACTAGTAGTCGTCACTCGCCTATCCACCGACTCCAAAGACTGTAAACCTCGCCTATCCACCGACTCCAAAGACTGTACAGCTTTCTTGGGGACAAATTGGATGTTTTTTTTAATAGCTCTCAGGCCCAGTTTCGTACAGGACTGAGTAGTGCTGTTTGAGCTAACAGTATATGTCTTACTCCGTTCACATAATCTTGCTATGCCACCTTCCTTTGTTTGCTCGTTACTCAAGTATATTCAACTTCTCGTTTGTATAGCTTTTATCCTTACCTCACTATCTTCTAATTGGCTGTATGTTCCCTTAACTAGTACATTATTTATGGCTAAATTTTCAGTCCATAGAGTGTGATATCATTGTTATTACCGTTTCGTGCTTTTATTAGTGTAAAGTACTTTTAGTGATACGTGTTGTATGTATCATGTCATTTTGTTTGTTTTTATGTTTGTTAGTGTACCAGCACTAAGACATCACCGTCATTCCTGGGCACTGAAAATAAATTGATTGATTGATTGATTGATTGATTGATTTTTCAATTTATTGACTATATTATTATTATTAGGATAACGGATTGTTTTCAACCGTTTGAAGAGAAGGGATAGAAAAAAGCTGGAAAAGAAGCTTGACAAGCTCTCTCTAACCAAGCAAAGTTATAGGTGCAGAAAACCAAAGCAGGCTGAATAGCCTTAAAAAACCATTTTTGGAACAAAACAAAGAGAAATGCAAATACTTACTCATAGAGAAATATACGCATACACAAACACACAAAAATATACGTAGTGAACCGTAATGAGTACTTGAAAAAACCTACCAACAGTGAGAACACAACGATAACAGTGCCAAATTTGTAAGTAAAACAACTAGCCATCACAAAAACTGTTTATTTATTTATTTATTTATTTGTTTATTTTTTATTTTAATTTTATTTACTTATTTATTTAGTTAGTTATTTATTTATTATACCTCAAAGGCACCGCTAAGGGCGCTACATGAGGGAGTAAACACAGTCACTGAAGGATAATTTGTGCGATGGCTTCTTTGAAATGAGTGATGCAGGAGTGGTGCACGGCGTCAGAAGGCAGATAATTCCAGTCCCTATATGTTTAAAGAAAGAAATGCTGAGTCGTGGGCGGCAGTATGCGCACGAGCGGGATAAACAGCTTTCGAATGGATTAGTCGATACGAAAGCGATGAGCAGGAATGAAAGCCTGGTTTAGGTGTATGGAATGATGAAAACGATGCGAAAGGCATAGTCTGTGAATTTTGCGCCGCGGCGCTAGGTCAACAAGAATGGCTCGAGATTTGAGTCCGGTTAGGCTGGTTAGATAGGAGTAACCTGAGTAAATAAATATGGCTGCAAGGTTCTGGACCGATTCAAGTGTGTTAGTAAGATTAATTTGATGGGGATCCCAAACGGCACATGCGTATTCGAGCTTTGGGCGGACAAGTGTTAGATAAGTAAGAAGTTTAACAGAGGCGGAGCGAGGTGCAAGTTTCTTTGAAAATGGCCAAGTACACGGTTAGCATTTTTTCTAATATTCATGACATTGGCTGAACAGGTGACATCTGAAGTTATGGTAATGCCAAGGTGTTTACATGAAGTAACTGGTGTAATTTCAGAATTAAATATAGAGTATTTAGCATGTGCCTAAGCCGGGTGACGGTGAATGGACAGGAAACATGTTTTCTGAATATTAAGAGACATTAGCCATTTTTCCCACCTTGACTGAACCAGAGAAAGTTCAGATTGTAAGGTGGCGGAGTCATTCGTACTGCGGATAGGATGGTAAATTACACAGTCGTCTACGAAAAGCAGATATTATAAGATATGTTATTAGGAAGGTCAATAATGTAGATCAGGAAAAACAGAGGGCCAAGAACTGTACCTTGAGGTAAGCCTGAAGACACAGTGGAAAGAGAGGAACAATGGTTATTAGCATAAACGAATTGTTGGTGGTTAGTTAGGAACTGCCGTGTGACTATAAATATCAGGGTATTAAAGGAGCCACGAAGGCAAAATGCAAGTTGGGTTTATTAAAAACACTGCTTAGTCCCGATAACAATGATAGCAATATCAACGCAATCTTCGAACAAATAATGGAGATAAGAAAGAAAACGATTGGAGCCATGGCGACTCCCTAGCCAATTTCCCGCACCTTTTGTATGACGTCACAGAGCCTTGTTTGTGCGATTGGCGGCCGCCTAACACACCTGTCACAAAGACAGATAACTGGACCACTGTAATGGGGCATCTAGTTTTATTTGACCGCATCACTTGACTGCTAACGTGCAGTGATTTATGTTTTAGTGCTAGCCCCTATGACGTCACTTTTCTCCATATGACGTCACTGTGACTCAAAATTTGAACGTTTTTCAATACTGCTTGCAGTTTTTTTGTTAAAGAACATCTCTTCCGACTGGAATGGAGCTGAGTTAGATACTGAATCCTAGTTCTTTCAAATTAAACGAAGTTGAATTTTCTCTTCATGGCTCTTTTAAGGTTAAGGCGAGAAACCTCGTGAAATAGCCTTTGATGGAAAGCTTTATCAAAAACCTCCTCAAAATCAAGGAAAACGGCATCTACGGGTAGGGTAATGTAAATGATGGAACTGACGTCGTCAATAAAGAGAGCAAGTTTTGGGTCACATAGTAAACCTTTTACAAATCCATGTTGGTTAGGGTTAAAGAAATTGAAGGAATTTAGAAATTTTACGACTTATGAATACGATATGCTCCATTAATTTACTTCCACAGCTAGTGATGTAAATGGGACGTTACTTACTCGGAGAAGATGCTGGACCTTTATTTGGAACAGGAATGATCTTGCCAAGCTTTGGAACAATACAAGCAATTTTTGCAAAGAAGATATTAATTTCCAATCAGGAAAACATACCAAAGGCTACTCAGACATAAAGCATTAGGCTGCCGCATCCTGCAACTACAGAATGAGAAAAAGAGGCACTTATACTAAAGAAAAGAAGAAACACCAGTGAGAAACTGGCTGGCATTTACGATACTCCCTAATGCGATATTTGGGCGCAGCAGCAGTGCGTTGAGGCAGCACTCACTCGTCGATTCCCTCGACGGCAGCGACGATCAGACTCTGCGCAGGCGGCACGAATTGGGTCTCAGGAAGTGACCGCGACCCGCGTTTTAGTCAGGGAACACACGCCATCATCACGCGCACTCCCTGCCCCCTTCCCCCAATTTCGCCAGAGTCGCGCAGACGAGCGTATCGTGCGACCACATCATACTGCCCCCTCCCCCACCGCACACGTTCGCCGTGCCACGCGGCGCCACGGCGACCCGCCCTCTCATCACAATTTCGCGACACTCTCCCGCTTTGCTTTCTTTTCTTATTCGGTGTTGCCGTCGTTCACAAGGTTACGACAACGGCGCGGCTCAGCCAAGAGACGGCCGCCAAAGGGCTGCACCTTGAAATTGGTTCCAGAAAACGATGGTGATAGCAAGCGAAGCTTTCGATACCTCACTGATGCCATCCATCGCGGCGCCCAGAACGCACTGCAGGAAAGCCAGCTTATACAATGGGTCTGCCCAAAGGGAAATCATTCAACGCAAGAAAGAAAAATTAGCAGTGGCTTAACTCGGCTATGCCAGTATATACGTGGGTGATCTGAGGTTCAGCTGGTTATTCTTAAGTTTCCTGGTTGTCCAGGATTAGCTTGATTATTATCCTTACTGCTGCTTGAATGACACACACACGGTATACGCATTATGCGACAAACGTAAATTTGTCGTGCGGCTCCGGCGCAGCATCATTAATCGCCCCAGAGCTAAGCTGGGTCCACAGGCGCACGCTGGTGTTGCTGCGACGCACGAGCCATCGGTTCCACACCCGGCCACCTCTCACATGATGATCAATTGGACCGGGCTGCCACGTGGGGAACGGAGGTCGGGGAAGATGCTGTCGTGTGGTGGTTTGGAGAGACGCCGGGCAGCGAGCAACGTTCTGTGCGTGTGACGTCACTGCACCTAGCGCTTCCGCAGCATGGCTGTCCAAGAGCCACGCGAAACTGCTCAAGCTCGGCCAGTATAGCTCAAGCCGCAAAAAACCCTTCCCGCTGTCGATCTGCTGCTAGTGGGCCAACATAGCTACACACGCTGCGTTCCAGATCCTGCTCCTCGATTCACCCACCACGGACGAATACTTTCTGACCACCTGATTTTGCCATCAATAAAGCCAGTATGTTGCAAGGATTCTCCTGGTACTGTTTTCATTGAGATCTACCCAACAGGTGAGTCACCCTGTGTATTCTAAAATTTACCACCGCCAATGAAGGACTAAGCGTAACGCCACAACGAGGAACAGCATCGGCCTCACCTCGAACAGCAGCTGCGTGCAGCTTCCGGCTGCACCGCACGTGCACAGCTCGTAACATCGCCTCCATAAATGGCGGCGACGAGGAACGTGCAATGGTCGCAGCCAACAGCGAGCATTCTTCTCTACAGCAAAACCCTTGGATACAAGTAATTAGCAAGCGATCACAACGCGTTGCCTCTAAACAACCGAAGACGGACCACAAAGCTACCCTATCGCAAGAAACAGAATACTTCCTACTCTGCGTAAACCGGCCGACGAGTTCGTCACAGTAATATGAACGAACGGCAACGCGTGCGTCAACAACTGGGCCACATCAGAAATGACCAACAGCCTTGCCACCACCACCGGCTTTGGTAGAGCTGGCTTCATACGCAAGGTAACTATCATTACCAAAACACAACGAACCTGGTAGTGATTGGAGTAAAAGAACATCCATCTTATTGACCGCATATTCCGCGTCACATGACCTTCCTCTCGACCGCATACCAAGTTCGTGCCTACATGAAGCCGCCCCATGGAATCTCGCCAGGCGTTATCAATAGGAGTGTGAGACGAAATTGACCTCCCGACTCTCCGAGACCTCTTCGCCTTCAATGAGCCCTACTTAGTCCACGCCGGCTCTATGGGCCAGATGAGGTTGGTTCAACTACATTTGACGGCTATCGTGTCCCATACTACATAGAATTCAGATGTGAGCTCGCCAGGTGCCGTCCTTATGACCAGATGACGCAAGTAGGTAACAACTGTACAGATACTGGACACCGAAGTGATGTGGGGATCTCACCCCCAGACCATCTGTGCTCAGTTTGCAACTGTGAACCCCTTCTCTGCTCATTATTGAGTCCCGAAATCCAAACTTTGCGATGGTACTCCTCCAACTCCCAAGAGGATGGTCCACAATTTCCCCGTCCCCCTGTCTGAACCCCGACTCACACGTTTGGTCAGAGTGCCCCTGAAAACTCGCCAATCTCGACTGCGCCACCACGCAAGGACAACTTCCCGGCTCTACTGAAGACCAACCGGGGAGCTCCCCATCCCCACGTGAGCTGGTCAGATTGTCTTGCCACCTATTCCACTGTTACACCCTTTCCTCTCCATGATAACACTGGAATATGTATACACAGAATCCTCGAATATTTGTACGCACAGCGCATGGCACTCCTGCAGCGACGCAACAGCCTCGCTTAACAGGTTGGTGCCTTCGAAACACACATCGTGACCAAGATTGTTTTCAAGTTAACCGCAGCGGTGATTACACTTGCCAAAATCATGCATCAAGCAGTAGCGCCTATGCACGCCAGAGTATCCCTATCCAATCATGAACACGAATCTGTTGATGCATAGCTTGGTCCGCACCTACAACCCGAATCCTCTTCTTCCGCATCTATTGTCAAAAAAGCTGCAGTGGTATTTCTACCAGCAAACACAACTCAACAAACACACTTCCAATGACACAATGAAAACACCTGGACGCCCATGATGACACAACCCACCTTCCCGCTGCAAACTCTTCAACGGAAATGCCGATCTATCACAAGCAAGAAACATCAACTGGATCTCTTCCTCGCATCGGATCCTGCAAGCTTACTCACCCTTCAAGAAACGAGTGTCTCGCAACCATTAATTGTATGACTACCAAACTTTCCAAACTGACCCCTGCCACCGGATGGCTGTTTTTGTACAAGCGCATGTCCCGCTGTTAACTTATATAATGCCTATAATACCCCCAGCACGTTTGTACAAATCTTGCCGATTGCAAGAAATTCAACATTGCTCATCATTCTCAACGTGTATAACCCACCAACCCACGAACTAAAGGATGTCAACACCCTTATCAAAAAGGCTCTTACTATAGCAAGAGACGCCCCCATCGTAGTACTTTGAGACTTCAATGCAAAACATATGGGTTTGGGATACCACTGAAACTCAAAGAAAGGCACGAGCCGACAAAAAGCCATCCACGATATATACTTTGTCTCCAAAACGACTTTGCTTACTCTACCGGTATCGGAAATAGTCTTGCGCATTTAACTATTCCGGACCTCACCCTTATGAACAACTTTTCGTTAATACAGTGTGCGTGCCAAATTAATCGCTTAAGCAGTGATCATGCCATTGTCTCTATCGAACTAACTTAGCAAAGTAAACCATTACGAATCAGGTGAGACCATATCACCAACTGGAAAAAATTCCGCGATGATGATTCACCTCTCTCTTCCTATTAAGATAACCTCTCCGCATGGGTTGATGCACTATAGCAACGACTGCGGAAGTATACGACGTCAATACCATTGACGACGAAACACCCGGTAGCAGACCTGCATCTCCTTCACATTTGGGAAGCCAGGCAAAGCCTTAATAGGGCGGTGCCATCAACAAAAGCACAATAAACGCCTTCATGTCTGTATGCATTTATTGATCTTGAACAAGAGACGAATGTCCACCAGCAGGCTTAAACTATTTCGCCAAGGGGCGGGCAACGCAACCCCAGCGACGTATAGCTGTAAACCAACAATCCCAAGACTACTGCACAAACTTACAGAAATAAAACTGGACATCCTTCTGCAACCAGCTTCAACGTGCGCAAAGCCTAAAGATAACATGGCACAAACCGCGCTCTCTTATTGACAAAGAACGCTCGCATATCGACGCGCAGTCCTACTTCCCACCATATTCACCGACTGATACAAACCTCAGACTTATCACCTAAGGAACCCCTACAATCATTTCGACAGAAGATCTTTGGCCACGAATCCCAATACCTACCAGCAAATGATTCTAAGCACTCTACGTTAAATGACAATACAGAGCTAGTCTTCCCGTTCCCCATCGAAGAACTCCATCAGGTGCTGCAAATGTTAAATCGCAACAGGGCCTCCGGGTCCGCCAGAATAACTGACCGACAAATCTGCAGTCTCGATGTCTTAAGTATACAAGCAGTGCTTGATGTTTTCATTCAAAATTGGGACGCTGGAACTCTCTCGGGGCAGCGAAAAAATTCGGATATCATCTTAGTACGGAAACCCCATACACCCTCAGGATTTAACAATCTCCGACCTATCACTCTTACGTAAATGTGTTGGGAAACGTTTCGAGCACTTGTTACATAGACGTACAACTACGCACCACAGACGTACAACCCCGCACCACAAAAGAACCGGACAGTATCCCAAGAAAATGTTTGGCTTTCGTAGCGGACTATCCACTCAAGACTTGCTGCTACAACGCAAAGAGCAAGTAATCCAAACCCTTAGCCGACGCCATCCCAACACGATCATGACTGTCGACGTGCAGCGAGCATTTGATAACGTTTGCTATTCTGCAATTCTGGGAAATCTTACATTTGCCCACTGCGGCCATCAAACGTTCAACTACGTCACGGCTTCCCTCCACAACCGAACGGCCACACTTCGATTCGACCCGCACTTGATCCCCCTTTAGGACATGCCTGCGCGCGGCACACGCCAAGGCTACCTTATTCACCTCTCCTCTTTATATTGCTTTACTCCATCTACCCGTACAACTCGACCACTACTCAGACCTTCACCACGCCTTGTATGCCGACGACATCATGCTGTGGACAACTCAAGGGTCAGGCGAATCCCAACAAGACACCATACAGCAAGCCCTAAACACCATCAACACGTATATTATACCAGCGCTCGGCAGAGACCTCCAAAATTTTTTCTGCAATAATATATCGCGATAAATTTATTGGGCGTCTCAAATACGTGATACTAAGATACATCGAAGGTTGACGTGATAGGACATTTTGAGGATAGTTTTGCAGGCACGAAGAAAACAAAACTACTCCGGAATACAGATACAAGGTAGATGCAGCTAGTGAAATGTTTTTTTATTTCGGCGACCTCATGTTCTAAACATATTTTCACGAAGCCTAATGTATTTCACATTCGATATTGTGTGGTTGTGGTTGCAATTTTAGTGGTTGCAATTATCTGCCCGGATGCCTCATCGGTGCCGGGTTCGTTATTTCAAGCATAGACTGCCGTTCACAGAAGGAAGCCAGGAGATGTAAAACTGAGAGAGGGTATAGGAAAGTAGGCGATAGGGCTCCAACAGAAGAAAAATAAGTTCGCGCCTTCTGCGACACCAAAATAAATGTAAAGAGATACTCATGCGTGCCAGGGTATCGCGATCTATTTGATACATCCAAAACGCATTTCCCTACTGAGATACAAATATATTTCTGAACTGTGAGTTAGTAAAATAGGTGATTTAGTAAAAGAGGTGATTTAGTGCGGCTGACGTCACATATATATACCCTGACTGACTTCACAGGTTAGCCCCCTGGTGGTAGAACCACCGACATCGAAACCAAAGCCGAAACCCCGGACACTATATACAAGCGCATGGGCCTCTTGCAGCTCCTTCGCGGGGAAGTGGCGAGTGCTGCGGCTTCTGAGCCGGCCAGTCATTGCGCGGCCAAAAAGGGGAGCCACCGTCGTCGCAGATCTCGATGGGCCAGAGCCCGAAGTAGGACGAGCAGAGAATGCAGTGCAGGGCCGGCAGAGCCCTATATTGGGCTCGTGGGCAGCGACGAAAAAACCCGTCCGGTCTCAGAGGAGGTGACGGCGCTTCTGCAGATAAACGCGTTTAGAATGAGCAGGGATGCCGAGGAGGAAAGTAATGCGAAAGTGTGAGGGGGAGGACGACATTTTAGGGCAGCGCGAATTATTCTCTCCGGCTAGCGACGCGCTACGAGAGTGCCGAGTCAAGGAAGCTACCACCGAACTTAGAGCGAGCAGGAAAGCACCGGATGAAAGTATGAAAGGCGCGACGCAGGGTCTCCCGCGGAGACGCGCTACGAGACAACGCCAGAGTGTATCGCGAACTTTCGTGCGTTCCCTGATGAGACGGATACTACCTGAGACATAGCAGGTATGGCCCAACTCCCAGAAGACTACAGCTCGTCCTGTGCACAATTGTTGCATTCGGGGATGTTGTAGTCGTCAGCCAAACATTTTTCAATCAGAAACTCATTCGACGAAACAAAAAAGGCATGTCTTTATTGCTATTAAGGGAAGTTTTGTTCGGTTCTTACCATGTTTTCAAGTGGGATTGGGGGTGTTGCTAGTCCATGGCCTGGTGCGCTATTCTACATTCCAACGGACACAACTCACGCCTCTTCGCATCTAGGTCACATTCTCCGCCGGGAAGACTCTCACAGTTTCTGCATGGAAGCCTTGCTGAAGGAGCCGCGATTTCAAATCAGAGCTTTCTAGCTCTACCAGTCAATGGTTCTTTCGTGGCGTGCAGGCCAAGAAACTCCCAGCATTTTGAGGTGGTGGCGGAAGTAGCGGGGGGGGGGGGGGGGGGTGCCGGAGAGGGAGAGGGAAGGAGGGGGGGATAAGAGCGTATCACGGAGTACACTCTAAATGGCGCGGCGTTCCCCGGCGTACCCAGCGATCCCCACCCACCGGAGCCTACTCAGCCCGGCGGGTGCGACGGCAGAACACCGCATTCCGTCGGCTCGGTCGTCTGCTTCAGCGGCGGCTGTTTTGGGTCTGTTTTGAAGCAGATTCGCTTCCATTGCGAGCTTCCTTCACACGGCTGGAATAACTTGTTCGACGGCATGTCCTGGGTAACCCGGACCAGACGCAATTAAGTGGTCGTACGGTAAAGATACGTCAACGATTGGTTTGCAGGGCGGACAAGCAAATGCGGAAAACATATACAGACATTTGGCTGCTAGAGAAGGCTACTTTTTGTGCACTGCTTGCCACAACTAGGGCTCCATTTTATAAATGGGTGAATAGGGATTCGGTTGTGATTTAGGCTCGGGCCGCTGCTCTTTCTCATTTGTATTAACGATATAACAACTTGTATAAACCAGGACGTGAATATTCGCCTATTTGCAGATGACTGCTTGATTTTCAAAAATATTAAAAATGTTAACCATCAGGTCTCTATAAACGAAAGTGTCGATGGCATGCTCACATGGTGCAACCTGTAGGGCATGACACTAAACCCAGATAAAAGAGTGTTCATGGCGTATAACCAACAAATAGAACCCTCTTGAATACCGCTACACAATTAATAACACCCCTGTGAGTTTAACAAATAGCTTTAAATACCTCGGTGTAACGATTACTTGAAACCTGTCCTTGTCGGCTCATGCTGACACTATTTGCGCGTCGGCTAGAAGAAAAGTGTGACTCTTAAAACATAAACTTAAACATTCCCCGCCCAACATTAAATTGCTGGCCTACAATACATTAATCCGGTCGCGCCTTGAGTACGCTTCAGTTGTCTGGGACCCACATACAAAAAAAGAGATTAGCAAGCTTCAACAAATTCAACGACAAGCGGTTCGGTTTATTTATAACCGTTATCAAAGACATGATTTCCCTACCACTATAATGCAGAACAACGGAATTGTAATGCTAGAATCCTGAAGAAGAATTAACCGATTAAAATTTCTTGCTGACCGACGGGACCGAAAAATTCGCATTGACCCATTAATATATCTGACCTGTCTTCTTCCCGGCCACCAGGCAATACCACCTCTTTAAATTTACCCCACTGTTCGCCCCGCACAAACACTCATAATATTCATTTTTTTCCCGCGAAACATATCCGATTAGAACAGTCTTCCTGCTTCTGTGTTCACTTCGCCTATTCTGCATCCATCAATTGATCAGCTTTTTCATTTTTTTTCGTTTGCCATTCTTTGTTGGTGTTTTCTAAGATAGAGATTGTGTAAAAACATTTGCCTGAAATGCTATGTTTTTATCTTTCCACTCCTGCTTGGGCCTAATTCTGGCCTGCAGTATTATCTAAATAAAATATATAAAATAAGAGGTATTACAAAAGGCGAAAGGAGCAACTGGTTCTGATAAATAGTGATTATAAAAGTTCCCTCAGCTTTCTTACAAATCTCAAACTGACTCAACTAACTAGTGTAAATAGGTATAAATGAGAATCACTAAGCTCACATGCCGAATTGTTTTGGTGTCACTGCTTGTGTCGTGTGGTGGTGTAGCCCCAAGCTAGCACGTCAGGATATAAGACAAAAAATTAATATTGTAAGCGATATTTGCAGTTTTCCTTTATGAAAATCATACATGCTTGATTTTTTCAAAATAAAATACTACATCCACTGCAGAACTAAAATCATTCCGACGTCGCCTGCTGTCGTTCGCGCGAATATAGGTTCTGGCGTCATTTTAACAAATTATGCGGCAACAGTTACGAAAGGTTCCACTGATAGGCTCCACGTTCTGTTTGGAACGCACGTGGAGTAGTGCAACGTGCTTCTATAAATGTTGAAGGAGGGCGCCTCGATTCACGCGGTCTCCGCCGTTCTGCAGCGCTGCGTCGATGGCACCCAGCCTAGAGGAGTGGAACGCCGTAAATTTAAATCGACTTGGAACAAACCTTTCGCGTGTTTAGCTTGAAAGGAGCTCCACGGAAGAGAAACAGCATGAGAGGCGAACGGGAAAGCCAAAGTAGGCATTTACTTGGCCAATGTCGACAAAGACTACCGTTTTTGTTGAAATTTGCGGCGAAAGCAGCAGATACGCAGCCCATTTTTAGTTTGGCTTTATTCATGTTGGGTGGGGGAGAGCTTTGCTTTTTAACCATCCTTCCCCTAAGAAAAGGCCTCAGAATTTGTTTAGGCTGCTGGGAAATTGGTCTTGAAGACGTCAAAGTTGCCCGTATAACCGATGTTAAAGGGTGGTTTGCCCCTTCGCAAATCCGCACTGAAAGTACTCGAGCGGATGATAAATGTTATGAAGGTTATCACTTGTACAGTGAAGTGCTGTCGGTTTTTAATGCTGGCGCAGGTGTGCGAGATGAAAACAATCTGCCAAGGGAGAGCACTTTGGCCTAGCAGCCTTCGACGTCGACTACGACGCCTCGGAGAAGGACTGTGAGCGATTCGGCATCCTGGGACAATTCTCGCGCATTTCGTTTTTGCACAATATGGACCAATACCTTAACTCTCGTAACCTGACAAACCCTTTCGAAAAAGCAAAATGCCTAAATGTCTCAATAAAAGCGTGAGTATCGCTGAGAGACGTGAAAACTGAACTTTTGGGCCACCAATAAACTAAATAAAAAGAAGCACCTCTCCATTCCCTTATTTCAGCAAGTTACAACAACTGCAGAAGACAACAATTAGAGAAATATGAACTAAACTATGCAGAAATATTACATGAACTACAAACACATAAATATAAACGCATAACACGTAAGAACAAAAGATAATGTTCTTGGAAGCCCAATAATGGCGCAACATTTTTATACTCTGAAGGCCAGTTGTCCTGACTTTTTTCCGTAATTATCCGACTAGTAAATTTGACATGGATGGTTAAAATATCGATGTTTTTGTGCTTTGGTTCATATCGTCGTAATCGTGTTTCGTTTGTCTATAACTGTACAAACTCCCGACTTGGGATTATTTATAGAACGTGAACATTCATCCGAGTGCTCATGTCGGCACGTAAATCTTTAAATATAGGTTTATGTTGGGGGCCCGTGACCCTAGATCTCAGGAGAAGTTTGTAAAGGGAGTTTTATCAGAAATAAACAGGTTAGTATAAACGTTTCTTGCACGTTTTAATAAATATCCTCTACAGTCTATGCATACCATGGAATGCGCGGTGCAACGCGTTTCGGATGGATTTCGGGAGATGTTTTTTGTGGCCTAACCAGGGAATAGTGTACACTACCTCTAAAAATTTCTTACTGCCAGGCGCATTTGACAAAGATGATGGGCTATAGGAACCCACATTCGCGCATTTTTTGCATCTGACCAGAAGAATTGAACAAATAATAAACGTGTTGATGGGCTAAAAAAACGTAAAAGATTTCAAGCCATTCCTTTTTTCGACAAGTATGCGTCATACTGACCTAAGAGAAAATGTCGCAACCCAACATTGTCGGTCCCAAGAAAAAAAATTGAACCACTGGAAATCAAACACCGGATCATATCAAGGAAACCAGTTGATGGCGGTTTCGTGGGGTCTATATTTTTCTATACTAGAGTCTATACTAGATTTTTCTCTCTTTCCTGGTCTTGACGTTCTTCGACCGCCCGAATTACGTCACTAAAGCTATGTAGGGCTATTGGCCGGTTTTTCTTCAGTTGCAGCAATGAACGGTTTTCGACAGCAACTTCAGAAATAAAGCCACAAAAACAAAGCAGAAACGGAAGGCGTATCTGGAGCGACGAGCAAATCACGGAGTGCCCTACGTGCTGTCGATAACTATAGATTTGACAGTGCTTCAAGGCGCGAAGCAAAGTGAAAGCGTTTATCAAAAGTTTTGCAGGGTCCCTTTAACCGATTGCCACAGTGAGAAATCCCGTATTACCCGCGTTCTGGGTAATACATCCCTGTCTCCTTTATTTCATATTGATTTGCTGCTTGATATTTTCGTCGGTACCCCTCAAAGTTTGAGAAATATTGAACAAACCTGAAAAGCAATAAAGACTGCTCAGGCGTTGCAAGTGTGCGCTCTGACGATAACCACAACCCGGTAAGTGAAATTCAAAACAAAATTCAACTCGAAAGAAAAAAAAAAGGAAACTGATTCTCCAGTCGGAGTGCGACGCGGTGGGGCGAGAAACGTGCGGATTCCGAATGCCTCGGGCGAGGATTCATTTCTGGCGAACACGTGCAGAAATCAGAACTTATGGGTAAGCGGCCGCAGAGGTAAAAGGTCCCATAAATATTAGTCCGGCCCAAGAAGATTCAAAAATTGTAGTAATAAAGGAAACGCTGGCACAGGTCGTGTTCCTTCAGGTGGCGACGGAAAAACTAGCCCACACACGCAACCTGTGGTGCCTCAAATTATGACACTGTGACCATTAATGGTCTATTAATAGCTAAGCAGTTGTGCTACGGAGCAGAAAGTCGCGGATTTGATCCTGGCCATGTCGGCCGCTTTTCTCATGGAGATGGAAAATAAACGAAAACTGCGTGGAGGGATTAGGGCGCCCGTGAAAAGTCCTCAGGTGGCGTAATCTAATCCGCTGTCGCTCCCGGCTTCCGCCCCCCCCCCCTGACCTCGCGCTTCATAGCCCATGTGTGCCTTAAAAGACCATTGAAAGCAAATTACAAGTTGCTTCAGCTCTATAGATTAAATCACCGACAACACGAATATACCAATCGCACGTGAAGCTTTTCTAAAACAAGTTAGAATATAGCGAAAACGTGAATACAGGTGTCGCCGCTACAGGGTGTACCGCACTACTTACACCAGAAGCGGTTAAAATTTGTTGAAAAAGCTTTTAATCGCCTTCACTAGTTCAGGAGTACTGGAATAGAAGATATAGTAGTGTGATGTTTGAACGCCAAAGAAGAAAAAGAAAAATGGAGACGATATGGTGGTAGCCTGGGGTTTAGATCACCCTACGATCCCAAACCCCAACAAGCTAGTTTTGGTTTTGGTGCATTAAGTGATGCAATACCCTGACATATGACTATGTGAGTTAAGCACAGTACGGTGGGCATAAGTACTTTTATTATTACGCTATGCGTGCTTCCCGGCATTTAAAATATAGGGACCGCTTATTTTGACTAAACTGAGTATCGTAAAGCGTGCGCAACGTCTCCCGTACGCAACGACGTCTCTGGCGGCCGCTGGATGGCGCTACCCGTCCATGCTGGTGGTGAATACGATATGCGAGGCGGCGTGCGGGGGCCGAGCACAAGCGTTTGGTTCGACGCCAATATTCACATGGCCTAAAAAGGACAATCTGATTTTCTTCAACAAAGCGTTAATATTGATCACGGGTTTCATAAAAGAAACACTTTTCTTAGTGGTTCGGAGAAACAAAGGACGCTGCAGTTCGGGAAAGCACGATTGATTTGAACGAAACTGACGAAACCGCTTGGTACGCGGTACTGCTGTATCCGATAACCATCACCACTGCCTCGTTTGCATCAGGTTCAACGGGACGCAAACAGCGACTGCAGCAGCCTCAGTTTTCATCCCAAAATCGCTGTGAGGGAAAAAATGAGAAGAAAAACGTTGCTTGATTAGCGATTTCTCAGCAATTAGGGAATATTTGGACAGCCAATAAAAGCTAAAATTGCTATGGGGAGGTCCGACTTTCCTTTTTAAAACCGACTTTCTTCAGTCTTGTTTTAAGCGAGTAACAAACACAACAAACAAAAAAGAAACAGTTGGCACAGCAACCAACACCTGTCGTAAATTTGCAAGCGATGTTCTCTTTCTCGCTGCCTGTTTTGCTTCGTTTAAGCCGATGCCGTTGTATATGAGTGAGCGTTGACATCGATAAGGTTGGCAAATTCGACGTCGGTATATTTCATACGTTCTCGAGCACTGCAGTGTGCCCAAGAGGGTCCCGCATAAAGTCATCCCTGTATCGTACGTATTTTTAGGCATTTCCGAGGCTAATAAAATTTAAAGGCATGACGTCCCTACCGTTTTAGTTGTAAAGGCCCAACATTCAAAAAAGCCTAAATAAAAATTCTTAGAAAAGAAAGGTTGCTTGAGGTAAGTGCCCCCAATGCTGGAAACGACTTGTTCACCATTCAAGCTGGTTTAATTCGTTGTACGTTCCGGGAACGAAGAGAAAGCATTGCCGTTGTTTTATTCCCGCTCCAGTAAGGATACGGCACTTGGTAGATACGACGGTAGTACTGCGACGAGCAAATCACGGGACGCGCAACTGTGCCGACTTTATCTTCTAGAGTGGTAGGAAGAATAAACGCTATTTGCAGTTATGCAATAGGAAGAATAAGCGCTATTGGCAGTTATGCAATTTAGGGGCGAATGGTGAGCACTTGCAGCTGCCCAGCACTGATTTCGGTAGCAAGTCTCAACAGGGCTTTTGGTCCCGGGGTGCCAGCCACCCAACGCCGCCTCCCATTGATCAAAGCAGGGGATGAGTGTTTTCGGGGGACGCCCGCATATTCCGGCAGATAGTGTCACCATATCCTCAGAGGGAGCATAGGGGTGATGGGTATTGATAATGGTATATTCGTTTAAGGTGTTTGAGCCTCGGAAGTGTGTTTGAACGAACCGCCGACGCTCCTTCGCCTATGATAGAAGTGAGGGATGGGGTGAAGGGGGTAGCTTAGTTGTGCGAAGTAGGCTGTAGTGAGCGATGATAGTCGTGTAGTAAAGATATCACGAGTGGATTGCGCTCCGTGGTAAAGGGAGCACTTACAGAAACGAAAGAACGTGTTAAAGAGTTCATCGCAGGTGTTGCGAGGATCTTTGAGAGCAAGGCTCATCGGACTGGCACAGTTTTCCCTCGCTTCCGGTTTTCTGGGAGATAAAAAACATAACCGTAGTTGCCAGTCTTTTTACAGGCTCCCATGCCCATTACCGAGTTGTGAAAAACCGGATGCCTAACCTAAGGTGCGCAATCTAGTGGACAACAAGAAACACGACACCAAAAGCAACAACAATGACGGCACCCTCTTCCACAATTAGCACTCTTACCAACATCACTATGACATACAAGATGAATTTGATTTACTGCTTACCGCGTCAGTATAGGGTAACAAGGCCGACCCATTGATGATAACAGTTGTATTGTTTACCGCAGTGGTACGCACCGTGTCTGCAATATTGTGCCCGAAGGCATAGGCTTCGCAGCGCCGCAAGAAACGTTTTCCCCACGCTTCGTTAAGCAGGCTGAATCCCGACTAGGCCTCATGGTTATGTAGGATCCGCACTCAGGAAAACGCGAACTTGGCATATCCAGTTTTTTCGCTAATTATATCTCTCTCCAACTCACCTCAACCTCCGTCACTTGAAGTTTAATGACTACAGTGAAAGAAGGAGTTCGCTATACACGCTCGTGAGGGCATCGAAAATTAGCTGTATGCATTAAATCCTAACCATTATATAATCCGTAATGTCGTAACCGCTCGGCATGGAGATGTACGTCACTCCGAAAGAAAATTAGCAGTGGCTTAGCTCGGCTATGCCAGGATATACACAGCATGAGGTAAGGTTCAGCTGGTTATTTTTAGCTTTCCGAGTTATCTAGGATTGGCTTGATCATCATGCTTACTGCTGCTTCAACGACACACACACGGTATACGCATTATGTGACTCATAATGCGACCTCTTACGCAGCGTCATAATCGCCCCAGAGCTAAGCTGGTTCCACAGGCGCACGCCGGTGTTGCTGCGACGCACGAGGCATCGGTTCCACACCCGGCCACCCCTCGCATGATCATCAAGTATAACGGGCCGCCACGTGCGGAACGGAGGGTCGGCGAAGACGCTGGCCGTGTGAGTTGCTTGAGAGACACCGGGCAGCGAGAAAAGTTCTGTGCGGCGTGTGACATCACTGCTCTTCGCACATGCCCAGCACGGCTCTCCAGGAGCCACGCGAAACTGCTGAACTTCAGCAAGTGTAGCTCACGCTATAAAAGGCATTGGGATCTTTTTATGGCCTGAGGCTCCCACAACAATGTTGTATGAAATAAAAAACAGCGTACATTCATACAAAAAGAACAAAACTTTCCTGTTACGAACAGTTCTACGCAAACCTCTTCCAGCCATTCTCCAACCAAAAAAAATAGTAGTATGTTTAGGACGACGTCGTTAGAAAGTTGAGTTGGCGAGTCTCACAGATCTTCCATCTGCATCCCTCTCGTACAATGAAGACAGGGTCTCAGCGGGAAGGTTACGTGAGTACATATAAATTTGAGATCTCCGAGTTTAATTGGGAGCCACGCAAGAGAAGAGTCTCACGCTTGCAACTATCTGTAGCAGCGCAGAAGTCGATGGTGATGAGATGCACAGCGGAGGAAAGGCTCGCATTTTGGAGTACGAGAGTATGTCGAAAAAGGAAAAGGGGGAAAGCATACAATACACGGCGCAGTTTTGGCGGAGGATTTATTTCAAGCAGACCCAGGGTATGGCAGCATGAGCTCCGTGAAATTAAAAACGGCTCAGCGACATAAGCTCCCCTTGAAAAACCAAACCACATACTCTGGGTCAAAGGTGAAACCATTATTGTGTGCAGGGGTGATAGGAAAGCGATTTCCCAGGCCGCCTCCGTGGGGCGAACCGTCGAATCTCGGGAGCGTTATTTTGTGTGCACGGAGGGGTTTAATTCCCGCTCGTTAAACTGAGTGAAGCAGACATGCACAACGCCACCTCGAACGTAGCGCCGTCATGCCGTTTGTCTTGGCTTCGAGCCCCGGTTTCAAAATGTCTAACTCTCGGACTTCCACATTTCTCCCGAAGAAGACCGCGGGTGAATTTACGACGTCGTTAGTGCCAGACACACAGGTTCGGGTTGCTGTGCCCCGGGAAGTGGTTCTCTACCCGCTCCATTTGAATTTATATGCTCTGTTTACGCTCGGGTGTTAGTCTGGTTGGTCGGGTTGGTCTGGCTGACAAGAACAGGACGCGCCGGATTCGAATAAGATTAACGGCTGATCCCCGTCAGTGGGAAGCAGACAGACATTTTGTTGCTCGTCACGTGAGGCAGGGTGACGGGGATGAATGGGATAGAGAGATGACATACGAGGATGAGAGTAGCGGAAAGATTACAAACATCTACGGCTGGCTTGACATTCCTGAAAAGGCGCCACTTAACGGCGCTGGGAGAGACTGTCAAATAACACGAAGCTCCTCTAGCTGCACCGCATTCTTCTGACGCCAGTGCAGTGCATACCTATTCTGGTGGATGGTTATGTGATGTCTGCTCCTTTTTTTCTCTTCGGATCTGGAGTGTCAGCTTTCTCTGGTCCTGCGGGTATGGGCGGCCGTCATGATCAATGGGATCCCACAGGAAGAAACATTACCCATTTAACAGTATTCTCGTCGTCGTCGGAGATCCAGGTGGTTGGTTTTTTTGGCGAAAGAACACCAGCAGTTCAGACTTCCGGGGGCACAATTAAGAACCCACGATTGGGCGTAGCGGTTAACTATGTCCGCCGCCATCTGCAATCGGTTTTAGATCTCCCCTATCAATCCAGTGGACGATCGTATGGTTATGTCGTCCGCATACAGGCCGTGCGGATACCCGGTATGTCGTTTAGGAGTGAAGGAAGGCCGAGGAGGGCGACGGTAAACAGCAGGGGGGATAGGACTGCCCCTGAGGTATGCCGCCCCCACCCAGACAGAAAAGATCTCTGGCGTGGTTCAATACCTTGAGGGTGGCTTGACTGTTGGTGAGAAAGTCTCGGACGTACAGTCGGCAAAATGCTTGTCTATAACGCTCGAGCAGCGTGCTCCGGACTGCACGGGAGGCACCTAGTGACAACGCCTGGTTTGAGATAGGCAGAATGTGAGCATGCGCGGCCAGTGTCTGCGCGATGGCTGCGTGCCTCCTCGCTGTGCCCGTCGCCTTGGCTTCCACACCTTCTTTGATCGTAATAAGTGCTGCATGCCGGCTCTGCCGGGCCGGAAAACAAAAGCGGAGATTACCCGCCTTAGCGCGTGCTGTGCGAGTTATCCGTCTGCATTATCTTTGGCGCGCAGCTGTTCATTGCGCTATACGTCCTGCCAATAGCTGCATAAATACCGCGTGCACCACTATGCTGTTTCTGCGCTCGGCTTTGCACGTCAGTACTGACGGGCTAAGGGCTCAATACTTAAAGCACTAGTGCAAGCGATCACGGACCGATATCTAGTCACTCTAAAACACCGGCAGCGATGCGTTTTCGGCGATTGTTGTTCGTTTTTTTGCATACTGAAAAAAAATAACTCCAGGCAGGCCCGTAGGCAGGAATTTTATTCGGGGGGGGGGCACTCGATCTAGGCCTTGACTATTTGAAGAAAGTGCCCATTTTCAGTAATTATTTTCCGTAAAAATAGCAGTACGTAAATTATTTGAGTTTTTAAGTACTATTCTACTCTTTTATAACTTTTGTTTGGAAAGTAATCTACTAAATTGTACAATATTTTTATACGACAATATGTGACAACAAATTCCGCTAATAAAAATAAAACTACGTTTCTCTGGGCCAAAAATAAAACGATGAATAACCGAAATATTTTGTACGTTTTTTTATTCCTGCATATAACCGGTTAAACCCACTGCGGCAGAAATAAAGTGGGTTGAGGTGGTAGAAGACGGGCACCGCTGTCCACTTCTTGGAGGTGGGGCGGTCTTGAGGCCGGCTCTGCGAAGAAGCGGCCAGGTCCTTTTTCCTTAAAGCACTGAAGAAAGGCCAGCCAGAGCCGAATTGCGTACTATGGGCCGATGTGCGATCGCGGATCGATGTGCGATTGCGGATCGATGTGCGATCGCGGAGCAAACTCGACATAAGAAATGCTGATGCAGTGTATATGCGCTCTATTACGCTCTCGCACTTATGTAAAATTTTCCCGCAAATTTTCCCGCCATTTTTTTCGCGGGGCTACCATGGTTGCCAGACCAGGACTGCCCTCTGTTGATTAGCTCGCATCACCCGTAAAGGCCACGGATCTGTCAGTCCGCTCTGATTACAAACCCCTGCGCGCTCGCGACGTGGGCTCGGGCTCGAGCCCGGTTTTTTTTTTCGCTTCGTCCCCACGGGAGGTACTACAAACGTATGGGGCCCATAAAGGCAGTCCGTAAAGAGGAGGGTAGTCCTGGTCTGGCAACCATTGGGAAGAAGCGCTAAAAAAAACCGGGCTCGAGCCCGACCACGCGGCGCGAGCGGGCAGGGGTTTCTAACCAGAGCGGGCTGACAGATCCGCAGCCTTTACGGATGACGCGAGCTAATCAACAGAGGGCAGTCCTGGTCTGGCAATCATGGTAGCCCGGCAAAAAAAATGGAGGGAAAATGTGCGGGTACGCCAGCCGAAATGCTACCGAAAGCAAGCTTGCCTTCGGAAGCTAGTTGAAGTAGTTCATCAATGTTGAAACTTGCCGCTTCTTTTTTGTGCTCATAACGACAAATGCAAAGAACGCCACACATAAGTGGGCAAACACGCCATATATTCCGTCCCAAACACGGGCTGAACTGCAGTGCGTCTTGGGCTCCACTGCAAAGGACCTCGCCACTGAATTTGAGCCAGGGGCGCCCTGTGTCGCACCATGTCGCAGATTTTGCTTGGTGGGGGCGGAGAGAGAGACAGAGAGAACAACATAGTTTAATCTCAGGGATCAGCGGAAGGGGGAGGGGCGGGCCACAAGGCCGCTGAGATTGCCAGGGCCTGCACAGCTGGGTGGACACTGTGTGAACCGGGGTAGCATGGTCGAAATGGACCGCTTTTGGTGTCGTGCCGGAGCACTCATGAGGACCAAGTTGAGAAAGAAAGAAACCTTTATATAAAAGTATTTACATTTTTGACCAGCGTGAACAGGCAGTGCCGTAGTTCCGTCCACTTCCTCCCGCTGTTATTCGGAACACACCAATCACAAAAATCTATGGCGCTCATAGCCTCGCCCACACTACACATTCTCACACAGAGAGGGGTCGTTTTCCTCTCGCACACGTGAAGGTCGGGTTGACTCCGGTGAGGCAATCTGCCTAAGGTCGATGCCCTTCGGAGCACCGATATTGAAGCGTCGGGAGGACTGGCACTGGCGGCTCATTGAACAACGGCCTTTAGAGAGTCATCAGCCACACCGCAAAGTGCAGGAGAACGGTGTGCGGCACGTCCCCGAAGAAGCAGACAGGAATGTCAAGCCTGCCGCCAAAAGTGAAGCGCCGCATGAAGCCTTTGTCGCCACCTCTTCGGGACGTTTCCTGTCATTAGGGCGGCATTCGGGGGCGCTTGGGTGGCCGAGAGTGCCGCCGAAAGCGGATTATGTCCAGCAGCCGCGGCACGGGTCGCCGAAGTGTCATTGTGTAGACGACGGCATGTTCCTCGTCGATGAGTGGAGTGAGGTGAGGGGGCACTCGGTCGACGGCAGGCTTGGGTGGTCGACCCCAGGATGGCGACGACGGCTTTCGCGACATCACCTCGACCTGGCTTGATGCCTCCGGGTCACTCAGCGCCTGCTGCCAGATGAATTGTGAGGGAAGGGGTCTGCTGCACCCTCGCACAGTGAGTGGAGTGCTCGGCGAGGGCGCCGCAGGCAGGGCATGTTTGGGGGTGAAATTAATGGTGTGGGTGGTCCGAGTGGAAGAGCCGCTGTGGCGGCAAAGTCGGTATCGCAGCCGCCCTACTCTGTTTATCGGGAGCCGGCTTTCGCGTGAGGCTTCCTGTACTCTTTTCTGATGCTCCGTGTTGCTTACGTGGCGTAGTACATGGGCGCGGAAAGATATGCTCAGTTTTCCAAATGGTCTTCTGCTGTAGACAAATTTCTTGACGTAGCGGGGTGCCGAAAGCCCTGCTGGTGAAGAACACCATCCCCCTCCCTCTTCTCATAAAAATTTCGGGGGGGCCCGGGCCCCTAGGGCCCCCCTCTGGCTACGGGCCTGACGTCCTGGCTAAACTGAGTAGGGCGCCGCGAAAATTAAGTGTTGCACATAGTTATAGGCGGTCAACGCTGTAATAACAATCTCTAATCTCCACAGTTGTTTCCCGGCTCGGCAGAGCAGGCAGCGCTTCTCACGGTTAAAGAATTAAGGTACGGAAGCCAAGGCGACGGGCCCAACGACAAAGAAAAGAGCCATCTGGCTGATGCGGGTGGCGCATGCTCATATTCTACCGGTCTCAAACCAGGTGTCATCACTAGGTGTCTCCCGCGCACTCCGGATCACGCCGCTCGAGCGTTATAGACAAGCCTTTTGCTGACTGTACTGTTAGGTACTTGCGCCACAGCCAAGGGAGTTCAGTCGAAGCAAGATGGCGGTGTGCTTCACATGGGCAAATGCGCCTTTTAGGTCGAGTGCCAAGATGGAAGTAGAAGAATTTCGTGTGGCAGGTGCCATTGCCTCCTCTTTGATTTGAAGCAGCATATCCTGCGTGGAAAGATTGGGGCGGAAGCCTACCATGGTCCCGGGAAGCTTTCCTATGTCTTCTAGGTGCGTTTGAAGCCGTTTTAGGACAATATGTTCCACAAGCTTACGCACGCAGGACGTGAGGGAAATGGGGCGTAAATTTTTATATGCTAGGTGGTTTGCCCGCCTTCGGTATTAGGTGGACCTCCGCCGTTTTCAATTCAGCTGAAAGAATACCAGCCCGTCATATCTGGTTGAGGTAGGAGGTGAGGTCTGCCTAGTGCCGTGTGCCTTCGAAGAGCGCTAACGGCTGCCGCAACCAAATGTAAATAGATGTCATCGTCGAGTAGGGGGTTAGGGCTACCGGTGTATGGCGAAGCGGCTGTGAAGGGTGCGTGGGAAGGTACCAAGCCCGGAGAGTATTGAGATCTACCATAGTCCGGGGGTGTCGTTGAATGATTCGGGTCATGTGGTTTTGTGATTCCGTCTTGCTGGTGGCCGGATTAAATGAGGGAGTGAATCAGTTTCCAGGTTTTGCGGGTGCTCAATGTACCCCTTAGCCCGTCGCAAAGCGTGAGCCAAGTAAGTGAATAAGGCGGACTTAGCCTTGCATAGTTGCCAGCAATGGCTCCGCCTAATCGTCCCCAATACCATATCAGAGACTCTCAAAGTCATGACACCTCATTTAGGTCCTAAAATAACAGACACACAATGTCACCACAACTCACTTAGTCATGTGGACTGCATTAATCCGAGTAGGAGATGAGACACCTCTCTTCGCACAATCCAGTGGTCCCTAGAAAATATAATGTCCTCCGATGTACCATGGGGCACTCCTAACTTCTGGAGATCACGAAAAAAGTTCGTCCGCTTAAGGGTTGGTGTTGGAGCAGTTCATAATGAAGTGATCAATGCCACCAGTCACACTGCACGAGGGGCCCAAAGGGGATGAAATAATGTTGATTTTATGTAGCCAAGCTTATGTGCGGGCTGAGTCTGTTCTTACTCGGTGGAGCAGACAGGCTTCGACTCTTTTGAGGCCTTTTGTCACGACTGGTTGATGTACTGGTCGCCACAGCTGCCTAACGTGCTCGAGAACGGTCTGTTTCTGTATGCGTTGGAAATCGTACCGCGTTTGCATGGTCCTTGCAGAAGATAAGGCGTCCTTACGACTCTCTCTTGCCAAGTGCTATTTCGAGTCACCTGCAGGAAATAGAGGTGACAGGACACCTACTCCGCTCATTCGAGTCTTCTTGCCAGACCGCTTCATGCAGGGGCGGATAGAGAATGTTTTCGTTCAAAAAGAACTGTAGTACGAGGCGTACCACAGGGCAGTGTTCTGTCGCCCATTCTCTTCAATGTAGCCTCGTCTGCCCTGCCTTCTACGCTGACGAGTCATCGGTCAAAAGCTCGTCTGTCAATATATGCGGATGACATCTGCATTTGGCTCACCGGATACCAGACAAAGCGATTGCGTGTAATAGCACAACAAGCCGTTTCATCTGTTCGAGCGTATCTTTCGACAGTACGGCTGACTATATCAGAGGAGAAAAAGTGTTTTGTTCTATTTCCTGGTGTACGACGCCGGTCTGCGCGTCTCAGGAAAGAACTGAATGGCATCCCCTTCCACCAAGCTACTCACGTTCGATTTCTAGAAATTCTTATCGACCATAGGTTGCATTGGCGAAAAGCCGTCGACTCTGTGGTTTCCTCTGTGGCGCCCAGACCTAATGTACTGCGGAGAACTGCCGGTGTGACGTCAGGAAATCACCCAGCCTCTATGGTCAAGTTGCATGAAGCCTTGATCTTGAACCGCATGCTTTATCAGATGCCTCTCATATCGCCTTCAGAGACACAATACGAGCGGTTGGAATCCTTAGAGAGGAAAGGGCTTAGGCTTTCTCCTGGCGTCCCTCAAGCAGCTGGAAACAGCAAGATCCTCCATGAGGCGCAGTGAACACCTCTTCGTCTTCAGGCCTCTCAACGTTTGCTTATGCAAGTGCTGCGCCTCGGAGAAACAAGTGCTGGTTAGCATTACTGCGGCATCTACGATTAAGGGTAGAGTCTCGTGCTTATGCGACCCTAAACACTCTTGGAGTGCTGTGTCCCAAATGGCCAAAGAAAACGGCTACTTTGGACCCACCTTGGTACCACGAGACTGTGGATTGTGCATTAACCATCCCTCCTATGCGCTCGACGCGTTGTACACCTTTTGCTGAAGCACGATCGCTGGTGCTGGAGCATTTGGAACGGGAATACGGGGACTATCTGTACATATACTCTGATGGATCGGTTGACGCAAAAAGTGGAGTGTGGGCGGCGGCTTTTTCATACCCAGTTTGAATATTTCGTGGGCTGCCAGGGTGGCGCCTTTGGTTTCATCTACAGCAAGTGAGTGTTTTGCCATAGAAGCTGCGTTGCGCCAACTGTCATCGTTTGAAAGGCAAAAAGTCAGAATATTCAGCGAATCAAAGTCAGCCCTTCACCTGTTGCAGCGGGGTATTCTTGTTGAACAGACCTGTCAGCGATCCCTAGTTCTACTAAAGCGGCTTAAGCATGATGACTTCATCGTGCAATTCCTGTGGATCCCGTCGCACGTCGGTGTAGCGGGAAACGAACATGCTGACAGCTTAGCGTGAGCCAATTCTCTCGGCTTAGCATAGGTGTGCATTGCACTGCGTCGTCGGCCGTTAGCTGTGCGATCCACTTCTTAAGCTTGCGTTTATGGTTTTGTTTCTTCCACCGCTTTAAGAGGTGCGGCGGGCCTCGCACATGTGGAGAAGCCGAGCGTCGATGCACAGGGAGATAGTTGTGGTCTGTAGTTGTTTGGTGTGTTCCTGCAGGTCTTGGCGGAGTTGCGCTGTCCAGTCTTGAATGAACGGCCGGGTGCGGGAAATTTCGGGTTTGCTTTGTTATCCTCGAACCTCTCTCAGCTTCCCCCAATGAGTGAGGTGGGCGGTTCCCATCCTGGCTTAATAGTCTCTCCGTATATGGTGGTGTCCAGGATGGCGTGATCACTGCACAGGTACTCACCTAAGTGGGACCAGCGGCCATGGGGACAAGTTTCGTCAAGGTGAGGTCAGGGGTACTGTCACTGGTCACCCTATTGCCTCTTCTTGTGCTTTGTTGGGAAGTCAGTTAGAAAAGGGACATCTTGATCCATGATAAATGCGTGCAGCGCTCTGCCCCTGGGATTGGTATCAGTATATCTTAAGACCGGGTGGGCTGCGTTGCAGTCGCTCACTACAAGGAACGGATGGTTGGCCGCAGTGTGGGCAGCTTGCTCTATGACTTGTTCAGGGCGGGGGGATAGCTCTTCGGCCTACAGTAGCTATTGAGCAGGAAAATAGGGTCGTTTCCTCTTTACCACTTTCAGAATTAGCTCGAGTAGTATTCCTAAGGTTTCTGACTGTTGAAGGGAGTGTTAATTGGTTACAAGTCGTTTGCTGACAAGAGTATGAAGACTATCGCCTTTTTCTGTGCTGTAAGTGGTGAAGCTGTAAAGTCGGACTTGGGTGTTAGTCTCTTGAACCGCGATTGTGAGTGAAATGTACTTATTCTTGAATCCGGGATAGTTCCACTGCCACACAGTGAGTTTCTGTTGGGTGTTCGGTTGCCTACTGCAATGTTGTGCTGCCATCCTGGTGGAAATGAGGGGTGACTTGTTGGTGAGGGTCAGTCGTTTGGGAGGTTCGGTGTCTGTGCCAGTACTGAGGACCCACGAGCAGAAGCATATGTTCCTCTAGTCTGAATATGCCTGCCGTCACTTGCACATTGAATTGCAACATGCGGTCGGTCAATTGCGTTTCTAGAGTAGCCTGAATAGATTCGGTAGATCGTGTTAGTAATTCTTCTGTCTGCTGGAGGAACGGTATGGAAGGGGTGGGTTGGCATTCGGGGGATAGTTGGGAGGCTGCTCTTTTGGTGGGATATGGAATTTTGCAGCCCGTTTGCGTTTTTCTGGTGGAGATGACTGGGTGCTGGCTTTTGCAATGCTGCGTGTGCTAAGAAAATCTTCCCGCATCGCAGATAATTCTGCTCGGAGAGGTGCAGTTCGGCTTTTAGAATAGCCTTTTCTTCAACTAGGCGAGCATTCTGCACCTGCACCTGTGTTATTTCAGGGTGGTAAGGGGGGCAGGGAGTTGAGCTTTGGAACAGTGACCTTTTCCCAGCTCACCTGGGATGGTCACGTAGTCGTCTGAGATGCTCCGATTCTGCGCGTGGGTGCTTGGTGCCCTTGTATTGGAGGCATGCTTGGATCGCGATCGGGAGCGACGTCTTGATTATTTCCACTTTTGGTCAGTGCCTGGGAACTGTCTCGCCTGCTCCGGGATTGGGACCGGGAGTTTGGAATCGTTTCGCGAGCATCCACGGACAGTGAGCGGGAACTGCCGTTCGTGGGCGGGCCTCCTCCCTTTCTGCGGTTGATCGGTGCTAGGAACCTCTCGGGACATGGCTTAACTTGCCGTTGTGTGGGCGCCTCCGCTGAGAGTACACTGGAGGTGGCACTCGTGTTGGTGCGAAGTCAGTTGAACGCCGAAATCTTTGCATTTGGCGTTGATGGGGGGTGCGGGCACACGTCTGACCTGTGGCCGGTTTTGTGGCAAACGTGAGAGTTGGCGTCCGTGCGCTTGTAGAGGTATCACCACGTCTCTACCCTACCGACGTAGACCATAAAGGGCGCTTTCTTCCCTAAAAATGTTGGGACAATAGTTGCACAATTTCCTAACCTGCAGCACGTGAGTGTTTCAGATCCTGGAGCTGAGAGGGCTGCCATTCGTTCGTTGGGCGTTGCCTCGAGGTGGATGTTATGGATCGCGCCTTTGCAGGAATTATCTGGCGAGACCCCGCATGATGAAACTTTAAAGGTGGCAGTTTTTCTCCCTTTCTCAGTTTCTGAGGAAGATCTGAGGAAGGGGTGCTTCCGATGAGGATGTTCTGATTTTCGTCGATGTGAACTCTGATTGTCGTGCCTTCGGGCTGGAGATTCGCCTCGCGCAAGATGCAATCTGAGAGCGCCATGGGGCTCACCTTGCTTAGTGGCAGGCCGTTGCGAAGTCTGATGGCCAGCTTGTAATCGTCGGCGGGCAGCGGTGGCAGTTTCGGCTTGCGCTGTGGGCGGCTGGGCCAAAGATCTGATTTAGTAGGCGTCAAGGTCAGCGCCTCCGTGATCGCTTGTGATTTCATTCTGCGGCGTTGGGCCCAGCTTGTGACGGTGATCCAGTTTGTTGTGCCATTATTCCCGCCAGTAGTAACTGTATCTTCTTACAAACCTCACAAATCCATCTCTTCGTCGTCTGAGATGTCTGTAGAGGACCGGTGAGCTTGGGCGGCGTCCGCTAGAGCCAGTGCAGACACCATCTTCTGCGGCAAAGTAGCCTCAACCGTCGTCAACCGAAGTAGCCTCAACATCTTCTGACCCGCGTAGCCTCAACCGTGCTGTTCTCAGCTTTTGCAAGTTAATACGAGAGCTATTTTTCTTGTTTAATACAGCCTTTTTACTTACGGTAAATAAATACTATGAGCCATCTCCCTCTATGTCGATGGATGTCTAGCGAAGCGTTCTAGAACACAAAAAGAAGACTCCAAATTTAGGCGAAACGCGTGAGCAAACTTCCGTTCTCTTGAGCGGTAAAGGCCGTAATTCCTCAAAGGGGCTGGGGACGTTATTCAAGCGCACGCATTTAGTTTGGCTTTATACTCTCGAAATCGGCCCCTATTGGTAGAATATGTACACAGACTGCTCATCACATTTATACGACGTATAAAATCGAAGTTCAAACGAATGTTTTGAACCGGGTGCGACTTCTCGGGTGATCGCGTGCTAGTTACACACCAGCAATGGCGTCCGTTTTAAACACCATCGTTCTGTAGAACTCCTTGCTCTTCAAAGAAACCTGGAGCCTCGGGACGTTTCAACTCGCAGACAACACAACACACAGAAAATTTTGCTGTTAGGATTTGTTTAAAAAGTATAGGCTGTGCCATTACGAATTCTCAGTCGAAGTATACTTTCGACGTCCGCCGAATGCGAAGTCACATTTTTCTTATTGGCACTGAAAAGGAGTGAAGCAGGTTTCAATTGCAGCTCACGGCGTCGCGTCGTAAATGTGGCATAGACCCTACGCTGCCTTGATGATATGGAGCAACAAGTCGGTCGTTCGGCTCCCAGATTGATTGATTGTAGGGTTTAACGCGCCAACGCAACGCAGGCGACGAGGCGCGCCGTAGTGGAAGGCTTCGGAATGATTTCGAACAACCTGGGGATCTTTAACGTGCGCCGACGGGCGTTTTTGCTTTTCGCCTCCATCGGAAAAGCGGAGACCACGGCCGTGAATCCAACCCGCGACCTTGTGCTCAGCAGCGCAACGCATTAGCCCCTGAGCCACCGCGGCGGGTGTTCGGCTCCCAGAGCTATCAGCGGGAAGGCGCAGCAGCCCTGGTGCTGCATGTCAAGTCACTCCTAGAGCTCGCATTCACCTGAATTATTGTTCGCTTCGATGGCCCCGAGGAATCCCTGATTGATGACTATGTGGCCGCCCATTTTCTTCTCCCGTAACCAGTTCTGCAACTGGAAGCACGGGGCTGCCTTAAAACATGAAACATGGTTGCCCGTCGTTACCGCTGCGGTCTTCAATGGTCTTATCCGCAACCGTCCTTTCCCGTGTAGTGTTTACCTCCTTTCACAAGTTTCGTTATATGCGGTCTTTATTAAAAATACGCTGTGGTACAAATGTTGGCAGATAATATAATTAGCTTTATGTGGCCGCACTCGTCGCCAGTAACAACGAATCACCCTTCTATACCAGTGCCCCGATCGTTCTTTGTTCTCAACATCATAGCATTTTTAGTGCGTGAGCACTCTGGTTTCTGCCACTGTGGTTTCGCCACGGCGACGGCTATTGCCATGGCGTCGCAAGCGGACGAGCGAAGGCAAGAAGAAACGGCTGAGATAAATGTGGCGAAAGTGTTCTGGGGAGGGTAGTATGCTGAGCCCGTACGAGAGGCTCGTCGGAGCGTCTGCCGAAGGTGTAAAGGGGAGGGCGGCACGCGCTGCTATAGGGCCATCTCTCTCACTGCCTCCGTTAATGCTTTCGGCAGACGCTACTACTTCGTGCGTCACCCATCCGAACCACGTGACATTTGCGCGGGAGGTTGAAACACGATTTGCAACAGTATAGTCGGAGCCGGCGGCGGCGCGCTGCGAGATAATAGCACAGTAGTGCGCGCCGCCTAGCCTTCGCTGATGATGCAATCACTTCCTCAGACGTGGTAGATATTCAACGTCACCCAGAAGACTGCAGGTCGCGCTGTACTCAAATTTCGCATTAGGTAGCGTCAGTGAATTTTTTGGTCCGCACATTAGGAATTAGTACTACTATCTTTCTGGAATTTTTAAGTTTTATATAATACTCTTTTGTATAGCAAATGAGTCATTTGTGGTCTCGGGCACACCTTTCCTGTATCTTTTTCGCTCTTTCCTATTACCCTCAATATGCGTTGTTTTATTCCTGGGGATTATATTTTTTATCTTATAGAACACAAAGGTAGTAGGTATGTGATATACGTTTTTATATGTAATGGAACAGATCTTATTAGTACGGAGAAAATTTAGACAGAAAATTTAGCGCGGAAATAACTTTTGTGTCGCACATTGCTCGATGGCCACTTTTGTCAAATAACACTAATTCTTGAAGTTTTTCAAAAAACGTATCACCGAAAATTCTGGAATCTTTCTCAGTAAAACAAATGTGTCATCAAAGGGCATTGTACTAATTGCCCTGCACAACCCAATCAGATTTTACTGTACCTCTTCCTTCCTTAAAGTGTCCTTATTCACTGTTTCCTCACCAGCCACTTCGTCACTCCCATAGGTCACTTCTCAGGAAGATTGATGACCCGCCATCACCGCATGCCGCACCAACAGACCGTTCCGAAAATAGAGCAGCGGACGAAACGTTTCGGCCGTAGATTTCCATCGGCACTGGACACGCAATGCTTTGTGGTGGCCGATATTAGCGCATGTTTCACCAGCAAGTTGGCGGCACGAAAAGCAACTCGCCAAGCGTCACGCTCTTCTCTCACGGCTCATCGACAAACGAACGAACGATGAACTGTCTCCGAGTCCTATCTATCCCATCGCCACGCGAGACGGCCGGAAACACAGTTGGAAGCTCCCGCGACGACTCTTTAGTGGGAAGAACCACTCCGCCCCCGCGTTCACTCTCGTTTCCCGGTGCCTCCGAAGTAGCGTTTTATAGGCGAAATGGCTGAAGCGAAATCACGGCTCAATGGCATCCAAGCAACGGGAGGTTTGAGTGAAGGGACGCCGCGCCAGCTTTCAGCGCAACTCTGAGTGTGCTCTGAGTGGCGGCCGTGCGTGTGTGTGCTGCAGGGTATGGCGCTGGCCCCTCCCCTTGTGGAAAGTGGTTTCCCTCATAGCCATTGCGAGCCTTGAGCGTGCAGGATGAAGGGTAGACCTCCCAAAGCCCATTTAAACTCCCAATCGTTCCGGGATATTGCACGCATGGTAGGATTTAGATTTATGTCGTTATTTTGGACGGCCCCACACACTTCTGCAGTCGCAGCTTCAGCTTTAGCACAATAAACTCCAGTTACAAATCTATCGCAATGTATTGCCAGCAAAGTAAATTCGGGTAATGAGAACAACGAGAATGTAGTTTCAAGGGACCCTGCAACACTTCCGATAAGCCCTTTAACTTTGTCCTTCGCGTCTGGAACACTCCAAGAGCTATAGTTATCGCCAGCACTGAGCGGGCACTTTGTGATTTATTCGTCGCACCAGGTGCACCTTCCGTGTCTGCTTTGTTTTTGTCGGTTTTTTGTTGTTATCGAAAAGCGTTCATTGCTGCAACGGAAGGAAAACCGGCCAGCAGCCTCTACATGGTCTTAGTGACGTAATTCGCGCCGCCGAAGAACCTGAAGACCGAGAAAAAGAATAAAAGCTTTTGAGCGAGTTCCAAGTTATCTGCTCGGCGCAGAGCAGTAATTTTTGGCTGAGGTACTTTGCGAGCCCCTAATGTAAGCACTGGGTTTGTTGGGTGACAAGGGTCTGCAGGTATTTACGTTTCAAAAAAAAGCTGAAAAAGTGTCCGAGTTTCTTAAAATAAAAAAGTGATTGGCGCTGTGGCAGTGCGCAGTGAAGTATGGCCTGTTTACATTTCGTGTTGCGACAGCCCAGACCAAACTTTCTAGTCAAATCTTGTCGTGCGCATCACTATTCGCCGAAATTTAATTGTTAACTGCATGAATTTGTCTATTCAGTGCACTGAGGGGACGCTAAACTGCAGGATTCTCTCAGACGGTTGAATTTATTCGATATGAAAAGTAGCTTCTGTTACTACGGTTTCATTTGCAGTGAACTCCAGCTTGCCGACATTTTGATGTTTAATGCTGCAATTTGCTAAGATTTATTATCGTCCTTCCTGCCGCATAAACAAACTGCTATATTCGTATATTCCACTGTACTACGAAGCGAGAAGCTGCAAGTGAGCGGCCGCCTGTGCCAGCCACTGCCGCGCTTCTCGGGCGCGGCGGCAAACGAGGGAGAGGGCGATCTCTTGTGAACAATAAATGCTCCCCCGATTTCTAGCGTGGGAAGCCAGTCGTCTCTACACCAGCATTGCGTCTTCTCCTTCCTCGCGGCGCTCAGCGGTGCCGCCCTGTCTGGGCGCCTTCGTAACGCCCTTACTTCCGGGGTTTCCCCTGAGATGATCATAACACAAAATTTTATCTGTTTTCTTAAGTCTAAGTTTAAAAAAAATCATAGTTTATGCTTGCAAACACATGAGTTTACATGCATAACTCTTTCAATTATGACGAAATCTAACACAGCCGCCTACTTCAAAACGAAAGTGATCTTTTTTGTAGTACTACATCTTTCCGAACAAGTTTTAAAGAAGCTTTAAAATGTACACAATGCATGTGTCAGTTGTCTGAAGGGATAAATAATGACATTTTCGAAATGATATCTTGACTCAATGCAGCTGTACACCAGACGGTGAATACCAGCCGCTTTGTCCACCGTGGACACACGCTTGTGAAACTGCCCATGTGGAGGGGAAGAATGGAACAACGGACTGCTGAGTTGGGGGAAGGGGGCTGTGTGGGGAAGTGAGGCATGGAACAAGGAGAATGTCCCGTAGATTAAGTGTGATGAATCGATGGACGTGTCTGCCAGTTCCTGCTGTCTTCCTCCCCTCGGGCTTCCATCCCGTCTCGATTCCCCCTCCGTGAGCTTTCACGCATCTTTTGAGAGAGCGGTGCCTCACTTTGGTAACGTTTCTGGCCTAGATACCCGCTTTGCTTGTCGGCGAAGTGGGATAGCCTCACGTCATTGTGCTATTGCCGTTTAGACTACCCTGCACCTTTTCGCCTTTTTGAATTTTTCGCCCCCTAGGGTTGTCTATCCTTTTTGGTATTAGCCGATGGTGGAGCGTGCTCCCCTAGGTTACTCGCGTAGCACAGTCGTACGAAAATACCGTCCTGTGCTTGGTTGGTCTTTTTGTTCACGCTTCGCAGCCGTTGCCCTCAGAACCAACCCTCCCTAGGTGTAGGAGAAAAGCCTCCGCAGTTGCCATCTCCTACCAGTTATGTCTGGACGTCAATGGTAAGTTCTATGTAGGTATCAGTGTTTTTGGTCTGACCAAATCAGACCCATCAATATTAGCTGTTCTTCATTCGGTCGTAATGATGCCGTGTGGAGGATTTCTTATGATGTCGAAGGCATTGGCATGAGCAAGCATTTAGGGAAAGACGTTGTGATCGGCTTTGGAAAGAAAATAGGCAGCTTCCTACGTCTGTATACAAGTGATCACCTATGGAACGGCAGTGATTTTGGAATGTTGGCATGAAGTTGTGGCTGCTAAATCCAGAGGAAACTGATCTTTTTATCCTGGTGGTCATCTTTGAAGAAGGACTGTGCAATGAAGATTTTCATGTTGGCTTAGCCGGTTTTCTTAAAATACCTCTTCCTCCCCGCCTTATATATGATGTATCTGACGAGGTACCAAAGACCAAATTTTACCCGCTGTCCTCCCCTTCTGCCATGACAAGCGAAAAACCTCGCACATAATTTTATCACTTACGTGTTCAGGAATCGCAGGAAAAAAAAGGTTTATGTTGAAGGGAATTAGCAAAACGCGATATTTGTAATAGTTGTTGTCTGTCAAAAAAAATCTTAATCGCTAAAGCTTAAATAAAAATGTGCGTGGCGATTAAAATGCTCACTAATGCGAAATTTACGCGCAGCAAAACAGAGTCTTAAGAAGCAAACACACATCATCGCTGAGGCTGCACTCACTCACTTGTGGGTTCTCTAGATGGCAACGACGGTGAGCCTTCGCGTAGGTGGGTCGAAGTGCGTCGGAGGAAGAGACCCGAAACTGCGTTTTAGGAAGTGAACGCACATCATCGTCACGCGCACGCCACCCCCTCACCCTTTCTCCAAGCTTCGGACGGATCAGCGTCTCGTGCGGGCACAGCATACTGCTCTCCCCGAACCCTTTCGCCACACTTTCTTCTGCAGTTTTCTTTCCGTTGTCACTCACTTGGCAACGCCATCACCGTGCCCGTGACCATGGGCGTCGCCATCGCCGCCGCCAAGCTGTAGTTGCGGCAGCCAAAGTGTTGCGCACAAAAAAAATCAGGAAAGCTTTCACTCAGGCACAAGACTTCAATGGCGAAGCTGCTTTCGGTGAGCATTGCCGGTCACATAGTTAAGTTTCCGTAGTATTGTTTATTTGCACTGTTTGGTGCTAATAATCATCTTCATAAGCATCGAACAGGTCGTCTTCTTCGCGGGGAGTGGTGGATGCAAGTTGTGATTTCGAGTTCGAAGGGCTTTTTTTTCTTTTTGCTAGAGCCACTGCGTGAGCTGGACACTTGGCCGTCGCGGCAAGGCACGCGGTAGAGAGCGCTCGCCTTTTTGTCTCTCATTAGGGTCTTTGTATTTTTAATTTAAAGTTACTGCGCGTGCGACTGACGCTCAGTGGTCGCCGTGAGGCATGTGGTTGCCAGCGCTCTGTAATTTCTTTGTATCTTTTCCTTCAACGGTGAAGTGACGACTTATAAAGCAGCTCCGCTGTTAAAAACATGTGATTCGGCGGGGTTTTAGCCTTGGCCTCCGCAGTAGGAGACAGATGCTCCGGCACGTTGCCTACGGGTGAACAAGAGGTGTTGTCGCTGTTGTCTTTCTCTGTTCTGACACACAACTGTTTGGGGCATTGAGCAGGAATCACGCGGTTTTTATAGATAATGTGCCCACTCCACAAAATATGAAACTATGAATTAGAAGGGTAAAATTTGTAGAATAGTGGGTTCCACGTAGCACCTAAACATGATGGCACGTGCGTAAAAAGGTGCACACCGGCCACGCAGAACCCCTTGGTACAAAATCTGTCGGGTCTGCCAGTGTGTTTGCCACTTAATTCGCGCTTTGAGACGGAGAAACAATAACGAAGAAAGAGACGCCAATGCGATGAAGCAGTGCAATAGTGTTTAGCGGCTGCCACTACACTTTCACCTTCAAAGGTCGTACGTGAACTTCAGAAAGAATTTTATACATTTACCCGTGAGAAAAGAAAACAAAATGTGTAACTATTTTTTGTGGATACACACCGAAGGTGTGCTTCAGATATCGTTTTTGAAGGTTTCCATCTAATCTGTCCATCTAAAAGTTAATCACTTTGTCGATTAGCCTTTTCCCAACACTTACCCGTTAACAAATCCCGCTTGGCGGCTAGAAGCCAACCAACCAAACAGGAAAAATTAGCAACTGTCCCATTCGAAAGAACTGTACTAGTCTGGGCAAGCAAGAAAAGACGTCTGCTTCCCCCGTCATATAGTCATCACGGCCGCAACAATACTCGTATGCTGACCCGAGCAATCACTCGTTTTTCCCCGCACCGACGTGTTTTCTCTTCCAAAAATCGTCGTTCTACAATTATAAGGCACGCGTTTTTAACAAATTAGAAAAGTTCCAAGTCATGGCCAATGCTCCTGTCTGGTTACGCGCACTTACCCTAAGAAGAAGATGATGATAGCGGACAGGAAGAGCAGTAGGAACAAAAATAGGATAATTTATTGTAGAAAAATAGATTAATTTGCTCCACAAAGTGGTCTTGTTTGGGGTGTGACGCTCACCTGCTCTACTTCAAACGTTAGGATTTCTCTGTCTCATGGAAGTGACGATGGCCAAAAACGCATTGCAGGGATGCCCACATTCTCTGACGATGATGATTATCATTGGTGATGTAAAAGACCGTTGACACGCGATGATTTTTGTGTGGTTCCTACATTAGAAGCTGACGTAGAACACCGGTTGTTGACTTACCCAGGTCTCTTGAATGCCAGAACGCAACATCTCCGAAGCACAGGGCTCCATATCGGAAGATCCCCATGTCTGAGTCGTTGATTATGTGGACCCTAGCTCCGGTCTCTCGAATTTTTTCTGTGAAACGGCTGCATTGTTGCACCTTTGAAAGGTGTCGTTGAGACAGTAGGGCAATCGCTCTAATAAAAAAAATAACGGCAACCTCTTGACAGACCAAAGTCCAAAATTCAAATGGTTACGCCCAAAATGCACCGCATAAAATCCACCTTCCACAATGGGTTTCTACAAGGCAAGCGCCTCATGAAAGAAAAAAAGGCCTCCCTTAGTAGGATTCTAAACTTATTCCCTCGCGTCGTAAAGCGTACCTGCATCAGATGGCGCAATTCCGGCTTGTTTTTTTTTGTTTGGTAAAAGATAACCATACGATTATTAGTCGAAGCAGTTTGAATTTCGGACTATGACTCACTTTGTATTGGAGAAGGCTTCGAGCTTTAGCATCGTTCTCCTTTTCCTAAGGTGCCTTGATTTTTTTCTTTAATGCTGCGGTGACCATTTCCACCAAGATTTCTGCCTCGTGTTTAGTGCCTAAATACTGTGAGTAATCGCCATTCGTTCGGTAATTGCGGCCACGTGCAGGTCTCTCCGGCTGGGCCCCCATTAGAAGTAGGTTGCCCCGAAATTCCTTATAATCTTCAGATTATATTTTTCTTCCCAGTGCCCTGAGTGCTATGCGATGGCGCTTTAACTCCGTGCCTCTGCCATGACTATAGTGCTTTACGAAACCATTCGAATATTTAAGGTTTGACTGACACAGGGCTCAGCATCAGCCGCTGTGGTGTGAAGCTTCCGTGTTGCTACCTGACACCAAGGGAGGAAGTTCGAGATCGGCCCTTCCCATCTTTATCTTGTTTTTATTTTTGGCAAAATTGTAAATTTCAAGACTTATGTGCTTTATACTACTGCGTTCTGTTTCTCATGTTTTGTTAGGCTGATTGATCGTGGGGTTTAACTCGCAGGCGCTACGCAGGGTATGAGGCGCGCTGTAGTAGTAGAGAGCTCCGGAATAATTTTGACAAGCAGGTGATGCTTAACGTGTGCCGGCATCTCAATACCCAGGGCGTTTTTCGTTTCACCTCCAGCAGAAAAGCGGCCGCAGCGGTCGACAATAAAACCCACGTCCTTGCGCTCAGCAGCACCACGGCTTGGCCAATGACCTACCTTGGCGGGTCATGTTTTGTTAGGTGAGGTTACGTTACCTCATTTCGTTGCGAACGTAGCAGTGGTAGACGCAACATTTCTTTACGACACGCGGTGTACGAGCCTTTAGTGCAGTGCTTATAGCACCGTTGAACGGCGCCCAAAACACAAGTTATATTTATTGTCTGGTCGTAGACCATGGCTTATCTAGCGTACCCCTGGTCAATCACCAACCCGGGTATGATACACGTTCCGACAGCGCGAGACAATCAGTACCAGTCAGTAGAACAAGCTCCGTCATCGCCCCAGACGACCAGCTTCAGTGCCGCAGATTAGTCAGCCCTCCGCGACTGTTCTAACCGCCATCGCATCCTTCAAACGCTTGCCAGAGATGGCAGATTTTTCTACGGCACTAGGTACGCAGCTTTCTTTGTTCCTATTTTGGGAATAGCTCAACTGCGCCGCTCCATTTACATGGTCGGGGTAACTGCGGCTTCAGGTGTGCGAAGCAAACAGCCAGATAGCATTCTGCCATCTGCTTGGATACAAAATGTAAAACGATAAAATTCGTGGCTCGTGGCGCTATCAGGCTAACCAAAGCGTGTGTAAAGGCTGGTTGGTACAGCCTCCAATGTAAAATTTGTACTAACGTATGGTTTGCATTCACCCTAGGGGAACCCAGAAAGCGGCAGAGGACACTCCAGTTCGCGCCTGAAGATGCGATACGCGACAGCTTTAGCTTCTTCGTAAAAGCGAAGTTTTGGAATGGAGCTCATGCATTAGCCATAAATTTCTAAGCGCTAGCTAGACGGGGTTATCGTTGACGTGGCTTCGACAAAAGCACACACCCACCGCACGAAAAGTCAGTTAGTGGTAGTTTCGACCGCGGTTACTCGCCCCGGGTCGTTCGCGAAGGACGAACATCGAACTTACCCTTTTTTACCGTTTTGAGCACAGGGCCATCTTTTTGTGCGTTTTTCAATGACGGATATTGGCTGTCTGATGACTGAGCGTTTTCTCAGAGACCGCCTATGCCAGTCCGTTTCATGCTGGCGCCGTATATGCAAACTGTAGATGCAAACTGCTTCGACCGGCCTTGAATGGCTCAACGGGGTAGACGTCGGCTTCATACCGCGAGGGACCTAGGTTCGATTCTAATCACCGGAAGCGTTTTAATTGTTCTTCACTTTGCCAAGAAGCGTAATCATAAGGCGTCTTTCCTGCAGTCCATTTTGGCAGGAATACAAACGACATCAGGGAGAGGCTGACAGCTTCGCTGTAAAAAAGAAGTAAGCAGTGCGTTCGGGGGTTTGGAATTTGATGCGAGCATAGTACTATATCTGCTCCAACAGGGTCCGCTATTCTGGTACAAGAATTTGTAGGTAAACGTAAGAAAGCGGCCTTTTACAATCCCGCTTAAAAGCGGCACTTCCGGTACCTGCAGCATATTACAAAGGACATTTTGAAGCCTTACTCAGCTCAAACTCTCCATGTTGGCAGGGGGTTCCTTTCCAGCTCACATTCAGAAAACGTCGTCGGCATCGGCAGGATTAGTACAAAAAGTGTTGTAAAGTAACCGCGAATTTCGCTCACCCAGAATTGGCGATATTTTAATACCCTTAAGTGGTGGAACTCTGGGCGGCTGCGACTGCGACTGCGGCGCGATGCTCGGAGAGCGGAGAGACACGAATGAATAGGATCATGTTTTAATGAAAGAAGCAGAATGAAATAACGGGGTTTAGCGACGTCGGCTACAAGAGGTTAGGAAAAGGAGTGGTAACATTCAGTGCATATTGAACAGTCTTTTCTTGCGATACGACGTATCTTTGTAGCATCTATCAGTCCTTCAAACAAATCACCTTCTTTTTTTAGAGAACACCGAATTTTATGTCGCCGGGCCTACTGGTAAGTATATGTACGCCTGATTTGCTTCAACTTGAAGTAATTGGAGCAAACATCCCAAACTAAAATTGATGCTCAACGTTAAGCCCCAAAAGGCACCGAACCCTATTACCTACGGCGTAATTCCCTCTACTCCTGATTGCCGTGAATTGTGAGCGTATCCCTATTTTTTGTATTGCCAACGTATAGCGAATTCCACGCCATTGTTTCATCTTTTCACCGGTGTTTCTTTTGTGTGCTTTATATTTCTTACATTTTATTGCTTTCATTTTTTCTACACTGTTCTTTGCGTTGATAGATCATTTGTATCCCCTCCGCTCATGTAGGGCCCCTAACTTACGGAAGCCCCGATAAAATTGACTCAAGAAATGAAAGATTACTACGAAGACAGACAGAAAGACAAAAAAATGTCCTTGACCTCTCTTTTATAGGAATCGGTAAAACACGAAAGTGACATGTGCCTTCAGAGGATCAGTTGAATGTTTATTCTGCATCGATATGAACTTGCACATCAATATGAACTTGTTGACAAGTCTGACGGTATGGCACCGTCGGACTCATCAACAATAGACACTGCATTGCACGTGCCGCAGCACTGCGTAAACCCGAATGAAACCACACGCGCTCGCAAACCCTGAGAACAGAACCGAACGGGTTGTCAGCGAATCGTTTGGCGAATTCACGGTACGCTGCGGCGAAAGAGCATGAATTGCGGAGCTGTCTTAGTGGGTGTGCATGACGAGCGTCAACCTGCTGGAGCGTCGCTTTCGCAACTTTGTGACAACTGCGTCCCTGTCCCGTGGAGTGTACGACAGACGGTTGCGTTGCGACGAGCTCAGCTGGCGCTAACTGTCGAGGATCATTAGCATCGTGATCCGCTACTCCGCTTTACCTCGCTCAGATGGCAGCACTATCGAAAAAAGAAGAGGTAATAGGAAAGATGTATGGCGCGTTCATGTGGCTATCTGCGCTTCAGCTCGTAGTGGAGTAGGTAAAGCACCTGGTACCTCCCGTCGCGGCAACCCAGCACCCGGCTGGAATCCTGGCGCAGTAGTGTTTTTTCTGGCGATGTCATTTGCGTGATGGATACGACGTCAGTCAGATCTTGGTGGATCCCGGCATAAAACTCTTTCATGTTAAAGTAAATAAATACGCAAATAAATAAATAATTGAACAAATTATTACATAAAACTAACTCAACGAATTTGGAAACAGCGGAGTAGAAATTGTCGAATAAATGCGTAAGTTGGACTTCACACTGCGAGCCACATTTAAGGCGGCTGCCCTGCTGCAGGCGCATGCATTGCTGGGAAGACACTCTTCCCATTTCCTAGGTGAAAGGAAAATATCTACGATAATTCCCAGGTGCAGTGCTTTGCTTTTTGAGGCTAGAGCAGGTTGCCTGCGAACTAAGAGTTTTGTGGGGAAGTATTCACAAAGTGATGGGGTATGTGTGGTCTGCGGAAAAGAAACAGAACTATGCGGCACATAGTGTTAGAATGTGAGGGTATCCATCCAAATCTACATGAAGGGAATATTGGGCTTCCAGAAGCCCTAGGATTTAAGGGTATCACAGAGGAAGTTAACTTCAAGGCTGTCGAGGGGACGAAAAGAAGATTAGAATGCTGGTGGACGAAAAGCAGAGAGGGGAATATTGCCTAGGACAGTTACCACCTGTAACAGGGAAAAGAAAGTAATCAGGCCTAATAAGCGTTAGTGCCTGCCGTAAGCAGCGCTAGTATTAAACCAAGAGTGTAAAACATGGTTATATTAGTCATTTTTGGTAAGATGACATGTCATCACCCCGCTTCAAAGGGGAAGCCAATAGGAATCATCATCATCATCAGGTGAACGAGAGACGTGCCAGAAGACGGCCTTGCGGGGGCAAAACATGTGACGACATAAGTGCCTTTCTTCGTTTATTCTAATGGAAGGCAAGTCTTTGGTGCATGTTTGCTGAGTGTAGTAAAGGGGACGGCTAGGCAATGGCCAGGGGACAATGTTTCCTCGTAAGAACTGTCGGTCCCTCTGCGAAACCTTCCAGTGATGTGTAATGGGGTTTCGAGTTTTCTAGAACCCCACGCCCGAGGTGTTGTGACCGCTAAAATTCACACTACAGCAACTAATACCCCATTATCGACAATGCCAATAAATGCAACCGGGTTTACTTTCACCAAAGTCGAGCGCCTCTTCAGCATTCTGCTGGTCTTCTAAAGGTTCAAAAATATTTCCTAATTCAGGCGGCCGAAGCCTATCAGTTGGAAACGCAGTGCCTAAGCATTGTTTGTAAAAGTACAAGCACGAACAAAGAGGCAAATAATTTCACTGCCTAACAACGACTGGGCCTAAATGCTATCCCTATGGAAAAATCATTGCTAGAATTTTTTACAATTGATGCACGGCACGAACTGAACAACTTGCAATTTGTGTAAAACTGCTTTGTACAGACCCAGTACAACCGTTCAAACATTTCGCTTGAATGTGTATATATAGTAACCCCTCGCTCTTTACGCCCTTTCAGGACCCAGCGATGACGAGTAAGCATTACCTTCCTAAGCGCTGTAACAAATTCGTTTTCTGTTCAACTGCATGAGAGTGTGGGCATACGCTACCTTATCACGGTGTTCAGAAGCGAAATAGGCGAGAGTACGCGCACACGCATACGTCTATCTGCAGAATGAGGGTCACCTGCTACGCTGTTTATTTCAGAAGGGTACACCCCCTGCCACTGCATCTGAATGACGTTGGCCATACGCTGCTTAGCTACCTTTGGTGGTAGCGAAACGGCCTTCAACATATGAAAAATAAATTAGCGCCAATCCACCATGTGAATGTGGTTAGAAAGCAAAGCTGTAAACCGCACCCACAATGGTTACCCATGCGACGTCCCTTTATTTCACTCACGTCGCTCTACAAATAGTGAAGCCAGAGAGAAGTGAAATGCACTGAACCACAACCTCTATTACTTCAAATATATATTTATGGTAGGGTTAAATTAATGCATCAGGCATGAACGGTAGTTGGAAGAGTTGTATTGGTGGAAACCAATACAACCAAAAGATAAGTGGAAACCGTTTTTTATAAAACTAAAGCTTAAACCCGGTGTGAGACGATATCACTTCTCCGTATCTGCCGACGCGGACGGACGCGACGAGATCGGCGGCAGAGAGGGCGGAGGAGCTGGAGAGAAGAAGGAAATACTTCAATTCAAATTTCTGAACGGCTCGGAGTGCGGCCTAGGAGAGTGGTCCCTTCTTCACTGTAGCCCATATTCACTCCGCGCCACCTGTGCTCTGTACACCAGCTGAAGCTGAGTAGGCAGACAGGGGCTGTGCCGCCCTGCCTACTGTGTGCCTATTCTGTGCCGCCCTGCCAATCTGGCGAAGGATGCGGCGACCCGCCGCAGTTCTTCTCATTCGGAGCTCCTGGTTGTAAAGGTCGCCCTTTATCACTCTTCCACCGTGTTGTGGAGTCCCGTGCTAACTGCCTCTCTGTGGACGCACTCATGGGAAGACCAATGGCTTGCTCAACCGCATTTTAATCATTATATAAAGCATCTTTATGTCCTACTTGCCGAGAAGAAGACAGGAGGTTGACGTAAGTGATTCTCGAGAGGACAAAAGCTAGAACTAATCAAAAAGTATCGCATTCCTTGGGGCCTCGCTTCTTGGTGCCAACTCGCCTGATCGTCTGTATTTTAATAATGCTGTGTACGTTGCAAGGATACGTCACTCTTGGTGTTGGCCTGAAGATGTAGGCCCAGGATATTGATGATGGGGCTTGGAGTGATGGCCTGGCCATCAAGGAGTATGTTAATATTTTCCTTGGGGTGTCATTTGGCATGAATGCGGACGACAAGGAGCTGACATGTTCTGCGTGAACACTGAAAGCAACAGGATTTAGCATATTGGCGTACTAGAAGTGAGATGCCATGGGTTGGTGTAAGCTTCCTTTATTCGCTATTGCGTGGCATTCAGCGAGAATGCAGGGGTTAAATTCGTAAATGTACTTGGTTAGTGCACCACTTCTCTTGCCCGTCTACCCGTGGGCTCGTAGCTAAATCGGTAAGACAACGAGCTCTGGCTTTGTTACACGATTAGATCCATGTTCGATTCCTGGCGGTGCCAGTAAATTCTTTTATTTGTTCGCCGGAGTTTTCTGGTGACATCAACGGTCGCGAAAGAACCCTCAGGGGGTACAGGTAGAAAGCTTTGCTTTAAAACAGGGGGTGCGTGGCCCTGACAAGAACAGCGGATAAGAAAAACTGGGGGTGTGTTGCCCTTCGAAGAACAGCGGAGCAGACGACGCCCCCACAACTGAGGTCTATGCGCGTGCGCGTACCTCCCCTATTTTGCCGGTGAAGACCGTGATAAGGCGCTGACATGCAGATCGGTCGTCGCTCCCGCTATATTATTAAACATTTGGGAAGATTTACATCCAATTGATCGTCGAACCATCCCCCATGTAATTCTTAATGATTGATTTGATCGATTGTAGGGTTTTAGGCGCGCACGCAACGCAGGCGATGAGGCGCGCAGTAGTGGAGGGCTCCGGAATAATTTTGACCACCTGGGGATCTTTAACATGCGCCGAAATCTCGTACATACGGGCGTTTTTGCTTTTCGCCTCCATCACAAAAGGGGCCGCCGCGGCCGGGAATGAAACCCGCGACCTCGAGCTCAGCAGCGCAACACCTTAGCCACTGAGCCACCGCGGCGGGTCCGTAATTCCTAATGAAAAGAACAAACCTATGCGAAGATTTCTCACACAATAAGTTAACGGATCTTCTAACGACCTAAACGACACCCACGCGTCGTTTTTCAATAAATGCAGTATAGCCTTTTGCTCCTTCATGTTGGATGCGTGTATTTTGTTATCTCGTACATTTCCATTTTCAAGGTTTTGAAGTAACCATTTTGACACAAAGGAAGACAGGTATATGCAGGCGCCATGTGTCCAGAGACATCAGATTCGAGATCAAGAAACCGCTCTAAAATAATACTTAAGTTTTTTACAGGACGCCATTTTTTCTAATAACAAAGCTTTTGCTTTAAAATGCACGCCGAATCCCGAACAGGGTTCCGCAAAGATACGTGTTAGGTATAATAAAGAACAACTGCGGCTCTCAGTATTCCCATAATCCCCCGCGGGGGAAAGGAGGGGCTTGGATGATGTCTACCAGCCGAGCCAACATACCACACGAGGAAAAGCAAGGAGGCGCTTCTGGGAATAACCACATTTTGGAAAGCCTGCCGCTTTCTTGTATCCGTGCACAGGCTCTAGTTAGCATCATAATAGTCTGACACATTCCCTAAAGTTATTTTGCGTTGTTTGATCTTCGCCAAAGCTCCAGCCCGGGTCTCGGGTCTCATCCAATAGAAGCGTTTGTTTGCAAAGACATAATGCGACACTTGTCCAGGGCTTTAGCACTGCCCATTAGCTTTCTATATATCCAACAATCACTGGGGCAAAAAAGTGCACTGTTGAATTGCAGGCAGCCGAACGGGAATGGAGGCACCGCCGTGGCTCTACTCGTGTGTATTGGCTTCTTCATCGCCGTTTCTGTCGCCTTGTTCCTGGTTTGGATAGGTGAGGACACAGTGTGCCTCTGGTAATCTTGTCACTCCGGTTAACCGCAGCACTCGGAACATTCAGTGGCGTAAACCGAGAGAATGAAAAATACGAGTGTTTCTTGGGCTACTCAAACGCGAAAATGTCTGTCTGTCTGTCTGTTCCTCCCCCCCTTCTCCCTCCCTTCCTCCCTCCCTCCTCGATTCATTGACCCGGACCAAAGTAAAAAATTGACCTTATCTTTCTGCGGGGGAAACCGTGGGGCATTGCGACGCATCTGGGGCGTTTCCGTTTACGTTTCCGTTACGTTGTTTCCATTATGTTGTTACGTAATCATACCTAATACCCCCCGATACATCTGATCACCACAAATTGTTAGTTTTCATTAAAATCATTGGTGGTCATCGGATGTCATCGGAGCGCCGGCGATGGAACCAGCGGAGCGGCGCAGTTATCGCGTTTATATGTACCGCGGGTTAGCGGTGAGGGGAATGAGAGAGAGTAGCGCATGCGCACCGTGCTAACCGAGCGCTAACGCGCGCCGACGCACAGCTGGCATGGCGAGGAGAGCGAGCACTAACGAAAGATGGCGCTGCGGTTGAGAGCGGCGTTACCGCGCAGCTGGCGTGGCGAGGGGAATGGGGGAGGGTTGCGGACTACGGATGCATGGATGGAGGGAAAAGGCGAGTTAAAGAGATGCGTCGCATCTAAAATGAATTCTTCAGTAAAGCGTTTATATAGGTAAAACATATTCAACCTAATATATCCAGAAAGATGCTACATATTTCTTGGCCATTTTCAGCAGAAATATATTATTAGGATAATTTGAAGGAGGGAAATTCATAACAGGTGTTCGACACGTTTTTTTAAATAATGGTTATGTGTGCTCAATTTTTTTCGAGAGCAAATAAAGAAAAACTTGTTGAACACAGTTTTAATACGCAATGCATCAAGGGCGTTGGCGGAGCTTCGCGGTCGTATATCGACCGCTATGTCTCAATAGTCCCAATAGATGGCGCTGTATTGCCAACGAAGAAAAATCTAAAACCGGACACCTTAAATGGGCGGCCAAGGCAGGAGGGGAAGCGTGTAAGAGGTGGGGCGGATGAGACGGCAGAGGCAGTAGCATGGAAAGGGTGGTGAAAGAACCTTGTCTCTCAAAGACGTTTCCAGCGAGGCGAGCAGATTCCAGGAGCAATTTTTATCCAGTCCTTGTATACCAGTGACGAACTTGAGCTGCTTGAGTGTGACGTGGCTTATTGCATAACCACCGCTATCCTACATTCAAGCCCGGACATTTGGTCATACAGCGAACTCTTTGCGACATGCTGCCCGGATTATCACTTTGCGTTATTCCTTACGTGTCACTTCAATGCGGAACGTCTCTCAGGTTTGTGGAAGTAGCAGAAATTATGCATAATGTTTTCTCCTGCAGATTCTTTTTGAGCGACACAGCAATGGCATTCTACATAATTCATGATCCTCGTGTGAACGTTTCCCAATCTTTCCATATCTGGATTGCCCCTAAAGGGGTCACTAAGTCAACATCCTTCTTTCATGTAAAAGAACTGGGGCGTTGAAACTCGCTCAAAGCTCTTGGGCTACCTTGATCAACCCTGACAACGGCGAGTGGCGACACCTTGTCCCCGCACCCCGCAGATGAGCTGCGCCGAACCATGGTGGCATGTTTAAAGGTGAAGGGTCAGGAAACCTAGAATGGTAGCTGTTGGATCTTTAGCCTACGTCCTGCAGACAGGCTCCTTGGGTTGGCTCCGGGATGTTGATGTCAGTGAGCAGGCTTAGCATCGGCGTGACCTCACCGGACGTCATACACCCTGGCTAATTTGATGTTATGTCTTATACAAAATCAATCCCCCATTCTAAAGATGATCGGTTCCTCAAAAGGGGCCGCATAGAAGTATAGTTTCCTCTAATGGCTACCATGACGTTTCCTAAGCCTGATAGGTATTCTGGTGTCTTGGTAATCGAATTTGTTGAAACAAAAAACCCCTTGGTCTACAGTTTCCACATTTCTCGAAGATATCATCAGTAAAGCCTACATATCTAACAAGCTGACATGAGGATAACTAGTAACCAACATCGAGCCACGGACCTCCTCAGTCAAAGCCACGTGGCGGATCTGAACGGTAACGTCGCTCCCCACCCTACATAGGCTGGTATATCATTCATCGGGTCTTAAAAATAATAGTACATTTATTTCATGTAGAACAAGAGGGGGGCAGCGAGAAAAAGCTGATAAGCCCTGTAAAACGTACAACTAGAAGGATGCTGATAAGCCGCGTCACTAGCTCCGGCCCCAAAAAGTACACTTCGACGCGTTTACAGCAAGCTGTGGTGCGCATAATAGAAATCACAAAGATATTGCTACATCGATAAAACTAAACAGTCTTAACAAGCAAATAAATAAAAAATAAAAGCAGGGTAAACAAAAAGCAAAAATAGAAAAAATGCATTTTCCGCAATGATACAAAGAATTCTCGTTCAAAATATTTATAGGGACACATTTCAGTTAATAAGATTAATAAAAAAGAAAAACAAAATGAACTCTAGTAACAACAGAATCAAGTGGTGAGATTCCACAGGTGAAAACAAAGTGGCATGCATTTGGTTGTGAAGAGACAATGCAATCATGTTTTAAAGGCAACACACATGATATCAAAATGTATCAGAAAATGATTCAAGGTTAATCTTTTAGGGGCAAAATTTGAGAAAAAGGTACCCAGTTCTCTTGTTGAGCACCTTTCCGGTGCATTGTTTACATGATGAAACTGAAGCCTATCTTTTAGATGGCCTGGAAGATTCCGGGGTAAAATCAGTCAGGCACATTATCAATTGCTTAGAGAAAACACGGAAGTTCCGCCCTGACACCTCGTCTTACCCTTTGTCCACTGCATATCCCCGAATTCGTCAGCGCAGGTTTCATCCATTGTGCCGCCCGAGCCTACACCCCGAGCCGATCCACCTTCACCTAGTATGGAGAGCGGTTGATTCTTTTTGTTCGCCTATTTGTATGGGTATTGGCAATGGGCATCGTCCGAGTACTACGGACACTCGCGTTACGGTGAAGAGTGCATTACGGCTGAGCGTCGCACCACGGTGGAGAGTCTCACTACGGCGAAAAGTGTGTTACAGCTGAGCGTCTCAACACGGTAGAGAATCTCACTACGGCGAAACGTGCGGTACGGCTGAGTGTCCCAACACGACGGAGAGCCTTACAACGGCGAAAAGTGCGTTACGGCTGAACGTCGCAACATAGCAGAGAGTATCATTACGGCGAAAAGGGCGTTACGGCTGAACGTCGCAACACGGTGGAATGGGGACAGTTTCTGCCGTTCAGCCGTTCAAATGATTTGCAGATAGTTTCGTTCAGCATTGTCGCAGCTGTGCGTTACCTGAAAGAGCTGGCATATATATGTTGATGCGTCTTTTTGGTATTTTCACTGTTTCGGGCAGCTCTTTCATTTTTTGCGTGTGTTGCGTGTTTATTTTTTACGGCTGAAGGTGGTGGTACGGCTAAATGTGCGTTACGGACGAAAGTCGCTGTAACAAATCACCACTAGCCCTCCGGAAAAATAAAAGAACTAAGAACAGAAAAGCGAATTCCTAGAGAACCCCAAACCTGAGCCAAACCTAGGAGCGCCAGCCTGGGCGGAGCCAGACAGGTAGACAGCTTCTCCCTCACCTCCATTGCCCGGGTGGTGGCCACTTTCCGGATCGAAGGAAAATGCGAAAGGCCCATGTGCTTGAGATTTCGGCACACGTTAAAGATCACGGCGCACGTAAAGATTTTGCAACGTCATTTTATGCAAGTCAGGCACTTCTTGCCGCACGCGGCCCACGTTGTAGATCACGGCACACGTTAAAGATTTTGCAACGCATTTTATGCAAGTCAGGCACTTCTTGAAACATGTGCGTACCCCAGCACCGTATCGCAGACCAAGATCATTGGGTGGATCCCGGGCGTAGTGGCCGCTTTTCAGATGAAGCCGATAAGTGAAAATACCGTGTATGGAAATTTCGGTGCAGTGCAAAGATCCCCAGGCGCTCAAAATTAATCCGCAGCCCTAGGAACGGCGTGACTCATAGCCCATGTTCAGCTTCGGCACGTTACACCCAGAAATCGATGAAGTCAGAGCTTGAGCGTAAAATGTGAAAAATGCTGCTGGATAGTCAGTAAAAGTTTCCTAAAATTTCTGCATTTCTACGTCTTTAACAGAAAGGTGTTTATTTATGGTAGGTAACCAATACATCCCCTACTGTTCTCAACGACTTACTTAATTGGAACTAAAGATAAAGAAAATAGTTACCGAGTTAGTCCCCGTACTTCCGGTTAATTCCTATTCATCTCTCTCCCCCTCTTTCCATGTGATAATGTCACGGGTTTTCAGCCCCCAAGCTTCCAATTTTTGGCTCAGGCCACATGTTCTTTTTTTAAGTGATATCTGTGTTCATGGTAATGTCGCCAGCGTACGCCAATTGAGAACAGCGCCTTCAAAGACTGTTTTCAAAAGCAAGGGTAAAGACAAGAATAAATGTAGCTATAGTCCCCTCCTGTTCTTTTGACCTTGTTCCTTCCAAATTGATTTTAATTAGACTTATTCTACCATTTCAAAGCATTTTTCGTGCCGGAGGAGGGAAGTGAGATGATTCTAAGTGTACCAAAAATTGCGCCAGACTCGGATCACATGGTTGTGATCCACACTGCACCATTGTGTTCTGGTTGCCACAACGTGTATTTTTGACAATAGCAATCTAAATACACTGAACACAATAAGGGATATTGCGCGCGGGGTTAAGGTTGATGTCATAGTTGCTCTTACTGTATTACCAAAACTCTGAAATTGTGTGCTTGAGAGCTATCTATTAACACGCAAAAATAAAACAAGTGCCCGAATACAATGAAAATTCGGAAAACGCGCATCCATATATACATGCGGGCTCGTGCATGAACGCACAGCTGTGACAAAGCTGAACGAAGCTATCTGCAAATCATTTGAATGGCTGAACGGCTGAAACTGTCCCCCTTCCGCCGTGTTGCGACGCTCAGCCGTAATGCACTTTTGCCCGAAGTGAGACTTTCCGCCGTGTTGCGACGCTTAGCCGTAGTGCACTTTTCGCCGTAGTGAGACCCTCCGCGTGTTGCGACGCTCAGCCGTAATGCACTTTTCGACGTTGTCAGACTCTCCGTGGTGTTGCGACGCTCAGCCGTAACGCACTTTTCGCCGTAGTAAGACTCTCCGCTATGTTGCGACGCCCAGCCGTAGTGCACTTTTCGCCGTAGAGAGACTGTCCGCCGTCTTGCGACGCTCAGCCGTAATGAACTTTTCGCCGTGGTGAGACTCTCCGCCGTGTTGCGACGCTCAGCCGTAATGCACTTTTCGCCGTAGTGAGACTCTCCGCCGTGTTGCGACGCTCAGCCGTAACGCACTTTTCGCCGTAGTGAGACTCTCCGCCGTGTTGCGACGCTCAGCCGTAACGCACTTTTCGCCGTAGTGAGACTCTCCGCCGTGTTGCGACGCTCAGCCGCGCACTTTTCGCCGTAGTGAGACTCTCCGCCGTGTTGCGACGCTCAGCCGTATGCACTTTTCGCCGTAGTGAGACTCTCCGCCGTGTTGCGACGCTCAGCCGTAACGCACTTTTCGCCGTAGTGAGACTCTCCACGCGCCGTAGTTTTCGCCGTAGTGAGACTCTCCGCCGTGTTGCGACGCTCAGCCCTAACGCACTTTTCGCCGTAGTGAGACTCTCCGCCGTGTTGCGACGCTCAGCCGTAACGCAACTCTCCGCCGGTTGCCGTACGCTCGACGCTCGTAACGCACTTTTCGCCGTAGTGAGACTCTCCGCCGTGTTGCGACGCTCAGCCGTAACGCACTTTTCGCCGTAGTGAGACTCTCCGCCGTGTTGCGACGCTCAGCCGCGCCGTAACGCACGCTTTCGCCGTAGTGAGACTCTCCGCCGTGTTGCGACGCTCAGCCGTAACGCGCCGTAGTGAGACTTCCGCGCGTAGTGAGACTCAGCTGTTACGCTGTTGCGACGCTCAGTTTTCGCCGTAGTGAGACTCTCCGCCGTGTTGCGACGCTCAGCCGTTTTCGCCGTAGTGAGACTCTCCGCCGACGCTCAGTTGCCGTAGTGAGACTCTCCGCCGTGTTGCGACGCTCAGCCGTAACGCAATTTTCGCCGTAGTGAGACTCTCCGCGTGTTGCGACGCTCAGCCGTAATTTTCGCCGTAGTGAGACTCTCCGCCGTCTCAGCCGTAACGTTTTCGCCGTAGTGAGACTCTCCGCGTGTTGCGACGCTCAGCCGTAACGCACTTTTCGCCGTAGTGAGACTCTCCGCCGTGTTGCGACGCTCAGCCGTAACGCACTTTTCGCCGTAGTGAGACTCTCCGCCGTGTTGCGACGCTCAGCCGTAACGCACTTTTCGCCGTAGTGAGACTCTCCGCCGTGTTGCGACGCTCAGCCGTAACGCACTTTTCGCCGTAGTGAGACTCTCCGCCGTGTTGCGACGCTCAGCCGTAACGCACTTTTCGCCGTAGTGAGACTCTCCGCCGTGTTGCGACGCTCAGCCGTAACGCACTTTTCGCCGTAGTGAGACTCTCCGCCGTGTTGCGACGCTCAGCCGTAACGCACTTTTCGCCGTAGTGAGACTCTCCGCCGTGTTGCGACGCTCAGCCGTAACGCACTTTTCGCCGTAGTGAGACTCTCCGCCGTGTTGCGACGCTCAGCCGTAACGCACTTTTCGCCGTAGTGAGACTCTCCGCCGTGTTGCGACGCTCAGCCGTAACGCACTTTTCGCCGTAGTGAGACTCTCCGCCGTGTTGCGACGCTCAGCCGTAACGCACTTTTCGCCGTAGTGAGACTCTCCGCCGTGTTGCGACGCTCAGCCGTAACGCACTTTTCGCCGTAGTGAGACTCTCCGCCGTGTTGCGACGCTCAGCCGTAACGCACTTTTCGCCGTAGTGAGACTCTCCGCCGTGTTGCGACGCTCAGCCGTAACGCACTTTTCGCCGTAGTGAGACTCTCCGCCGTGTTGCGACGCTCAGCCGTAACGCACTTTTCGCCGTAGTGAGACTCTCCGCGTGTTGCGACGCTCAGCCGTAATGCACTTTTCGCCGTAGTGAGACTCTCCGCCGTGTTGCGACGCTCAGCCGTAATGCACTTTTCGCCGTAGTGAGACTCTTCCCCCTGTTGAGACGCTCCGACGCAACGCACTTTTCACGGTAGTGAGACTCTCCGCCTGTGTTGCGATGCTCAGCCCTAACGCACTTTTCGCCGTAGTGAGACTCTCCGCCGTGTTGCGACGCTCAGCCATAACGCACTTTTCGCCGTAGTGAGACTCTCCGCCGTGTTGCGACGCTCAGCCGTAATGCACTTTTCGCCGTAGTGAGACTCTCCGTGGTGTTGCGACGCTCAGCCGTAACGCACTTTTCGCCGTAGTGAGACTCTCCGCCGTGTTGCGACGCTCAGCCGTAACGCACTTTTCGCCGTAGTGAGACTCTCCGCCGTGTTGCGACGCTCAGCCGTAACGCACTTTTCGCCGTAGTGAGACTCTCCGCCGTGTTGCGACGCTCAGCCGTAACGCACTTTTCGCCGTAGTGAGACTGTCCGCCGTGTTGCGACGCTCAGCCGTAACGCAATTTCGCCGTAGTGAGACTCTCCGCCGTGTTGCGACGCTCAGCCGTAACGCACTTTTCGCCGTAGTGAGACTCTCCGCCGTGTTGCGACGCTCAGCCGTAACGCAATTTTCGCCGTAGTGAGACTCTCCGCCGTGTTGCGACGCTCAGCCCTAACGCACTTTTCGCCGTAGTGAGACTCTCCGCCGTGTTGCGACGCTCAGCCGTAACGCACTCTTCACCGTAATGCGACTGCCCTACGTAGTCAAAAAGACCTTTGGTGATGTGGGGGCTTCACACTACCGCACACCTTGTCAAAACAGCCATTTTGTGCATATGTGTAAAGAACTATAGCTCAGGAGGTGTTCAAGGTATACTTTTTGCCAAAAATAAAAGTTCAAACAATAGTGTCCCGTTTTGGTGATTTTAATACTACGCGAAAATAAGGCGAAGCAGGGAATGCGCGAAAGTTAGGCTTCTTTGGATGCAACAATGAGACAGGTGATGTGTTGTTTCATTTCATTTGTTTTACTATACGGGCAATTTTGGCGTAAATGTACGTCCTCCCATGCGGCGCCGCGGGCGGAAAAACGCGCGCCTCAAAACACCCTTTCTCGGAGAGATTCCTCCGCCGTGCAAGGATGGCTCTGCGACACGTTTTTGCGGCAAGGTGCTTTGCCCCAAACTCAATGAGCCAATCAGCGCCGGGCTCACGTGTGCTGCGAGGTCAGCGCTGTCTTCTGGAAGCTCACCGGCGAGGAGGCACAGAACCATCCACCCCCCTCCCACATCGGAGAGGGATTAGGACCGGTTCTCTTGGCCGCCACCGACGCGTTTGTGCGTGCACGCTCTCAGTAGTGCTACCTTCAAAAAGCGGCAGCATTTATTAGCGCGAGGCGTGGCGCGGTATAATTCGCGCAAGTAAGGATGTACCTTTACCCTTTGAGAGGTAATGTTATGGTAAAATAATCGTCGATTAAACAATGATTGGAGTGTGCCGACTCGAATCGACCAGATTCAGTTGTAGGAACGATGACAACCAGGTGGCTGTCCCTGTAAACACTGCTTGTCAGGATAAATGAAGAAAAATAAAGGTCAGTTTGGCCCAATACCCGCGTATTGCTCGTTACAAAGTGCGAAATACGTTGGGGTTACATTTCACTCTTTCGGAGCCTGTGAGAGTGTACCCTGATATTGGCCTTGTAACGTCTAAGAACCGAATATAATTCTCCTTCCAATCCCCTCCAGACTCTGAAGACATATCGACGACAGAAGCTGCCGCTAAGGGAGATGGAGGGCAATTCGTCAAAGCTGTTCCTCTAACAATCGAGGAGGCGCTACCAAATAAAACACTTCAGGTGCAGAATGTAATGACGCCGGTAACCACAGCGGGAACGCCCGCACAGGTGACAACGAAAACGCCCGCACTAGTGACAACGATAACACCCGCTTTGATGTCAACAACAACGCCCACGCCCGCACAGATAACAACAGCAACGACCGCACAGGTGACAACGGCAACGCCCGCACCGGAGACAAAACGTAAGTTTTTGGCGGAAATAATTTCAGTGACAAGTAACATGAGAGGAGTAAACAAGAAACAAAAAACCCCAACGAATCTAGCCGGTTTTTATCGAGACAATGGTGAAGGAAGTTGTGATTATGTAACTATTGAACCAGGGGATTCATTTATAAACCCGAAGCGCTTTCGTTTGTTTACGTTTACGCTACAGTTGAACTTGATCGAATAACCTCCCAATCAATCGATTAATGCTTTAGGCGCAATTTATTTTTTACTGGTTAACCAATTGAAGTCATTTAAGCAAACTGAAACAAGGATGCCTTGTGAATATTGTGCACAAGCGTGTCAAGGATCGTGTTTGTGTTCGAATAAACTGCCTCACGCCACACCATAAAAAGATGCAAGTATGCCCAGAGGTAATAGTGTATAAAACCGAATGCTTGTGGCCGAAACAGGCAAGGAAGTTGCTACGCTAAATACAAATTTACAAGGTGATAAAATCGCCGAATGGGCGCAGGCACGATTTGGCCGTTGTATAAACTAACTCCCTCGTGCGCAAATAAGGATTAGCTGACACCTCCTTCAATTACAGTGAGGGGCGATGTTCCTCATTATAGATAAGTGTGATTGACGAACGCGGTGGCAAGCGTCTCGCGCGCATTAGTGCCACGATGATGACATGCTCGCGTCACGTGGAATGTCTGTGAAGACACCTACAGGAACATTGATCTTATTATTACCTTCATCATCATCATCTACAATATCACAAATATGCCTAAAATACTAATTTTGGGTATTTTTTTAAACCAATGCAACCCATTAACAATTCATTAACCAAATCAATTGAACCCATTATTTTGATTAAAATGTCAACCAGGCCTAGCCGACGTTTTCATGGATTGAGTCACTTACAGCATCCGAAAAGAGTCGATTCAAACGCAGGACATCATCTGTACTAAAAATGCCAAGTCCTCGTAAAAATCTCGAGCGCGTTTTTATTTCAAACGTAAATTTCAACCTTCTGGTTTGTGAAAATGTCTACGGTGAGAGGTTGATAGAGCTGTGTTGTGCAAAAGTATTGAATGTTTTAACAATTCAACTAAACATGCGAGATATTTTCCACTGGCATGTAAAATGCTTTACCTTGTTTAATAAACATGAGCAGTTTTCTGCGGTTACGCACTTCTTATCTTATGATCTTTCCTTTACCCTACATTGCAATTAATAACGTAGTTCTAGTTTGTACCTGGAAGTAGCCTTTGGTAATTGGTCCAAATATTTCTGTATCACTTCACAGAAGTACCCATTAAATTTGCTGCAGAGAAAAAGTGCGATAGGATTTGCGGGTATGACGAAGTGCACGTAGTTATAGCTGAATGAGAATCACAGGAAGGCCAGCAGGACATGGATACAATATAAAAGCGTTTGTATTGATTACAGGGTACAAAGTACCAACCACCCTCCGTTCGGCGGGCGCTCACTCAGCGTCATAGAATTGATCCTCAAGGCTTTTAAAACAAACCTTTTTGTGCCTTACCGATGGCGTCGTTCGTTCTACAGTGGGGCCCCGCTGGTACGTCCCCCGGACTTACGACGAACCGCTTCTTGCGATGCACAACCATGGTACCGGCAAACTCCCCATAAAAAAATGCATTAAAAAACGCCGCTGATATGAAGCTCGTGTGCACGCCGTCCGCTTAATGCGACCGTCCCTTGCGCGGACAAACTGGCCTTCTGCTCATATCTTACACAGCTTCGCCGCCTCACCCCGACCTTTTTTATTCTTAATCCCCATTTAACGCTTCTTGATGTGTAAAGGGCCATACCACCTGATGAACAGACGCAAGCAAGCAAGCAGGTACTCCTGAGCAGGAGATAACCTGTGACGGCTGCACGCGACAGCAGTATGGCAACCCGCCATCTGCGAGAAGTGAAAGTTCAGGTGGCAGGCAGGCTGTGAACTTGAAGCTCCCGTCGAGCCGCCGACGAACTTGAAAACATGTGCCATGCAACCCCACGGCGATGACCGAAGAGCCGCTTTCCTCGCACGCTTGATCCAAGTTTCTTTCCTTCACCACACTCTCTCCATTTATCTCTGCTATCTGTCTATCAGTGCCTTTCAAAGTTGCGGAGTCACTTCGCTCCTTTGTTCGCTAGGCTGCTTCGAATGACCCACTTCCGAGCAAGGGTGGAGACGCGTATACATTGGCCCCGCCATTTTTTGTCACGCGCTGACCGCCGCAGGAACTATGCAAGGACCGCGCTGTAATTTTCACCGCAACACAGTTTACTCGCGAAGTTTGAATCACCTTACCGATTTCGCGTTGCCGGGTCTTGTGGGAAACGGAAACAGCTATGTGTGGAGCACGCTCACCGAATAGCGATGGCGCAGTACCGTTAAAATAGTGTCTCCAACATGTACGGCAACGCCGGTTTTTTCATCTGCGCCTTGTACTTTTGCTCGTTTCGCTTGGCCTTGCAGTTTCACACTCGCCTTTTCCCCGCTCAGTAAGCTCGACCACGTCGACCACGTCAACCTTACCTCGCGCTCTCAAGGCGCGGGGCTGGTGTCGTGTAGCGTGCGGCGATTGGCTGGCTTGCGGGCTAGCTGCACGCCATGGAGGGGAGGGGCACAACATAGGCTTTGCCTTTTCTTTTAAGTTTGGGGGTTTTTAGCTAAAGATCGCAAATTACATGAGAACGCGCTAAATATAGTAGTTTAAATATGTTCTTCGCGCACTCATCGTGAGACTGTCTAGTAGGCCGCATTTACTCGCACCCCGGACGCACGACACCCCGGTCATACGACGATCTTTCGCGGTCCATTGAAAGTCGAAAAACGGCATGGACGCAGTTGCGGTCTCGTGCAACAGAAACTATTTAATGCTGAATCTTTTCAAAACCATCGTTATTTCATATACTCGCAAGACTTGGCCAATCATTTTTGCGTGCTTTGTACCCTGCAAGTCTGTAAAAAGTGCTACTGTAGTTCGTAATTTGCGTCGAATGCTGGATGGAAAACTGCTTTTCAACTCGCGTGTGAACTGACTCACCATTCTAGTCTCGGTACATTTGCAGGTTATTGCCGGGCTACCAGAGAATTCACTAAGCGATAATATTTTGTCATATTCAGTTGCGCTATAATTTACGTGAGCTCGATATTGGCGGTGAAATAATCAATTGTTTAAGCTCTCCGCCTTAAGGAAGGATTCGGAAGAGCATTTCGTGAAAAATATTTCGTCGTTACATAATACTCTGCCATTATTATATGCATGGCGAGTTTCTCAAGCTTCTGAATTTTGTTTAGCCATCAGTTAGGAGCTCTTGGCGTTACCTGATTTTTCTTTGCAAGTGTATTTATTCAAAGATTTACTGCCCTTGTCCTGTGAACTCAGTTAATCTCTGACTTCTGACTTCACTGCGCCCGCATGGCCGCTTTATGCATATCCAAGCCTGAGCCTGGCACCAGCTTACCATTGCAAACATGTTAACAAGCCTCTTTAACAGTTACTCCGACGACATTTTAGTTACGACATGGTGGCGTTTGAGGGGCTCATTGAAACCTATAATACTTTGAATACGGCTGTTGGGGGGTGGTCGCACCTGCACTCTTTTGTCAGCGCTTTCGTTTCCTACTCCAAGAGCTCCACCGTCTTCTGCTTGTATGTGTTGGCTTATGCATACTCTTTACGCCACCTCGGAGCTACTGTTATTCATAATACGGGTTTTGTCTTTGTTATTGGCCCTCCCTTTTTGCATATTACTACTCACATATCTTTACCCATTTTGTCACTTGCTACCACTTCACTTTACCCATCTTTTCACTTGCTACCTTCAGTTTTTCATTTGCTACCATTTTTTCAGTTTTATTCTTCCTGTATACAGCGCATTACTTACGAAAGTGCACCGCTGTTTATGAGCATTTAAATAAAAATAAGAAAAATAAATAAATAATTAAAAAATAACAAATAAATAAATAAATAAATATTACACACTTAGTACATTCACAGTCATCTTAACTAAAGACAAGTGCACTGCTCTGAACAGATCTACCATTGGCAATGTAAGCAGTGTTCTGTGAAAATATGAAGGTACCAGGTCCGTAATTAAATACCTCCGAAATATTCGACGGGCAACTAGCGAGGGGTTCACACCAAGCCTCTTTAAATTTTTCTTTACTACCATAGAATAACGCATTTCTATAACGAAATTCACTTCTGGGTATAATAAGCAGTCTTGAAAAAAAGGTGAAGGAAACAGGACATTATATGAATGACCGCACATGACCCCACTTATTCGTGTGGAGGGCTGAGTGTGTCACGTATTTTTTGTATTTTTATTTCATCTCATGTCTTTTCTGATGGGCCCCACCATCAACTTATACGCTGCAATAATGATTGCCTGCGTTTCCTGGGCTTATTATGGACATATTTTGCAGATATAAGGCATCTCACATTTTCACCTAACGGAAATAGTTTTCTGGCGCAGCCACGAAGGATTTTTCATGCATTGTATTTGGAGCCAGAATCTACAGGCCTTGAAACGCTCAAGTGATGCTTAGGTGGCAGGTACTTGCTTGTGCAGCTGTAAAGCTATCCAGCTTCATTCAACTAGCTGCCTTCGTAACAACGTTGATCCTCTTATTTAACGAAGCTTGTGCTACGGCCGTCACCGCTGTGCTTTGCAAAAACCTGCATTTTTCCATTAATCTCTTTATGCACCAGCGCAAGGGCGAAACTATCTGCTCACTCATGGCAACAGTGCAGGTTGGTCCACTTTTGTATTTCAAATGAAATCCAATCTAATCCAATCCATTCCAATCGAATCCAACCCAGTAGCGACGGCTCCGGCGCGCCAGCGGCGCCGCGTGAGACGTAAGTGCTCCTTGCGCATGCGGACCACGGCTGTCCAGGAGCCATGCGAATCTGCTAAACCTCGGTCAGTGTAGCTCACACTACAAACACCTTTGCCATGTTGATTAGAACCTATATTCGCCACCTACCATCTACTCCTCGCAATGCGGCTTCTGGTAGGCTGCGGGCACCCTCTTCTATATTGTGTGGTGCTGGAACAAGAACCCTCAACTTTAGCATACTGCCATTGCCCTGTTTGGAGCACTGGGGAAAAAGCTGTGCCTAATCCACACGAGGACGCTGAAATTTGGCACGGCCGCTCATTGCGACGGCGGTCCTCTTTTCTATTGAGCTGCAATGGCTTTGGTTGGTGAAGGCAGTACAACAAGCCGGACGGGCTCAAGCGGTCCTGGAATGTGGACTCTTCCACAGGGTCAAATACTTCATGAAAATGTTTATGGGTCCTCTTCTTCGCAGCAATGATGATCATAGGCGCGACTAGTATAAAGACTAGGTGTTCGACAATGGCTCGGCCATTACACAGTTCGTGATGGGGAAGAGTTTAGGAACGCCCGCGGGAAAACATGACAGTGAGTATAGGCACCCACCCCACCCTTGTCTCGTCTGACTTCAATAGGTCTTCAGCCAATGCCACGCGGAGCACATACGGTCGAACCGCCTTAATTCGAAGTCCCATAAATCGAACCAACGCAAAATAGGAACTGGTCCATTGGTCCCAGCAAAATGTCGTGCATTTGAATGGGGAGCATCTCACTAATACGAACCTGAAACACGTACCACGGTAAATTCGAACAATATTGCGCGTCCGCACAGGCTACGTTTCGTAAAATTCGAAGCCTGGAGATCAATGTTGAATGCGTCACTAGCCTCTGCAGCTTCTAAAATCCGTAACCGCGTTCTGGCTTCCCGTACACTGGGGCAGCCAGGCATAAACCACTCCACCTCGCTTCACCGGCTTGCGGAGGCGCGGTCCGTTTCTTACAAAGAACAACAGAACTGAAACCGAAAGAACCTAAAGGTCACTAAATTTGCCCATTCCTAAGAAAATGAGCAATCTATTCCGCAAAGGCAGAAGACAGGCCAGAAATAACTGTATAATAAGTACATACGGGAAAAATTCCAGATACAGTTTACACGGACGCCGTCGCCAACTACCGCGGAATATCATTGCCGTAGTTGTGGATGCACGGACAAACTTCAGGACTTTCTCGTGAGCAGAAAACAAACACATCAAGAAGCTGAAGCGACAAGCATACTACTCGCTGTAAGATGTTGCGAATGCAAACACAAAAACACCACCACTACCACCATCATCATCATCACCAGCAGCAGCAGCTTACGGACTCCACAAGAGCCGTTTGAAATTAAATGTACGGACTTATTCCGATAGAAGCCAGAAAGATTGCGAGCCGTACCTAAAGGCAAACACAGAACAATATGGGGATCGAAGGCGTTGAAGGAAACTCGAGAGCCGACTCCCTAGTGAGGCAAATCAGCAAGCGCAGGAAAATCGACCACTCTTACACCCTCACTCTCTTCATGTCTCTTAATGAAGGCTGTTCGCACAAAGACAAGCGGGGTAGAAGATGCCCACACCGCGTCAAACGTTAGAATCCGAAGAAGAAAGAAACCGAAGAAAACTACTAACACAAATATTCCAGGCTGTCACTCATCTTCCCAGAGGGATAAAACGATGAATTCCACGCGTGCAAATTAACACCAGACTTATTCCACACAGTCTAAAACTGCCCTGTAATTGGGCACCGAACACCTAGCCAAACATCTAGGGAGTTCTGCAATTTAGCACTGTCCAGCTCGGGCAATTCGACACACCGTGCGCTGATAGAGAGAGTGGCAAGGTGGGAGCCCTTGCCACCCTAGTTCTGGAAATATGTCTTCCTTCATAACTCTTTCAACATTCCCTACTTCATATTTTCAAATAAAGTCGGCTCCCTCCGTCTTCCTCTCTCTTCCACGGGCACTGTCTTTTTTTGCGCCTTTTTTTCTTTCGCAGCACGTAATTATGGAAAGTGCCCTCAGACGGATGAGCATTACCGTCTACTTTATCGAGCACGCGTTTGTAATAGTGGTAATGTGTGCTGTACCGCCAATCAAAGGACCCCCACTAGTTCGAACTGCGTTTAATTCGAACAGATTAAATATCCCCTCATAGTTCCAATTAACGAGGTTCGACATGTTTAGTCATGAGACAGCGCAATGCTATCGCTTCCCGGAACGCCCTCCTCGTGACGACATCGCGATGATTTCTCTTGCAATGGTCGCTTTAGAAATGAGAAACTTTAGCACAAAGCCTTCTATTCCTTACTGATAGCGCCCGCTGCACAGCAAACGCATTAAACCAAAGGCAACTTCACATAATCGCCTCAAGAAACAAACGCTCCCCGTGGTTTGAATCGCACCTGAAATCATCGCGTTCGTAAGCCGACACCGGTCTCCCAACTGGCCTCCCCCGCTACAGTATTCCTCGGTACAGTGCCCTCACCAACGGCGACTTGGACCCTGGCCCACGTCTCTCCAATCCTGGTCCTGTCCGCCACCAAAATTTTCTGCTGGGTACGGTATTAGCTTGTGGCGTGCCCTGCTGATCTTTCTGTTGGACCCCAAAGCACCAGTCAACGGTGACCGGCTTTGCGGCGACCCGCAGGACAGTACGGTGGCTAGAACTCCAGGCGACCACAGTGTTGCGTCCAAGCCACTGACGCAATAAATGGCAGAATATCCTTTCCCACTTTCCCCATTCCCTCCCAATCTCCTACCGACCCTTATCCAGAGCAGCGACCAAGCGCAAAAAATGGAATACACGTGTCTTCACTCATTCACTCCTCCTCCGCAAGAGTAGTGGGATCGAAGCGGTGCGAAAAAAGAGACTGACTCTGCCTTCTTAATCGCAGGGGCGAAGCCTGCACCACGGGACTCCATGTTGTGCACAGTGAACGGCGAAGGGCCTTCCCTGGAGACCTTGAAATTCCCAGTGAACTTGTGTGACGTCACCTTCTTCGACTCCATCTTCAAAGAGATTCGAAGCCGTTTTACAGTTCACTTCCAAAAGAACTACATATCTTTTTTAAAGTGGCCAAATACTTACCAGTATGAGGAATTTGGTGTCTCCTATTCTCTTTGGTAAGTATCTTGTTCGCTAAGGACAATGCTTTCGTTCGTTATTGTCTTGACAGAGGTGCTGCGGGAGTACCTATGTGCGTGTTAAACCGCAAAAAGTGACCTTGATAAAAGCAGGTGCTTGCAGCGTACGCAGTGGCAACCAAAAAACCAACTAAACATAACGATTGGCCTCTTTGTAAGAACGGCGCATAACAGCGGGCATCTTCAAATAAGAAGTCCTGAAGAGACCGTGGGCAGTCCGATTACGGCCTTTGGAGTGGACACTCCGCAGGAGTACATGAGAAACTCGAGTTTGGCATCACGTTCCGGGTACTCCGCCGTCGGTCCTCGGCTGATAATGGTGGATTCCCCGTGTTGTAGAGTGGTTAGAGGGATGGCGTTATTTCTATAAGGAGTTTAGGAAAGTACCGCCACTCATTCATCGTGGCGTCGGATGTAAACTAAATGTCACAAACGAATTACCAGGTAGTTTTTTTGTGTCAGCAATACATGGCTGTGTCCGGAAAAAGATCGCCCTTAATTTTTACCAACACAAGAAAAGAGGTGTGCGCGCCAGTCGGAGCACTGCTTGCCGCCTGCTTTGCCGGCGTTCCCGTAGCAGGCTGCTTCGGTAAGCCCCGTGGCACTGGCCACCGTTTGTAGGGGTTGTCAAATGGAGTGTATATCTCCATTGGAGGGTGGAAAGGGGAAAGGAAATAAAATAATGGTAAAGAGGAGCCACAGACACAACGCCAGCTGTATAAAGGGAGCCACTGTTACCACTAAGGCGGCTAGAGCGCAAGGAAGATTGTCACGGTGTACGACGGACGTGCGAGAAAGGCAGTTTTGTGGCCGTGTGGATCCATAACAAGTCGCGTGGATTCCGCTGAGAGTGTTTAACTCGTGTCAGAGAACGGAGAGATGTTCAGGCATTCATAAGATCCACCCTTGAATCCTTTTATTTCTGTATTACTTTTATTAAGTTGCCGGGGACTTTTCTATTAGTCAAATACTGTGCCTTCTTCAATAGGCAGTGAGCTCGTGCACTATGTGCGTAAAATCTCTCGCTAAAATGCTTTCCTAAAAATTCAAGCCAGTTACATCGAGGGCTAAATATACTGAATCTGCGATGCTGTGAGTATTATTTATGAACATGCCTGCCAGCTACAGATTGTTTTTTGTGCGCTGTCTTAGAGGGTCTTAGGGTACAGTTTTTGCATGATTTTCTTCGGCATCCGTTCGATAACGGGCTTCAGAGCCCGTTTTTCCGCAATCATACTGTTGTAGGCATGGACGACCGTCGCGTAACACGGCGGACCGCCCGCACCAAAAATGGGGCACGGCGCCTGGGGCCGACGGGTCAAGGCCGCGGAGAAATGGGACACAGACGCAGTACTGGCGTTCGAGCCTCGGGGGCCTACTTTGTTCTCTTCTTTCTCAGCCCACACTATAGCCTACCGATGACGATGATGCTGTTGCGGAGGCTGCTACAGATGGCATCCCCCTAGAGAACAGGTTGAAATGAGCGATGAAAAGTGCTGAGAATGGACATGAGCTAAGACAGAACTGAATATATATGGTAACTATGTGCAGGATATGACAGAAGAAAGCGCTATAAATGTGTACAGGTATGTACAAACGATGTCCTTGTCAATCGAGATAGGTAGGTTCAGTGTTCATGCCCAGTCGGGGTCTTGCAGCACCGGTAACACAGCGAGTTCCGGAGGTCTGGGCTGGGAGTGCGGCAGTGCTCGGGTGGCGTGACGGATGATGCTGTTACACAAATTCCACAGGCCGTAGTGCAGTACTTCTGTGAACGGGGACTCTCGGATGAGTTGGAGGGAACATGATGCGGGTGCGCTCTCCAGAATAGGCAGGTGGAAGGAGAATCCTGCGTCTTGGATGGTGCCGCTTACGAACGTGAATGTAAGAAGCAGGCAAGGACGTGGAGATTGAGTGACGATGTAGTGGTTGACCACGGCGTCGACGCCACGCGCTACGCTTAGTGCGTCGGACTATCTTTCTCACTGCCAGATCGAATGCCTTCTTCGTGACAAGGCGGTCAAAGACTGGGGCGAACCTCGCATGAGGAACATTTGCCTGATACACCGGGCATTGGAAACCACAGTTTTGGATTCGAAAACCAACAGCACGAGTTTTACGTTGGCCCCTTGCAGTTGAAGAGGAATTGTGGTCAGGATCGCCAGAGGAACACGGCAGTGCATCATGTAAGAGAACTGGAGCTGAACAAGGATCCTTTGTTGGTTCTTTTGGCGTTTCAAGGATTCTAGGAACTGTATGAGACACTGGAGTGCACACCAGGGGTGGACGACGGCTGTGAAGTTTCAGGGGCAGAATGGTTCGGCTGAAGATGAGTGTGCGCGCAACCAATAATACAGGATTGTCTCAAGAGGGCGTTGTTGAAGTGTCACTCACCTGCGGTGGATTTGGAGTCTTCGTTTTGGCGTGGATAGAACGGGTTTCAATGTCTTATCATAAGTCACGGTACTTGGCAGTGACGTTGACGACGATTTCGCAGTTGACGATGTCTCAATAAGAGCACCGTTGTCATAGAGTTCGAGGAAATTGGTAGGAGGCTCAAGTTTCGGCAAATGCGCTGGCCGTTGTGCCTTCGAAGTGGGTGAGCTCGGTTGGGTCGCGAGCAGCGGAAGACGAACCACTGGTATGCCGAAGCACTCTAGCACGGCGTCTTTAAGGTCCCAGTAGAGATTTGGTCCCGATGGTTCCACGCGGAGTTAGGTAAAGACCTCGCTCGGGAGAGCCCGGCACGTGATGTTGTACCTTGTGGCTTTGCTAATGAAGCCGCGGATGTAAAAGTGGCTCTCCATGAGCCTGAACCATAGCTCCTGGTCTTTAGGGTTGAACGGTGGCGATGGGAGGGAATTGGCGAACAGGGCGGCTCGCTGTAGAAGCTTCGCTGATACCCAGTGGTGAAGGCATAGTTGCGTTGAGTCCGGTGTCTCCTGGGTCACCACTTTTGTAGGCATAGGACAACCGTCGCGTATCGAGGCGGACCGCCCGCACCTACAAATGCTGCATGGCGTCTGTGGCCGACGGGCGAGTCCCGGGGAGAAAGGAGACGCAGATGCAGTTCTGGCGTTCGAGCCTTGGGGGCCTACTTCATTCTCTTCTTTTTCAGCCCACACAGCAGTGTACCGATGACGATGGTGCTGTTGCGGATGCTGCTACACTCTCTTTGTAGATGCTTTACCGCTCTACATCCAATTTGGAAAAGCCATCTTCTAAAGACCTACATTTTAGCAGTCTCCTTACAAATGGCTTCATCCTGACGGAGCCCTTTTCCAGGTGCAGTATAAGGCGTCCTATATAAAAATATGAAGGCACAGGTTCCTTTCTTTTATTGTTACACAAAGCTGTCTATGGCTATGATCCAGAAGATCGTCTCAGGTAACAGAGCGATGCAGACAAAAATGGTTAGCGAGCGTAGCGCCACGTTGTGGAGCCCACTAAAATACCCGGGATCGTAAAACTGCGCGCCACACCCCCGGCTCATAAAAAAATAATATAAAACTAAGAAGGTCCTAGGGCATTTATATTTTATTACAAGACGGCCTATAGTTCCTTTAAGTAATGGCTGGAAAATACGATATTTTCTAATGCGATATTTGGGCGCAGCTGTTCGGACAGCTCGTTTAATAGCAGTGGCAGACGACGCAGCTCCAGCAGTTGCGCCACTCATTGCTCAGTAAGAACTGGCTGAGAGCGCGTGTGCGCGTTCCACAACAGCCGCTGCACACGCACACTACCGTTTGCGTCACTCGCAGTTCAGCACCCATTCCTGATGGCTGCAGTGCGCCGGGGCAGCACTCACTCGTGGGTTCTTTCGACGGTGAGCCTCTGCGGCGGCGGCGCAAAGTGCGTCTCAGGAAGGGTCCGCAAAAACCTTCATGAGTGAGTCTTTGGCCGGGTTCACTCTGTTGTCGCAACTGTCGTAATATGTTGAAATAACGGCGTCATTTCACGTCTCAGCCAACCGAACTGCATGGTGTTCATAGCGCACGACTGGTCTTACGTCCATAGCACATGATACAGCTGTTACGTCTGTAATATGAACATATATGTCACGAAGACAAGGACGATGCAGTTGTCTTGAATGAGAAACACGTTTATTGGAGCGAACTTGTGCTCCCCTAACAACTCAAAAGAATATAGAGGCGGCGAAGCAGCTGGTCAACAAAGTGACTTGCACAGGCGAGTGTCGTCGAATCGAATGCCCGGCGTCCGCACTGCAGGCTTTTTATCTTTTGGCGCGCGTGGTTCTCGAAACGTCGATTCGCATCGAGAACATAGTAGATCCAAGAAGATTATTCTGGGCTGTTCATGTTAGATCGGAATGCTCTCCCTATCACAACAGATAACACATGCGGCACAGAAAGAAAGAATGGAACACGCGCTTCCCTTGGCGCAGAGATAACACAGACCGGCGCAGCCGGGCGGTAAAAGCAAAACACAAATAAACAACCCAATGTATGGTTCGCGGCATTACCCCCCCTCTAAGAGTGCATCGACCCGATGCTAACATAAGCGACAGTCCGAAAAAATGAAAATAAAAGTTCGTCATCGTCCGTAGAAAGGTTTTAAGCGAACCACGTGGACGACTTCAGGCCGCGTGCGTTGTCGTGATGTGCCGGAGTCACCATCGGGGATCACTTCGTAGGTGAGTTGGCCACACGTCGTAGAATCTGTAGGGTCCGAAATACCGTCGCAGAAGCTTCTCACTGAGTCCGCGTCGTCGGATGGGAGTCCAAACCCACACACGATCCCCTGGTGGTACTCGTCTCGCGTCTCGGCGTCGGAGGTTGTAGCGGCCCGCATCCACCAGCTGCTGGTCCGTTATACGAACTCGAGCGAGCTGGCGGGCCTCCTCCGCACGTTGAAGATATCCTGGACGTCGGCGTTGAGGTCGTCGTCTTCTACGTGCGGAAGCATGGCGTCGAGCATCGTAGTCGGCCTTCTACGTAGACAAGCTCGAACGGCGTCAGCTGCGTCGTCTCCTGGATAGCCGTGTTGTACGAAAACGTGACATACGGGAGCACTTCGTCCCAAGTCTTATGTTCAACGTCAACGTACATTGACAGCATATCTGCGATTGTCTTGTTCAGACGTTCTGTTAGTCCGTTCGTTTGGGGGTGGTACGCCGTCGTTCTTCGGTGATCCGTGTTGCTGTAGCGTAATACTCCTTGCATCATCAGCTCCGCAGTAAATGCCGTTCCGCGGTCTGTGATTAGGACTTCCGGGGCTCCATGTCGCAGCACAACTTGGCTTATAAAGAACTTCGCCACTTCTTGTGCAGTCCCCCTCGGAAGAGCGGCGGTCTCTGCGTAGCGCGTCATGTAGTCTGTCGCTACGACAATCCACTTGTTCTGTGATCGTGACGTAGAGAACGGGCCTAAAAGGTCCATTCCAATCTGTTGAAATGGCCTCGATGGGACGGCGATCGGTTGCAGAAGTCCGGCGGGTCTGTCGGCGGCGCGTTTTTCGTCGCTGGCAGTCACGGCAGCTCCGGACGTAGTGGGTGACGTCAGAGGTAAGGCCGGGCCAGTAGTACCTCGCCTTGATTTTTCCAATAGTGCGGGCTGTGCCCAGATGTCCGGAAGACGGGTCGTCGTGGCACGCTTCCAAAATTTCGTCACGAAGGTCCGCGGGGATGACGACAGGTAATTCGCTCTTGTTTCGGGGCTGAAATTCTTCTTCACAAGGACGGAGTTTCTCAGGCTGAATGCTGGTAAGCTGCGTTTGAAGGTCCTAGGAACGGCAACGTTGCATCCCTCGAGGTACTCGATTATGACGCGTAAGTCGGGGTCGGCACGCTGCTGGGCGGCTAGGTCGCTCTCCGTCACGATCCCGAAGAACGCGCTGTCTTCATGAGAGTCTTGTTGGTGGTGGGTCGACGGGGGCGCGGGACAGGCAGTCGGCGTCGGAGTGTTTCCTGCCGGATTTATAAACGACTGTAACGTCGAACTCCTGCAGGCGCAAGCTCCACCGCCCAAGACGGCCAGAGGGGTCCTTCAAATTGGCGAGCCAACACAGCGCATGGTGGTCTGTTACAACCTTGAATGGCCTTCCATACACGTATGGGCGAAATTTTGAAATCGCCCATATAATAGCCAGGCACTCTTTCTCAGAGGCAGAATAGTTTTTTCTCCTCCTTCGACAGACCACGGCTGGCATAGGCGATTACCTTTCGCAGCCGCTTTGCTTTTGGACAAGGACGGCACCCAAGCCTATATCACTGGCGTCCGTGTGCATTTCCGTTTCGCATTTTCGCATTTTCGTCGAAATGAGCGAGAACACGGGCGGGCTTTGCAGGCGTTTTTGCAGCTCGCAGAATGCTTTTTCTTGGTCGTTTTTCCAGCTGAAAGGGGTGCTATCTTTCGTCAAGCGCGTGAGTGGCTCTGCAATGCGTGCGAAGTTTGCGACGAAGCGCCGGTAGTATGCGCACAGCCCGAGAAATCTTCGCACGCCCTTCTTGTCTTTCGGCCTGGGGAAGTTCGCAATGGCTGAAGTTTTTGCCGGGTCAGGTAGGACTCCCGCGGCGTTGACGACGTGGCCCAAGAACTTGAGTTCCTCCGTATGCGAAACGGCACTTTTCAGGCTTCAGCGTCTAACCCCGACGTACGAATGGCCTCGAGTACAGACTCCAACCTTTCAAGGTGTTCGTCGAAAGTCCGGCGAATACCACTACGTCGTCGAGGTATACGAGGCAGGTGTGCCACTTAAGGCCAGCTAGCACAGTGTCCATGACTCTTTGAAACGTCGCTGGTGCTGTGCACAGCCCAAACGGCATCACCTTGAACTCGTATAGGCCGTCTGGGGTTATAAATGCAGTCTTCTCTCGGTCTCTCTCGTCCACTTCAATTTGCCAGTAGCCGGTCTTCAGGTCCATCGATGAGAAGTACTTCGCGTGGCAGAGGTGGTCGAGGGCGCCGTCGATTCGGGGAGGGGGTACACGTCCTTTTTCGTGATTTTGTTCAGTCGCCGGTAGTCAACGCAAAACCTTAATGTGCCGTCTTTTTTCTTTACGAGTACGACGGGCGCAGCCCAGGGCTTTTCGATGGCTGTATAATGACGTCGCTGAGCATGTCGTCGACTTGAGTCCGGATGGCTTCCCGTTCGTGTGAAGAGACGCGGTACGGTGACTGTCGGGTAGGTCGGGCTCCATCTTCGGTTATTATTCGGTGCTTCGCTAGAGGGTCTGACGTAGTTTTGCGCTCGACGAAAAACATTCGCTATAGCGACGCAGCAAAGCCAATAATTTTTTCCGTTGTTCTTGCGGTAGCGCCGGATTCACGTCGAATGGCTGCGGGAGCTTGAAGGTTTCTACGGGTGTGCGTTCAAAGTCGGCGACCGCGATCACGTCACTTGCTTCTTGCGTTTCTTCGAGGAATGCAATTGCCGCCCCTTGTTTAAATGCTGGTACTCCTCGGTGAAATTAGTAACCAAAATGTGGGATTGGTGTTCCTTGAAGCGCGCAATGCCTCTTGCGACAGACACACCACGGTCGAGAAGCACCCTTTGATCAGTGTCTACGATAGCGTCGACGTCAGGAGCAGCATCTTCACAGTAGACTGCGACCATCAAGCTTGCGCGGGGTGGCAGGGTGACATGATCATCGGCAATCCTTACAGCAGCACGTCGTTCGGGGTTCGGTTCCGGCGTCATGGAGTGATGGGGGGAAAAAGTTATTGACTTAGTCTGCAGATCGATTATTGCACCGTTGTCCATCAAAAAGTCCATTCCGAGAATTACGTCGCGGGAGCAGTTAGGCAGAACGACGAACGCCGCAGGGTACGTTGTGCCGTCTATGGTGACGCGCGATGTGCACGTTCCACTTGGCGTCACGAGGTGGCCTCCTGCTGTGCGTATGTGCGGACCATCCCATCTGGTCATAACTTTCTTCAGTTTAGACGCAAATGGTCCGCTCATTACTGAATAGTCAGCTCCCGTGTCTACGAGGGCGACTACGTCAAAGCCGTCGATGGACACCTTGACGTCAGATGCAGTCTTCCTCGAGTTCCGGGTTCGTCGGGGCGTCGTATCTCTGCTTGTACGTGTTGATGGTCGGGCACTGTGCATCGTCGTTGTCGTCGTCTTCTCAACGGACGTCTCGGTCAGGTCGGGTACGCGTCGCGTTGTGTAGCTGTCGTCGTGTTCGGGAGTCTCGTCAGGGTTAGGTCGGGTCGTCGGGATGAGGGCATGTCGTGAATCACTGTCTTCAGCGCGTCCTTGCGTCGTTGGAGGGTTTCCAGTTTTTCGCCGTAGAGCAACTTCACCTCCAGAAGTTGCCGCCTTTAGTTTCCCCCGCGTGGGCTGGGAGACCTTCCACGTGCGAAGTCAGCACTAATACGGCGGGGCCGGCGACTGGTACGGGTAGGGTGATGGCGAACGGTTGAAACGGGCTGGTCCACGGCTCGTGTTCGACAGGTATTTTTCAATCTCAGATGGGTGCTGGCCGGGTCGGGGGCGTGGTGCGTCGACGGAGAAACCACGTGTCCGAGTCTCTTGTATGGGCAGCGACGGTAGATGTGGTCGGCCTCTCCGCAGTGGTAGCACAGAGGACGATTATCCGGTGTTCGCCATACGTCAGTCTTCCTCGGCGTCTGGGTTTGTGCTACCGGGGGTCGGGCGGGCGACAGTGGGCGGCGGTAGGGCGGGGCCTCTTGACGACGTGCCTCTTGACGACGTGTTGGAGCAGGGCGGGGTCGGTGAACAGCCGCGGAGTACGTCATAGCTTGGGGCTCGCAGTGTACTTCGGATGCCACAGAAGTTCCCAAAGCGTTTTGAACTTCTTCCCGGATCACGTCAGTTAGGCAAGCGACTTGGGGTTGCGGCGTCGTCGGGAAAAGTTTCCGCAGCTCCTCTCTCACTACTGCGCGGATGGTCTCGCGTAGGCTATCAGCCGGAATCCGCATGTTGTCCACGTAGTTCGCACTGGCCGCGCCAACAAAGTTCCGGTCATACTGCTTAGCACGCATTTCGAGAGCCTTCTCAATCGTGCTGGCTTCGGTCACGAATTCAGCGATGGTTTTGGGCGGGTTGCGGACAAGTCCAGCAAACAGCTCCTCCTTCACACCGCGCATCAAGAAGCGTAACTTCTTTTCTTCCGTCATTTCGGGTCCGCGCGGCGAAATAGTTGCTTCATCTCCTCGGCGAAGATCATGACCCCTTCGATCGAGGGGGTGTTGTGTCCGAGTTTCAAGCATAAGCGCAGCTCGCTCTTTTCTCACAACGGTAGTGAATGTCTTAAGGAACTCCCTTTTGAAGTGAGTCCAGTCGGTCAAAGAACTCTCATGGTTCTCGAACCAAGTTCGAGCAGCATCTTCTAAGTAAAAGAAGACATGCCGGAAAGTTTCTTCGTCGTCCCACCTGTTGAAGATGCGAACGCGCTCCAGCTTCTCCAACCATTCTTCGGGGTCTTCAGCGGGGGCTCCCCGGAACGATGGCGGTTCCCGAGGCTGCTGCAGGACGATTGGCGACGTTGTTTCTTGCACCATGGTGTTGGTGGCAGCGTTCCTTTTCTTGGGCGCTTCTGGCATCAAACCGAACTCGGGTGGTAAATCTTGCAGGCGGAGGCTGGCTCTTGTTGGACTGGCTTGGCGGCTTCCCGAGGTTGTAGTGGGCATGAAGGGTGCGTACCCCGCACCTCCACCAGATGTCACGAAGACAAGGACGATGCAGTTGTCTTGAATGAGAAACACGTTTATTGGAGCGAACTTGTGCTCCCCTAACAACTCAAAAGAATACAGAGGCGGCGAAGCAGCTGTCAACAAAGTGACTTGCACAGGCGAGTGTCGTCGAATCGAATGCCCCGGCGTCTGCACTGCAGGCTTTTTATCTTTTGGCGCGCGTGGTTCTCGAAACGTCGATTCGCATCGAGAACATAGTAGATCCAAGAAGATTATTCTGGGCTGTTCATGTTAGATCGGAATGCTCTCCCTATCACAACAGATAACACATGCGGCACAGAAAGAAAGAATGGAACACGCGCTTCCCTTGGCGCAGAGATAACACAGACCGGCGCAGCCGGGCGGTAAAAGCAAAACACAAATAAACAAACCCAATTATGGTTCGCGGCATATCATTATGCGTATGCACATCATTGTCACGCGAACGCCCCCCTCACGTTTTCTCCAAGCGTCGAGCACGTCGTGCGGGCACAGCATACTGCCCCTTCCCTTCCACCACGGCACACTTTCAAAGAGCACTGGCTCGCGCCACCGCGGCGAACCGCCCTACCCTTCCAATTTCGCGACATTCTACTCCTTTGCTTTCTTTCGCTCGTCGGCCTTCCCATCGTTCGCTAGGTCACTACGATGCCGACGCGGCTATGGCCAGAGGTGGGGGCCAGAGGGCTGCGCGCTTAAATATCTTCCCAGCAATACACTTGTGTTAGCAGGTGAACCAGACTTTAAGGGCAGAATTGTATGCTCGATCTTTGTAAGATTTCTTTCATACATCGAGTGTTGCACCAGTGAATCACGTCAAACTTCGGAGGGAATACCATTACAGAAAGCGGCTCTAACGCTTGATTTAGTGAATATATACCAAAACAAATTTATGACATTTACCCGCTAACAGGACTGCAACACAGTGCTGGCTTTTATATGGTTGTAAAAATTACAGTTTTCACAATGAAGTTCTAAATATAGTGGAATTCTCGTTGTCAAGTGAACGGATGGGGAGGTAGAATTTACCAGCTCAAAGAGATGGACGCAGGAATTTTTTTGATGTGTTTAACAAAACGCACATTTAATGCACACTCGAAAAAGCCTGAAGCGAAGCCCTCAATAAAAAAAAACTACACATGAACGATGAACACTCACACCTCTAACTCAGAATTCTAAATACGATTTCAGTCTAAACCCAAACGCCTTGAAAAACGTTCTGCTCAATTAGCTCGAATCGACTCATTCATCATGTCCTAAGTGGTCTGTCTGCCACGAGCACCTCGTAGTTGTATCCTACGACTGCGTCCCTATTGGACTGGCCTACCCCGGTCGTCAGCTATGACGTGTCGCACCCTTCTGTGGCCGCGACTCGGTGGCGGCCGTCCTTGTCTCGCTTCGGTGCCGGCATTCGATGCGCGCGGCCACTCCTTGGACGGCGTGGGCTCCGCGCGTCCCGAATGGTTCCCTTGTTGGCTAACCCCTGGTAGCTGCTGCCGCTGGAGGTCCTTGATGGTGGCGCTCGATGTGCGGGGCCGTTCCTTGGAAGGCGTAGGCTCCGCGCGTCCTGAGGTTTTTTCGGTGGCTACCCCCTGGTAGCCGCTACCGCAGGAGGTTCCATGTGGGCTCGGCACAAACGTAGCCTTTCGGGGCCGTCAAAACTAAGGTCGATGGACCGTGGACGTTGGACGCAGGTGCCCGCTGGGACGACGAAGACACAGGTTCATAGTGCGCCTAGAATGTCGCAGGTGATTGGAAGTCGGCTCGCTTACGCCCAGGATTGAGAGGCATAGTCGGGGGCCCGGCCGCCTCTCCGTGGCTCGTTCCTTGAAGCTCACGCGCTGCTACCGCCTCCTGGTTTATAGATTCTCGCTTCTCTTTGTACGCCCCGCTTTAAACCTTTCTGGACTCTCTCGTGGTGCACTCTCATTGGTTCCTTGACTTTTCATGTCCAAGTATGAGCATCACTCCACTGGTCTCTTGCAGTGCGTTCTCTATTTGGCTGACCAGTGTGCTGCCATACTTGACAAGGGTTCCTCGGCGTTTCGGCGCTGGCGTTCGCTCATTGGTGCGCTCCTGGCGCGCCGTTGAAATTGTGGTTTTATTGGTCGTTTTATGCTTTTCTTTTGGGCGGGGGGGTTGATGCATCCCCTATCGGGGGGTGCCCTTGACACATGAAACTGATTCGCTGTGAATGCATTAGGGATTCTACAGAAGGGAAACACACAACCCATGTTTGTCCACCGGAACAAAAATCTAGGTCGTCAGAAGTTCATTCAGTTAATTACCCAGCAACTATGCTCCATGGAAAATTACAAACAAACCTGTTTTGCTTCTTGCACCCGTTGGACTACGACGCAGTCAAAGCTGACGTTTAGGCTCCGCACCGTAGCTTTGTTGGTAATCCTTCTTCACAGATTGGAAATGCACTAAACTTTCAAGCAGTTTTTCTTCAGTGGAAACCGGATTTCGCGCGACGGAGAAAGCCTGCCCCAGCGAGAGCATGACACGATACCAGCCGAGGCGTACGTCAATGAATAGCCCTAGAACAGCTCCGCATTAAAACCAGTTGGCGTCGCCTCTTCATTGACAACGAAGAGGAAAGGGAGTGCTTCCGTCGTCGAGCCTGGAGTCATGTAACAGCGGAGTGTTTCTCTTTTAGTTCGCAATTACTTGTGTCGGCATCAGTGAGCGGTGGAACCTTTTCTTGCAATGCTATAAGTCAATTTAGGAAAGGTGGAAGTGGCTATAACAATGAAATCGAGAAGTGCTGTGTAGTAGGAGGACGCGTACGAAACAATGAATGTGGCGTGGTTTTGCATAGGAACGTAAGTAGGAGATTGTAGTACGTATTTTTTACATCTATATCAGGGGTTTTTGCTAAAGTCTTCACTCACGGGGGACACAAGGAGATCCCTAACAGGAATATAAACTCAATTCAGCTGCAACTGCAGAAAGGTAACTGTTCAGTCAGAAACTTTTCTTGTAGTCTTCTTATAGAAAAAACATGGTAGTGTTTGTTGATGGGGCATGTATTATAGGGACCAGGCAACCTTTCGAATATAGTGATGTATAGTGTTCTTTATGTGGATCTTTCAGATGTGGAAGTCCCCTGTTTTGCGCTTAGTAGTTACTTGTAAAAAATGTCGCCTAATGTCTGCCCCCCTCACCCCCCGCAGGAACCACACACTTAAGCGTGCCCTCCAGGCAGGGAAGCTGCAAGATGAGATTAAGGTTTTGCACGGTAAAGGCATCGGAAACACGGCTGTGATCAATATTTTCCGGGACAGCGTGACAGATGATGGATTTAGAACTGCTCTCAACGTCCTCAAGGTAATTCTTCTAGTTTAATAAATAATATATTCCCGGGACGGCAACGTTCAGGAGGTGCAATGTTTTTCTGTGAGACCGCGAAGCGGTAGCGTAAATCGACGGTTGGTGAACGCCCAGGTTCTCGCTTGGACACGCTACGCACACTACGGAATCCCCTTACGTTGGCCATGCGGAAGATTCTTACGGACCCTGAAACCGGTTTTACCGATCACCTACGGGCAGAGAGGCAGAAATAGGTCGAAGAGCGCAGGGGAACGGTGAAGCCAATGGAGACGAACGAAGTGTAACGCTGTGCTGCAGTTTTTTTAATAGATTGAGAATGCGCACCTTACACCTCGCAATTCCTGACTCTATATGACTGAAGGTGGTCCTTCGAATGGCTTGTGACCGTTCGACGTAGCAACGTGTGTTGCCGACACGTGCCGGCTCCTACATGAATAGTTTGAGCGTACCGAAACAGGAGTAGGCGAATAACAATGCGGGTTGTTCGCTTACTGTCTTCTTTGATTGGTCATTGCCAAACGGGTTCTTAATTGATTGATTATGAGGTTTAACGCGCCCCCGCTAGACAGGCTCCACAACGCGACACAAGCAGTGCAGAGCTCGGGATTATTATTGACCACCTCCGAAATCTTCAACCTGCGCCGGTATCTCGAAGAGGCGGGCGTCTTCACTTTTGGCCTGCCATTATTAATGCGGCCGCCGCGGCCTAGATTTCAAATGGTATCCTTGGGTTCAGGACAACGCCTTAGCCATTCAGGCACCGCAGCTGGTCGCGGGTCATTACTGAGCCGCAATAAGTGGACGATGAAGTAAAATACAAAAAATAGGAATGATGATTGTGGTAATGAGAGAACCTCTTGTGTGGCCGGACCGCCAGTGTATGACAACGAGAGGTCATGTTTTGCGATTGGGTACTAACGCTTTCGCAATCGCAAGGTCATGAAGAGTGCGTAGTTTTCGATATTTTGAACTGGATTATAAAGATTGGTGCTGTCTATATTCTTAAAGATATCCGGCTGGCTGGGTGGCTGGTTAGCTCGCTGGGTGGCTGGTTAGCTGGCTCGCTTGCCTGGCTAGCCGGACCTGGGTTGGACCGGCCAGGGGTTCGAATGGCCTGGCCTGTCCTGGCGTGGAATTGCTTGGCTGCGATTGACTTGGCTTGGCTTGACTCGAATATCAACGCTCCGCCGGGACTGCTGACCGTAGGCTTTTATTTCCGGATGAACATTTTCATTAAGCTATAGGAGCTCACTAATGTTCGATTTTTGGAAATGAGAAGCTAAGATGGTATAACATTATTGTAAGTTCCTTCTTTTCGCAAAAGCCCGCCCACATATCGCGCTTGTTTCCCCTGACATAGGTAACCAACAAGTATGTGCACAACGAGTTTTTCGGGGTTTTTCTTCACCGATCCGTAGAGGGGTGAATCTGGGTTTGAAAACAAACAACGCGTTTTCATGCATTCAACAATATCTAATAGGTTCGCAGATACCTTACACATTCCGGTCTGCCCTTTCCAGGATTCCTAAATTTTCTTGCCGAAGTAAATATCTTAAACCTTATCACGAGGAAGTCTATTTCGGTGGGCTGAACAAGCAAAGCATCCTGAGAATATTCTCGAAACTTCATCTTGTTTTGTCTGCCCTACGAGTACACACTCATGTCACCTCATACGTTTCTGTTTTAATGTCGTTATTCCGAATGATAAAATAAACTGCGCTGGTGTGCGCTCGACTACAATTGAATTTGCCGCATTGTTTGAGAACAGTCCCATTTGACTAGACCACAGCGGGCACCTGCAGGCGTTCCAAAACTTTTTTTTTCTTTCAGACTGCGTACAATACGTTGTTGAATCTTCGCAAAAATAATTTTGTCTATGCTGTCCTGGGTGCTGCCATCGATGATCCGTCCAAGTACCGATTGGTGGAGTTAATGAAGTAAGCATGCGAGCGTGATTCTTGGCCGTCAGTAATGCACCGATCATCTACGCGAATGCCATAAAAACCTAGTATTATTAACCTGGGAGCATTTTTGCGACAATAATTTTGTGTACCCTTTTTATTTACAATGGGGGTAATGGACAGGAGTAGAATGAGGAAGACAGGACAAGCGCAGATTCTTCATTGCTCTAGTCCTGTCCATATTTCGGCGTTTTTCAAATTTGAGATGCGACATCAGCTAGCCGGTTAGGTTTTTGGCTTGACAAGACGCCGTGGCGGAAGGTGGGGGGGGTGGGCACCTGAGACGGGAAGAGAAATTATTGAGTTGCTTTCGTGCGGGAGAATGGCATATCTTCATGCACTGGTCTTGACACGTCGGGGGAAGGTCGATATACCCAACGGGAAGTGTTGAGAAGGAAGTCTGCCGCTGCCGCCTCGCTGTTTATGGAAACCCAGTGTGGACTAGAATAAACAGCGTTTCAGTCGCGTCCGCGCAGCCGCTGAAACAGCCTTACGTTGTTGCAAGGAGTCCCACTGTTACTTCACGGGTTGTCACAAACGTGACTTAGCCCAACAACATACTGTACTGACCGTACTCCGTTCGGGGAAAGCTGAAGCGCTGTGACATATATGCAACATGGGTCTATCACTGCCGGACCCTATATTGAGCCTAACTGGAAAACATCATTGGCAATAACAATTTAACATGGGCACTATTGATTGCAGCAGAAAATTCAGTGTAACATGGTTTACATCACTGAAGAGAAGTTTGTAGTATTACTGCAAAGCAGTATATGTGTAACCCACGCAGTTAATATTCCGGTGTCATCGATTTACTCGGCGCCGGTCCTGAGCTCCCCCTCACCACCGCTGACACCTCTTTCACAACTATTTTCCCCCTCGCCTCCACCGATGCCTCTTGGGCAAGTTGCGCAGTCGGCAGCTAACGGTGGTAGTGCAGTTACCAGATGATTGCGAAAAATTAACACAAGCACGGATGCGCGTAAAAAATTCATTGACGATTACTACACTGTGTAATTGGAAATTTGTGCGCAGCGCGAGCTGCAGTCTTCTTCTCGTCGCGGTGCATTTCTGCTGCGTCTCAGGAAGTGTTCCCTTGATCAGCGAACGTACGGCGGCGTGCTCTACTCTTCTCGTACCTCGCAGTGCGGTGCCGCCGAGTAGCGCACGCCGCTGTACGTTCGCTGAGTAAGAGAACACTTCCTGAGACCCAGCGGAAATGCGCCGTGACAGAGAAGAGTGCAGCTCGCGTTGCGCACAAATTTCCTATTACACAGTGTAGTAATCGTCAATGCATTTTTACGCGCATCCGTTATTCTGTTTATTTTTCGCAATCATCTGATAACCGCACTACCACCGTTAGCTGCCGACTGCGCAACTTGCCCAAGGGGCATCGTTGGAGGCGAGGGGGGAAATAGTTCTAAAGAGGTGTCAGCGGGGGTGAGAAGGAGCTCCAGAGCGGCGCCGAGTAAATAGATTACAGCGGAATATTAACTGTGGGGATCTACATATACTGCCCTGCAGTAAAAAGTAACACAAAAATTCTGTGTCAACATTTTTTTTAGAAAAAGGCGCACTGTCGCCTGCCTTCTCAGCAGCCTTGCTGAGCCTGTGTGAGAATGTGTAGGGTATACTATAGTATCTATTTTGCTCACATTGCCACACGTGAGGAATTATAAATCTGCCTCAGATTCCTTTTGTTAAGTTGAAGTTCTCGCGCTCAGGTGGTAACCCTGCTCAGAACAAGCTTAACGAACATGGGTCGTAAAAACGCAACCCACTGCGATATCTAAGATAGCTTTCTCCCCCAACAAGTGAGCTTCAGCCTATCGTGCCGACTTTATTAAAATCGTGTAGGGCTCCTCCTTTAGTATGCTTAACGGAATCCAAAGTGGAGTCAGTTCTCCTGCTTGGTTCGGTGTGCATACGCGTAATGCACGCCTTATTCCTGCGCGATCTGTTCCTCCTATCTCCTGCGTGTTTTTACCTCTTACGTTCAGCTCTTCCTGTGCAGTGACATCTTCGTGCCTTCTCTGTTCATCGCCAGTCGCCCACGTCTCCTACGACGACAGGGCACTTCCCGACTGCCGCATGCTCCCACAAACGTGGCTCGCGAGCACGATCCCGGGAAACCTTCAGCCGTCCGATATCAAATACGGACGCACACTGGTGAGGAAAGGGTGCCCAACTTTCCGTTTCTCCTTTTATTACGCTACAATTGTTGAATTCTAAGATCAAGACAAATGCATCGTAAGAACGGCTTGCTCAAGAGAATAAGACACGTGAACAAGAGAGTTCCCACGATTGTCTTCTAACCTCTAAAATGTGCTGCAGCACTTCTCCATACAAGGCACCAACTTCACCGAAGCGGGTAACGATGTTAGGACTACATGCGGGTGACATATCACATGCGCACAGATAAATAATGTAGATATTATTACACAGGAACCTATAGCGACCAAAATTACAACCAAATATATACCTTGACACATTCAAATCTTTGCGGCATTCAGGTGTTTTATCAGCAACGTGTTATAACTAAGTTTTCTTATTTAAGACAGTAGGCGGACCACTTGACACGGCAATATTTGTGATAGTTTTGTTGGCGATATCTCCGAAAGTAGATTTTGTGTCTTGTAAAGACTTGTAGAACCGGAAGTTGCGCATATTTATATATGCCCGCTGAATTTCTTGACAGTGGTTATCGTTTTCTTCAGATCCAGGTCTTGCATCGTACCTCGCAAATCCCTGCAAAATGCCTCATCTGTTTGAGGCGCATGTAAACAAGAGATACCGTCACTGAAATGCCAAGCCAGGGGGATGAAACTCCGCCGTTTTTCTGTCCCGCGACTGCAGCGATCCTAACGTTTGGGGGCTGTACTACATACGAGCATAAATGAATGTTGTTGTGGCATTTTATATTTCTTACCAGGTTACTTATTAATTACGGAGTTTTTAATATACAAGTGAACTGAAAATTTGAAGCTCGATACGGCGAAAATACGAGCGCCACCTGGAGTGGAAAACCGGAACCGCGCCTTTCAGCTTCGCACCGCTGAAAAGGGGCGTTTCTTGTCGCGCACACAGATATGCTGCGATCCACGGTATTCCGAGGGTCGTTTTTACCACCGCAAAGTTCGTTCCATCGAAAGAGACGCATGAATGGATTCGCGCCATCACCACTGATTGTGCTGTGCTGAGTGGTGTCTAAATTCTTCACGCCAGGCCGCATAAAATTCTTTTGGATCCCGACGGACGAAAGGTACGATCTCCATGCTACTCATTTTGCTTTTCTACGCTTGCGCGAGATAGCGGGATGCGGTTGCAGCACTAGCTTTATAATTTAGGTGAGCATACACGGGCACTATTTATTTATTACATTCTGATTGTCTTCTTTGACTCTTGAATTGCACATAAAATGCGTGGCAGAACATCTGGTAATTAATCCAATGTTTATATTAGCTACACACGTTTGTTTATACGTGGGTTATTATTTATTGCGTTTCGATTGTGTGTTTTGCGTTTTACCGCAAGTGAACGCACGGTATGCAGAAAAAGGTTTATGAGGCAACATATACAATAACTAAAGTAACAGTGTGAGCCTATCTGCACTCTTTTTATTAGCATTTGATTGCCTGCGTTTAGTTTGTTTTCGTAGCATGGATAATTGTTGTTTTTATGTTATAATATTATTGTGAAAATTATAATTATTATCAGTATTACTGTTATCGTTTTTATTATCAGCCTATTTGGGTCTACAGCTGGAGGAAGGCATCTCCCATACACTTATGGCTCAAAGGGTGGGTCCGCAGGTTGATATCGTGTTGTTAGCACTAGGTTAAATAAGTAGTGACTACATAAATTATTTTATTGCGTTTCAATTGTGTGTTCTGCATTTTCTATTCACGTGAATCAACGGAACATAGCAGACTGAATTTGTAGCAATAAATATACAACTAAGCAATTACTGTATATGTTTATAATACAATCATAACTAATTCCGCCACTTATAATTTATAATTTAAGCTTCAGTTCCGTCCTTCGAGTTTCAGCTTTAAGTACAAGAACGATATATTAAAAAAAACGCAGTTACAGCCATCAGCCGATAAATACTTAGACAATGCAGGCTTAACCTTTGCTAGTAATTGATTAGAGGTTTTTAAATAAGGTTTCTATAAGCAATATACTGCAGGGCCGAGAAATACCTGAGGAATACATAGTGCGCGAAAGTATATATGCATGAATAATTGCTTAGCGATTCTGGTGTGGGATGGCTGCTTTTGTCTGCAGAAATGTATTTTGGATTAGGAGGAAAGGTGGGTCGTTGCCACCGAACATTATGATCGCTCAAATAGAAAAACGTATCCACGTCTCTTAATAATAACGAGTGATTTTAATTTAAAATTTGCCTTTACGATTGGTGATGTCAAAAGTCGTCTTTGTAGCCAAAATCAAGTTAAGAAAGATTCCCAATATATCAGATAACGGTTATTTCGGATACAGATGCCAGATTTTGCTCAAAACTATGTGCGCCTGAAAGCAGCATTAAAGTTAGTATTCATCATCATCTTAAAGCTAGTATTCATTCTAACGCAAATATACAAATGTGCTAGTTAAAGTTCCACATCTCGCGTTTGGCTCCAGTGTGCGAGAAGGCAGGACCTGGCTCATTTACCACCTCGACCGATCTACAGCAGCTGCCGGCTGTGTCCTGCCCATTCCACCGGCAGAGACTACGCGGACCTTGGACAGACAAGCCACAGGACACATATGCACTGGCTGGATACCTATTATTAGCACGCGGCCATGTGCCATACACTTTTGTTTGCCACTACAAGCGCAAAATAACCAAGTTATGTTTTTACGGTATGAATGGTTAATTTAGGCAATAAAAATTAAAATAACGCTACTCTTTATTCTTGTCTAGATTGTGTGTACCAATAAACCAAAACAACGTCGTACTTAGAAAAAGTGGTGCAAAAAGAAGTGGACGCGCGAAACTTCATCAATCAGAGCAAAACAATTGCCCTTTTGATAATATGGTGGGTTGCGCAACAGAAGCAAGGTCGTGCGCTGGCCATCTGAATATCTTCCTCTTGCTCAATTTACCTTGCATGGTGCGTCTTAATTGAATTTGGCGCTAAATTGCCCCCCTCCCGCGTGGCTTTTCAGTTCTAATTAGGATGGCGTCTCCCAGGTTGCCCCATGTTTTAGTACCGCCCCCAAACACCAGGGGTTTGTCTGGCGCTGCGAACGAATTTCGCGTCCCATGCAAGGTATAGGAAGTTTCACTCCCCTGGCCAAGCTATCAGTTGGAAGGGCTTGTAATGGTTGCTCCATTTCCCGAAGTTAGGCCAAACTGAGAATTATTGATATTTATTCTACATTTACTTCATAAAAATATTTATTTGCATTTTTTGTTTGGGGTGTAATAACGGAGAAAAGTAAAAACCTAGCTTCTCGCTGAAGCAGGATTTCTAGTTCAATTCATACTGAACGCCCGACGAATATAAAAACGGAAATTATCGAAAACTGGAACTCTGAACCAAACATCAGCGCTAAAGAGTCGATGTCAATGCTCAATGTCAGAATTTCTGCCGAGCTAATTTACAGCTACACCTACTGTTTTGGTAATGGCTGGTCGAACTCGTGGTGTTACGAACTCGGGGCGTGACTTCCCAATCTTCCTACGCAAGCAGAAAAAACCCACGAATGCCAAATATACATCCGCCAATGAACCTTAATCAACTGTTGCTGCCCAAAATTACAGATAAAGACAAAACACGACTTAAGTACAATAAAAAAAATTAGCTTTTGAAAAACTATCATCTCTATTGTCGCTACGACCGCCATTTTTAGGTAAAAACGAAATATAAAATAACTATTGAACTTACAATGTAAGATGTCAGCAGTGGCGAAGTAGAGGGAAACACTAAAATCAGAGTTATCAGCGTATAAGTCCTCGTTAGCCTTCAAATGATACGAACTAAAAGGAGATAATTCCGTGGTATGATCTCCCAGTCATGTTTTTTGGCGTTACTTTAGTACGGCAGCCGCCAATCTCGGAAACAAGATTCTCATACCGTCATAAAGTAGCCGCAAGAAATTGGCTGCAGGTTAGCCACTTTTCCACTCTTCGTCTTGATTTCTAGGACATTTGTTTCAATTCCGCCCCAATTCTTTTCGTTGTTGTTGGGACAAAACAATCGTTGTAGTGGGGTGAAAGCAATTTTACTAATGAACCAGACTTGTAGTCCGCCTTCATGTCTCCAAAAAGCGCCGATAATGGATCGTCCAAGGTTTCGCAAAACAAATATTTGCGCTGCTTGCCATAGTGGGACAATAGTAAAGAAACAGTGTAGCTGGGTGTCAACCTAGCTTTTTCTGGCTTTGCTAAGTCTTGATAGGTATTGCTAGGTTTTGCTCAGTTTTCTTAGGTTTTGCGATGCTCTTGATAAGCTCGGGTAAGTTTGAGGGGTAAATCATACATTAGCTGGATTTAATTTGATATTCTGGTCTGTCCACCACGCTGACAGCAGATTACAGAAGGAAATAATCTACCAAGGTCGACCAACAGCTTCGCTGTTTCTCATGCCTTGCAACACTACTGCAACGGGTGCATATTTTGCGCATTTTAGTAGCCCAGGAAATACTGTCAGCTTTAAAATGTTGCAGATACCGGCGCGCCTAGCATATGCCCCTTCTGCTCACACTCGAGCAGCCGCGTACGCCAGCATCACATTTGTATTAACATATCTGGGATCGTGCACCCTATACGTGCGGCGCATTACTTTATTTTTCCCTCATGCCGCCGGACCATGCGCAAGCTTGAGCGGCTCCCACGTGCGAACAACATTATTTTGGTGACAGACTTGGTGCATTTTGTATCCAAACCTTGTAACAAGCGCCGGTATGCCTCTTTTCACCAACCTCTAACTTTGCCGATCACCCGAAACTTGTCTTGCCAAACCCATCCATATGCTTCAGATTGTGGTACAGTTCTATGGTGGAGCAATGTTGGTTCCACACACAGGTTCAACTTTGTCGTTTGGATTTTACCGCGTAGCTGCTATAGGACTATCCTTGACTGCAGTCTGTGCTGGTATCGTGTGATGCTCCCACCGGAGTGGGTTTCTCTGCCCTGGAAAAACCCGTTCTCGGACAAGTAAAAAATGTCGTTGATTCCTCTGTCCTAGGAATCGGTAAAACAAGAAAGCGAAATGCAAAAGCGAATTCGCAGCTGAGTATAATTTGTAGGTCGGCGGCTGTCTCCTGAGAGCGATGTCCTGCTTGCGGTTCACTAGCGTCATTTCCGTGACGGATATGACGTCATTGAAATCTTGGTGTATCCCGGAATAAAACAGTTTCGTGTTCAAATATAAAACACGAAAATGGACAACCCTAGGTATAAAGTTGGCGTTGGTACTAAAGGTTGCTTCCACAAGAAGACCCTGTGTGCAGGAGTGCATCCTTTACAGGCAGCTTGCCAGCGCCATTTCCGTTGTGGGTATGACGTCAGCGAAGTATTTGTGTACGCGGAATAAAACAGCTTCGTGTTAAAGATCATACAAAACAACGCCCGTGTCCTAGGGCCTTTACACTTTGACAGTAGGCCCACTAGCCCTGTTGAAAAACGCCTTCCCAGCAATGCTTTGGTCCTTAGAAGTTAAGGCCACAATGAGGGGATTGGTGTAAGCATCGCCACCGGAAATTTTTTAGAATGCCAAACTCATTATCCCATGACGGCCAACCCAGTAACTTGCGCTCACCGTGCTTTTGTGACGTGACCGGTAAATATTGAGACAGTGCTTTTGTCACGTGACCGGTAAATATTGAGACACAGCGGGTTGTAGAAACCGGCAACGCAGGCAATACTTGCAGTGACACGGAGCAGAGTTTTGTATCTCTGGCGAGAGTGCCGCTACTTCGGAGATCCTAAATACTGGTTTCCTCGGCAGGCAGGCACTAGCCGCCCCCGAATTAAGTTATTGTTGGGTGACCCCAGTTGAGCATGGGACACGACTTTAAGACATGTGGCCGAAACAGGTCTCCCAGTCACTCCTGTTGTAAAGTGGGTAATGCGTCATTGGAAAAATACGGTTGCGATGGTGGAAGCTTATCTTTTTTAAGCTGCCTTTGTCACATTTTGCCTAATCTGCACTGAAGCATTGCTATCAGCTGAGGTAGTATGAGCACCAAAAAGGGCTGTAACTCTTGTTTTATCAGAAGTATCTCGAATGAAACACTATGATAATTAGTCGCTGAGACGACGTAACCATAACCCAAAGTTTCATTTACTTGTAAAGGCAGTCGTCAGTGAAGATGTAAAAGTTACGGAATTACTGTCTGCTGTCAAGACATGGCCATGTACGGAAGAAGTATGGTTAGAAATAACGGCTATAGCTCTTGTTTTTTCGTGAACTACCCTGGACCAAATAATATTACATTATAATGTCAAAACTGCTCTAACGTTACGAAGCCCTAGCTAAGCTCAATCTTTTTAAAGATAACGCACAGCTCCGTTGTTTCAGCAGATTTCACACCGGGGGGTACTGCGTTTATTTTTATATTCAATGCTTCCCTCATTAAGAACCAGATATGCGACCTGCTTTGGACGGTGACCAATGGTGGCGTCCAAGTCCCCATGGCCATCTCGTTCTCCCTGAGCGGCCGCCTGCACAAGCCTCGCGTCAACGATCCTACCTTACTGGATCTGCGCGAGTACGAGCTGTTCCGCCCGTGCGAGGACTTTGACGGGGAATACTACGTCAGCCCGAGAGAGGTAAGCCGGCTTCTAGGCAACGATGACATCAAAACTTCAAATCGGGAAAAATGCATGTTTAATGCTATCTACTTGCAACCGTTTGGCCAGGCACGTTTCATAAAGTGCCATGCTAATATAAACTTGTTAGAGATCTGTCACTGGAAACGCGGGCCGTCGGAGCGCCGCCTTACGAGCTAGCAACGTCCCTCTCAAGACTCTCTTGGTCAGCAATGTGGCTTCTTTTCACTCTCCAAGCCAAATGAACAAACAATGGTATATTTTTTCTTGTTCGTCCCACATGAAGGGTATTCAGTTCCGGTTGGTCTTATCGCTTCAATGCTACGGAGGCGTTATCAGCTGATGTATTAGTGGGGTCCATATTACATCACACCTGCCGGTAATGGGTTAGCGTAGTGCGAAATGGAATCATTTTTTTGATATACATTGTGTTTCTTTTCATTTAGAAAAGAAAAGAATGAAATTAAAAGAAGAGAAAGGAAAATGAAGCGGCTTCAGTTGCCAAAGACTGGTTAATCCAGATATAACAAAGTAGCAATTTGTCACCATGGCTCCTTTAAATTTTTTCTACTAAATAGGGCCCGCTAAAACAGAACAGAAATATTTTGGCCTGTTGCGTGTACGCTGTCCAGACACTTCATTGCAATGTCTCCACACTGACGCCGACTTCGGCCAGTTGTCGTTTTTCCTTACTATTTTTACAGATACCATGCAGACCAGGAAACGCTATGTACGACTTTCTTAAAAGGACGACACCGGATACCTTGTTCACATTGGACATTAATATGCAACGAACGCTTACTTTTGACGACGGAGAAACCATGCGCTACAAGGTGACAGCCCGATGCTCGAGAATGGATATTTTTCCAGATTTACCCTGTTGTAACGCTTTTTTCTGAGCACACTTTCGGTGTGTTTTGGACAAGAGGGCATTGCGAGAGTAGGATGAGGGGCAAGATGATGACTCTACAATGTTTCAGTAAGCGCGGTGTTGTAGGGGGAAGTTAATTTTAAGAAAACAGGACTGCGCGGTTAGTGTGACTCTGTATGCTAAATGCGGTGGGGAGCCGTCCCGTCGCGAGATTTCAAATCGCGCTCAGTTTTGTAAAGCGAAGCTGTCTATGCCTTACTGATGGCCTCTATGTGCGAGAAAAACCCACTGTAGAAAAGGTGAATTTGGTAACTTTAATATTAATAATAATATTAGTAATAGTAATATTAATAATAATAATATTAATATAATATTAATAATAATAATAATAATACTGCCTTTATTTTCATTCATTTCAAGAGAACGGAGAGAAAAAAAGCTGCAAAACAAGCGTGAGAACACTCCTCTACCCCAGCAAATACAAAGGTGGAGAAAACCAAAGCAGGCTGAATAGCAATAAAAACATTTTTGGAACAAAACAAAGGGAAATGCAAATACGGACTACAATAAACATTTACACATACACAAACAGACATAAAGATAAACATAATAAACCGCAATGAATCGTTCGAAAAGCCCCACCAACAGTGAGAAAACCACGAAAACAGCACCAAATTTGTAAGTAAAACAACTAATCAAACCAAAAAGTGTTGTAAATATACAAGCAGTTTTGCAAAGAAGCATAATAATTTCAAATCAAGAAAATATACCTAAGGCTACTCCCACTTCAAGCATTACGCTGCCGCATCTTACAACTACAGAATGAGAAATATAGGCACTCATACTAAGGAAAAAAAGAAATACCAGTGAGAAATTCGCTGGCGTTTACGGTACTTCCTAATGCGATATTTGGGCGCAGCAGCAGTGCGCCGAGCCAGCACTCTCTTGTCATTTCCCTCGACGGCAGCGACGATGAGCCTCTGCGTAGGCGGCGTGAAGTAGGGCTCAGGAAGGGACCGCGACCCGCGTCTTAGGCAGGGAACGCACGCCATCGTCACGCGCACTTCCACCCCTCCCCCCCAAAGTTTTCTCCAGCGTCGCGCAGACGAGCGTCTCCTGCGGGCACCGCATACTGCCCCCTCCTTCGCCGCCCACTTTGGGAGAGGGCTCGCGCCGCCACGGCGAACCGTCCTCCCATCACATTTCCCGACACTCTCCTGCTTCGATTTCTTTCCCTATTCGGTATTGCCATCGTTCAGCCGGTTACGACAGCGACGCGGCTCAGCCAAGAGACGGCCGCCAAAGGGCTGCGCCCCAAAAGTTGGTTCCACAAAACGATGATGATAGCAAGCGAAGCTTTCGATGCCTCACTGGTGCCTTCCATCGTTGCACCCAAAACGCACTGCAGGAAAGCCAGCTTATAAAATGGGTTTGCCCAAAGGCACATCACTGAACGCAACAAAAAACATTAGCAGTGGCTTAGCTCGGCTATGCCAGTATATATGTAGTGTGAGTTAAGGTTCAGCTTTGGTTTCTTTTGTTTTCTGGTTGCCTAGGATTAGCTCGATTAGTATGCTTACTGCTGCTTCAATGTCACACACAGGTATACACATTATGCGACAAACGCATATTTATCAAGCGGCCACAGCGAAGCGTCATTAATCGCCCAAGAGCTAAGCTGGTTCCACATGCGCACGCTGGTGTTTCTGCGACGCACGAGCCATCGGTTGCACACCCCGCCACCCCTCCCATAACCATCTAGTGGACCTGGCTGCTACTTGCGGAACGGAGGTCGGCGAAGATGCACGGCGTGTAGGGTGTGTGAGATACGCCGGGCAGCGAGCAATGTTCTGTGCGCCGTGTGACATCACTGCCCCTCGCGCATGTGCAGCACGGCTATCCAGGATCCAGGCGAAACTGCTCAAACTCGGCCAGTGTAGCGCACGCCTCAAAAAACGCTCCCCGCGGTCGATCCGCTGCTGATGGGCAAACATAGCCACGCGCGCTTCGTTCCGGCTCCTGCTTCTCGCTTTCCCACCAGCGGACGAGCACTTTCTGACCGGATATTTTGCCACTAATCAAGCCAGTATGATGCAAGGATTCTCTTGATACTGCTTTCATTGAGATCTACCCAACAGACGAGGCACCATGGCGGGCTATGCTTAACGCCACAACGAGGAACAGCATCGACCTCGCCTCGAGCAGCAGCAACTGCGTGAAGCTGCCGGCTGCATCCCACGGGCACAGCTCGTAACATCGCCTCCATGGACTGCGGTCACGAGGAACGTGCAACGGGCACAGCCAACAGACAGCATTCTTCTCTACCGCAATACCCTTGGATACAATTAATCAGCAAGCGATTGCAGCCAATCGCCTCTAAACAACCGAAGACGGACGACAAAGCTACTCTATTACAAGAACCAAGACTTCCTACACCAAGTATACAAGCGGGCGAGTTCGTCGCAGTAATATGAACGAATGGCAACGCGTGCGACAAACACTGGGCCCCATCTGAAATGACCAACAGACTTGTCACCATCTACGGCATTGATAGAGCTGGCTTTGTACGCCACGTGACTCTCATTAATCGATACACGACGAATGTGGTAGTCATTGGAGTAAAAGAACATCGATCTTATTGACCGCATATCCCGAAACACATGATCATTCTCTCTACGGCATAACAAGTTTGTGCCTACGTGAAGCTACCCCCGGGCATCTCGGGAGGCGAAATCAATGGCTTCTCGGAGGAAATTGTCCTCCCGATTCTCCAAGACTTCCTCGCCCTCAATGAGCCCTACTTAGTCCAAGCCCGCTGTATGAGCTAGATGAGGTTGATTCAACATAAATTTGACGGCAATCGTGTCCCATACTACATAAAACTCAGATGTGAGCTCGCCAGGTGCCGTGCTTATCGTCGGATGACGTAAGTTCCGTAACAACTGTTTAGATACTGGACGCCAAAGAGATGTTTTTCCCTCACCCCCAGACTATCTTTGCTCACTTTGCAACTGTGAATCCCCTCCCCTGCTCACCGTTGTGTTCCGAAATGTAAACTATGCGATGGTCCTCCTCCAGCTGCCAACAAGGACGATCCACAATGTTCACGTCCCCCCGGTCCGACCCCCGACTCGCACTTCTGATCAGACTGCCCCTGAAAACTCGCCCACCTCGACTCCGCCACCGTACAAGAAGAACTTCCCTGCTCTTCTGAAGACCAACCTGCGAGCTCTTCATCCCACGTGAGCTGGTCAGCTGTTCTTGCCACCTATTCCACTGTTGCACCCTTTCCTCTCCATGATAACACTGGAATATAGATACAACTAACCCTAGAATATGTATACGCACAGCACATGGCACGTCCTGCAGCGGTTAACAGCCTCGCTTAACAGGTTGCTGCCTTCGAAACACATACCGTGACCCAGATTGATTTCAAGTTAAAGGCCGCGGTGATCAAAATTACCAACATCATACAGCAAGCAGTAGCGCCTATCCACACCATATTAGCCCTACCCAACGAAGAACACGAATCCCTGGATGCCCAGCTTGGTCCGCACCTACAACCCGCATTCTCTCCTGGCGCTTCGATTATCAAAAAGCCGAAGTCGTAATTTTACCAAACAGCACAACCAACAAACACACTTCCAAGGACACTAGGACAAATAGGACAACACCTGGACGCCCATGTTGACACAACCCTCGTTCCAACAGGAAATCCTTCAATGAAAATGGCAATCTTTCACAAGCGAGAAACATCAACTAAATCTCTTCCTCGCATCTGATCCTACAGACTTACTAGCCCTTCAAGAAACGAGTGTCTCGGAACCTAAACTGTATGTCTACCAAACTTTCACAACTGACCCATATCACTGGATGGCTGCTTTTTTACAACCGCATCTCCCGCTGTTAACTTATATCTTTGCCTCTGATACCCCCAGCACGTTTGCAGAAATCGTGGCGATGGCAAGAACTTCAACATCGCGCATAATTCTCAACGTGTATAGCCCACCAACCCACCAACTGAAGGATGTCAACACCCTCATCCAAAAGGCTCTTACTATAGCAAAAAACGCCCCGCCCCCTTCGCAATACTTGACCACTTCAACTTCCCACATACGGGAAAGGAATACCACCTAAACTCAAAGAAACCCACGCGGCGACAATAAGCCATCCGCGATCATATAATTTGTCTCCAGAACGACCTGACTCCATCTACCGGCATTGAAAATAGCTTAGCGCGTGCAACTATTCTGGAGCTCACCATTACGAAGATCTGTTCGTAAATACAGTGTGCGTGCGAAACTAATCGCTTAAGCAGTGATCATGCCATTACCTCTATCGAACTAACCTATCGAAGCAAACCAATATGAACAAGGCGAGCTCGCATCACCGACTGAAATATTCCGTGAAGATGACGCAACCCTCTCTTCCTTGCAAGATACCCTCTCCACATGGGTTGATGCACTCGAGCAACGACCGCAGAAGTATACCACAATATCATTGACGACGGAACACCCGGTAGCAGACCTGCATTTCCTCCACATTTGGGAGCCAAGCAAAGTCTTAATAGGCGGTGGCGCAAGAAAGCACAATAAACGCCTACATGTTTGAATGCATTTATTGATCTTTAGAAGAGACGAATGTCAACCAGCAAGCGCAAATTATCTCGCCTAGGGCCGGACAAGGGTACATACAGCGACGTATTGCTGTAAACCAAGCTTACTGCAAAACCTTACAGAAACAGAACTGGACATCTTTCTGCAACCAACTTCAATGTACCCTAATACCAAAGAAAAAATGGCACATACTGCGCTTTCTTATACAAAAAGAACGCTCGCATATCGACGCGCACGCTACTTCCAACTAAATTCTCCGACTGTTACAAACCTTAGAATTATCCCCTGAGGAACTCCTACAATCAGTTTGGCAGAAGATCTTTGTCAACGAATCCCAATACCTACCAGCGAATGGTCCTAAGCAATCTGCCTGAAATGTCAATACAAATCTAGGCTTCCCGTTCACCATCAAAGAACTCCACCAGGTGCTGCAAATGTTAAAACGCAACAGGGCCCCAGAGTTCGACCGAATAACCAACCGACTAATCCGCAAGCTGGATGTCGAAAGTTTACCAGCAGGGATCGATGTTTTTATTCAAATTTGGGAAGCCGCGGAACTCTCCCGGGACACTGGAAAAATTCGGATATCACCTTAATACGGAAGCCCCATACACGCTCATGACTTACCATTCTCCGACCTATCCCTCTTACGTATTGTGTTTGCAAACGTTTCCAGCACTTGTAACATAGACGTAAAACCACGCGCCACAAAAGGACCGGACAGTATCCCAACGCCATGTTTGGCTTTCATGTGGACTATCCACTCAAGACTTGCTGCGGCAACGCAAAGTCAAGTAATCCAAACCATTACCGGATGCCATCCCGACATGATCATGACTGTCGACGTGCAGCGAGCATTTGATAACAATTGCCATTCTGCATTTCTGGGCAATCTTACATCTGCACACTGCGGCCACGAAACATTCAACCACGTCACGGCTTGCATCCACAACCGAACGGTCACACTTCGATTCGGCCCGCACTCGACCCCCCTTTAGAACATGCCTGAGCGCGGCACACCAAAGGGCTCCGTTATTTCACCTCTCCTCTTTATATTGCTTTACTTCGTCTTCCCGTCCAACTCGACTACTACTCAGACCTTCACCACGCTTTCTATGCAGACGACATCACGCTGTGGAGAACTCAAGTGTCAGGCGGAGCCCAACAAGACACCCTACAGCAAGCCACAAACACCACCAATACGTATCACATACCAGGGCTACCCGGATGCCTACCCTGATGCCTCATCGGTGACGAGTTCTTTATTTCAAGCAAAGACTGCCATTCACAGAAGGAAACCAGGAGAAGTTAAACTTAGAGAGGGTATAGGAAAGTAGGCGATACGGCTACAATCGTACTTAAATAGGTGGGCGTCTTCAGCGCTACCAAAAAATATGTAACGAGAAAACCCGTGCCAGGGTATCGTGATGTAATTGATAAACCGTAAATACATTTTAGTACTGAGATACAAATATATTTTCTAAACGTATTTGGATTCTGAACAAGGGATACTTCAAATTATCTTTAAGCTACTATCGCTATACGCTAATATCACAATAACGCAGAGACATGTCTCGAAGAAACAGACGTGTGCTTGAGTTGCCGTCAAGCAAATGAGGAGATTTAGTGCGGCTGACGTCACATATACATACATTGACTGACTTCCTAGGTTAGCCCTCTGATGGTAGAACCACCGACATCAAAACCGAAACCGAAACGTCGGATACTCTATACAGGTGGATGGGCCTCTTGCAGCTCCTTGGCAGTGAAGGGGTGGGGGCTGCGGCTGCTGAGCAGGCAAGTTATCGCTCGGCCAAAAAAGGAAGCCTCCGTCGTCGCAGATCTCAATGGGCCAGAGCCCGAACTAGGACGAGCAGAGAATGCAATGCAGTACCGGCACAGCACAGTGTTGGGCTCGTGGGCACCGACGAAAAAACACGTACGCTCAAGGAGGAAGCGGCAGGGTTCTGGAAGCAGACGCGTTTAAAATAAGCAGGGAAGCCGAGGAGTGAAGTAATGCGAAAGTGGGAGGGAGGAGGACATTTTGGGGCGGCGCGAGTTATTCTCTCCAGCAACGACGCGCTAGGAGAGTGCGGAGCGCATGAAGCGACCACCAAAGATAGAGCGAGAAGGAAAACGCCGGATGAAGGTATGAAAGGTGACGAGACAGGGTCGCCCGCGGCGACGCGCTACGAGACAACGCCAGAATGTATCGCGAACCTTCGTGCGTTCGCGGATGAGACAATTACTGCCTCAGACACAGCAGGTATGGGCCAACACCCAAGAAGAATGCAGAATTTCCTGCGCACAATTGCCGTTTTCAGCGGTGTTGTAGTCGTCACCCAAACAATTTTCGATGAGAAACTAATTCGACGAAACAAATCAACTTAGGCATGTCTTTGTTGTTGCAAAGGGAAGTTTTGTTCTGTTGTGGGTGTTGCTGCTTCATAAGCTGGTGGGCTGTTGTACATTCTACTCGAGATAACACACGCCTCTTCGCATCTCGGTCACAGTCTAAGCTGGGAAGCCCTTCACAGTTTCTGTATGGAAACCTTGCCCAAGGAGCCGCTGTTTCAAAGCAAAGCTTCCTAGCTCTACAAGCCAACGGTTCTTTCGTGGCGTGCGGGACAAGAAACCCCCAACGCGGCGGAGGCGGAGGCGGTGGCGGCAGGTGGGGAAGCAGGGGAGGCTCGAAGCGTTTCACTCACGGAACGCACTCAGATGCCGCGGCGTTCCCCGGCGTACCCAGCGTTCCCCAGGTATTCGAGCCTACTCAGCCCAGCGGGCGCGATGGCCGAACGCATTCCGTCGGGTTTGTTGTCTGGTTCAACGGCGGTTGTTTTGGGGCTGTTTTGGAGCCGATTCACGTTCATTGGGAGCTTCCTTCGTACGGCTGGATTAACCTCTTCGACAGTATGTCATGGGGAACCTGGACCAGACGCTATTAACTGGTCGTGCGGCCAAGATACGTTAAGGATTGGTTTGCAGGGCGGGAGAACAAAATATAGAAACCATATACAGAACTTTGGCCGCTAGAGAAAGGCTATCTTCTGTGCACTGCCTGCCACGAATGGTACTCCGTTTCCTAAATGTTGAACAGAAATTCGGTTGCTTTTAAGAGGTAATACAAAAGGCGAAAGAAGCAACTGGTTCTTACAAGTAGTGATTATGAAAGTTCCCTCAGCTTTCGCGAAAATCTCAAACTTACTAAACTAACTAGTTTAAATGGGTATAAGTGGGAATCACTAAGCTCACAAGCCGAAGTGTTTCGGTGTCAGCGCTTGGGCCGTGTGGTGGTGTAGCACCAAGCCAGAACGTGAGGATATTTGGTTCCCCTGTCTCAACCTTCGAAAGACGCTCCTCTTCTTTTTCTCTTACTTCAGACTCACCACGGGGCTACAGTGGTGGCGTGGTCCGCCGCTCTAGCTCGGCCGTGGCCGGCGCTCCTGCTGGGTTCGGGGCGCTGCCCCTTGCGAATTCCGTATAACGGCTGGCAAGATCTCTGGCTTCACCCTTTGTAGAGCCCCCTGTGTCGGATGGGCATGGGCGATGGTTGTGGGTGTCGTTTAAAGCTTTGCTTTTAAACCACATTCACAACGTGGATTGGAGCCAATTTTTTCATCTTACACAATATTAGGCTGGTCACTGCTCGTCGTTCCCACGGTGCCAAGCAAGCGTGTCGGGTAGTGAGGGTGTCGTGCCCAAGGAAGACGAACACATGCGTAGGCAGTTAAATACGCAGTTGCAATGTCCGCTTCTTTACCAGTGGTCAATGCGCGCGCACGTGGGAACCACCAAGCTTAGTGCGGGGGAAAACGCAAACCCAAAGCAGAGCGCGCTTTATACTAGTCGCGGTGGCAGATGTGCAAACACAAGAACAATTGTCCCCAAGGCCCGCGCATAGTGTACAGGTGCCGTGAAATGTAATCGGAACATCGTCTCGTTGACTTACAGGAGCCCGTTTTCTTGCAAGCTCTCTGATTGCATTGGTGTGCTTTTAACGGAGTCCTTCTTAATAGAAAAAGCTTCCTGTACACCTGTAATTCTGTCATTTATTCACAAACCCTTGTTTCATTTAGTCATGACGTCACCTTTACGTACAGCCCAACCACCGGAGAGCAGACTAGATTTTTTCCTAGGTCACGTTTCCATTTTCGCGAGGATCATTTGAGCAGAACAAAGAGGGCGATGCAGGCGGTGGCACAAAGTGCGGTTTATAAACACTGTACTACTTTTTCCGGCCAACCCTGCCATGTGCCAGAAGGCTGAAACTTTGTTTCGCTTTTCAGAGCGTAGCTTTTTTTTGCCTCAGTTATTGTGACTGTACGCACTGGCACTCTCTAGATGATGGCAACTTTACACAAAGGGTCGGGCCCATGAGCACGATTGTTGTGCAAAAATGCACATCGAGCGCCTCAAAAGAAAAAGCGCTTCCCCTTGTTGGAATAAAACCTGTAGCCCTCGAGTTAGGAAGTCCATGTCTGTCCGAGCACCATTCTGACACGTTCAGACCAATTTGGACTTCTAAAGATGATAGTATTTCTTGGGCTACTCAAACCCAGGAATTTAAGTCTGTCTGTCTGTCTGTCTGCGACTCGATTCAGCCACTCAACCACACTGATACAAGGTCTGCGCAATAGTCTTATATACTCGCAGCCCAATTTAAACGTCAATGTCCGGTGTAATGTTCTTACTTGTAAATATTGTTGAACAAGAACAAGGGCATTACGCAAATATAACACAGAAAAATAAACGTACGTGATAATTGCCGTTCCTTTATAAAAATTATAGATGGTTGATTTTTTCGAAATGAAATTCTACATCCACGAAAAAAGTCACTCTCACGTCGCCTGCTGCCGTTCGCGCAACTCTAGGTTCTGAAGCCATTTTAACAAAGTAATTGGCAACATTTACGAAAGGTTTTACTGATAGGTTCCGCGTTATGCTTGGAAGGCACGTGGAGTAGCGCAATGTGCTTCTATAAATGTTGAAGGAGGGCGCCTCGAATCGCGCGCGTCTCCACCGTACGGCAGTGCTGGCATCGAGGCACCCGGCCTGGAGGAGTGGAACGCCGTGAATTTAAATCAACTTGAGCAAACCTTTTGCATGTTTTCCTTAAAAGGAACACGACGGAAGTAAAACAGCATTAGAGGCGAGCGGGAAAGCCAAGGGAGGAATTTACTAGGCCAATGTCGACAAAGACTGTCGTCTTTTGTTGACATTCACACAAAAAGAGCACATACGCACCAATTTTAATTGGCTTTCTCTCATGTTGAGTAGGAGAGAGCTTCGCTTTTTAACCGTCCTTCTCCTTAGGAAGGAGCTGAGATCTTATTTGGATGCTGGGAAAGTGGTCTTGAAGACGTCAATAGTTGCCCGTCCACCGGGTTAGAGGGTGGTTTGCCTCTCCTTCGCAAATCCGCAGTGACGGTGCTCGAACGGTTTACAAATTTTATGAGAAGTATCACCCGTACACTGAAGTGCTGTCGGTTTCTAATGCTGGCGCAGGTGTGCGAAATGAAGACAACCTGCCAAGGAGAGAACTTTCGCCTAGCAGCCTACGACGTCGACTACGAAGCCTCGGGGAACGTGTGCGACCGATTCGGACTCCTGGGAAATTTCTCGCGCATTTCGTTTTTGTGCAACATGAACGAATACCTGAAGTCTCGCAACCTGACAAACCCTTTCGACAAAGCAACATGCTTAAATGTCTCAATAAAAGCGTGAGGATCGCTGAGAGACGTCAGAACGAAACTTTTGGTCGCCAATAAACTAAATAAACAGAAGCACCTCTCCATGCCCTTATTTGAGCGAGCTACATTTACTGCAGAAGACAACAGTGGAGAAATATGAACTGAACCACGCAGAATTATTAGATGAACTACAAACACAAAATATGAACGTTAACACAAAAAACAAAAATAATGTTCCTGGAAGCCAAATAACGGGCCGGAAATTTTAAAGTTGTAAGGAAAGTTTTCCCGACATTTTTCGTAATTACTGCCCCTAGTAAGATCGACTAGCACTGTTAAATCACCTTGTTTTTTTACTTTGGTTCATGTCCTCGTAATCCTGTTTCGTTTGACGATAACTTCACAAACTCCCACTTTGGATTATTCATAGAACGGAACATTCATCCCAGTCCTCAAGTGTGCACATAAATCTTTAAATATAGGTTTATCTTGGAGGCCCGTGACCCGACATCTCAGAGAAGTTTGGTTTGTAAAGGGAGTTTTATTAGAAATAGATCAGTTAGTACTTAAAGATCCATGGACGTTTTAAAACATATCCCGTACAGTCTATGCGTATGGTATGCACGTTGCGATGCGCTTTGGATGGATTTCGGGAGATATTTTTTATGTCCTAACCAGACAATAGTGTGCACTAGCCTCTTAAAAATTTCTTACTGCGAGGCGCATTTCACAAAGATGATGGAATGTAGGAACCCACATTCGCTATGTTTTGAATCTCACTAGAAGAAATGATTAAATAATAAATGTGATGATGGGCTAAACAAACGCGAGAGATTTCAAGCTATTCGTATTTTAGACAAAGGCGCGTCATATTGACGTAAGAGAACAAGTTGCAACCCAGCATTTTCTGTCCCCAGAAATAAAAATTGACCCACTGAAACTGAAACGCCGGCCTATAAAAAAGTGGTCCAAGCTAACCAGTTGATGGCGGTTTCGGGTATCCATATGAGCGGCCAGGTTTGTCACTCACAGTACAATAACCAGCAATGAAATGAAGAGTACTATTTCCCACGATAGAAGTGAGCGGACATGTTCTGCATCTAGTATTATCTGAATAAATTTCTATTGCGAGAACGGAGGTGTTGCATTCGCGACATAGTGATGCCGAAGTTCCGCGGGATTATCTAAAGACGGTAATGTGACTCAACAGTCACGGTTCGGGTGCGAAATGAACGAAAACTGCCTTTCATCATGTCCAAACCACGACCGCATCATAGGAGACCTAAGCTGCAAAGAAACAATATGCACAAAGAGCTATTGTAACGATGCTGATCTCCCAAGTGAAGGCTGGCGTTTTGAGAGGGACATTTTGAGGTCGCAATCGAAGGGTAGGATGGCAAAGCGACTAAGAGAAGGGTGGAGGTGCCTGGGGAAACACCAGTACCTGCATGTAGCATGATATCCGCGCTTGGAGCTGGTGGCCTCTTCGTAAAGGAGATTGAAACTTTCGATGCTTTTTTCCTAGGTATCGTACAATTTCCGACGCACTCCAAACGGCTCCCCGTTCTGAATAATCAGCCACTACGCAAAGCAGAATAGCACTGCAAAAACGTGTCACACGCAAATGGAAATAAGCCCTTTTGTGCCAGAATGAAAGATTCGGGTTATGTCGATTGCAACGTATGTGAGGAACGCGGAAAGTTTTATTTAAATTTTACTCAAACCACTCTGTAAAGTTTATTCATAGATGAACGCGGCAAGAAGAAGCCTGTACGCTCGTATCGTTATGGCATTATACGTTTTCGGTGTATTCATGATTGACAGTGGGAACACATGAACACAGTGTAGGGTACGCGGACGGTGTCATCAACTGAGCAATACGATATTTCCCGCAGTATAGTACAACACTTGACGTAAAATTTAGCCGCTGCAAAAATGTGTGTGATTTTTTACAGTCCAACGCAGTGCTCGTTGAACTGAAAGTGCAGGGAATAGAGATAAATGAGAATCTTGGGTGATCCCAAAGAGAACTGTGTGAACTGCATAAGTGGACTGGATACGTTTGACAGAGGCAAGGTAGGAAGCGGATTGCGCTTAAATCGATAATATTAGGGTCACTAATTCAACACTTGTTTAAGAAAACTTAGAACACCTGCCAATAAGATTGAGGACTCATAACCACAATGCCGGGTTGTAAAGTTGAAAATATTACAGCTACGTCGAAAGTAATTTAAAAAAAGCAGAATACACCCTCTTAAGCATGCGTTAGGACATTGCAAAGCAACAAACGTAACTAAATTGCGAATATTCCAGCAATGATTGGAACCGAGAAGAAAAATTTGGCACAGATTAGGAATTGGATGCGGAGCAGCACTCGACAAGCACATTCAAGTGATGGATTGCCGTATATTTCTGTCACTAAAAATTTAACCCAATTCCATCCTTTGTGAAAAATGGTTACACAGCGGGGCTGTCGTTCCCTTGTGTCGGCTGGAACCCTACCAAATGCTCGCCCCCGAACGGCAGCGCCTTCTCCACGCAAATGGTATCGTTCACGCAATGAGATCGGCAGCTTAACGTCAGCGCCAGCCTCCCGCCCCACTCCCTCTCCCAGCTGGAGGAAGGGGAACCCGTTCCAGGGCGACCACTTGGCCCTCTATTGGTGGGTCTGAGAACCACCGGGCAGAAGGTTCCCAGGCAATAACCCTCTGGTAATACAAAAGATATCGGAACCTGCTGACGTATGATCATCAGCTTCCGACTTAAGGGAAAAAACGCTTTCTGTGGTTCGAATTGAACCCTTCTCGTTCGCGTTACTATGCCGACGTCTATACCATTATGGCATTTCGACAGGGTCAAAGCAGTTTGGTTTGTACTTAAACTGTGACTCAGGATTCATTGCATGAAGCTTTGGGTTTAAGCCATCTTTCTCTTAAGAAAAGACTTTGCGTTTTTTGTTATTGAATGTTAGTATTATATGTTGTTCATCGTAAAGCTCTCACTTCAAAAATTAAAAAAAAAAACTATATCGTGTACGTACAGCCTCCCAAAATTTTAAACTTATAGCGGGAGCGACGACCGATCGGCATGTCAGCGCCTTACCACGGTGTTCACCGGCAAAATAGGCGAGGGTACGCGCACCCGCATAGGGCTATCTGCTCTATGAATGTTGTCTGCTACGCTGTTTCCTTGAGAGTGGTAAAACTCCTGACACTGCATCTGAATGACTTTGTTCACGACGTTATTTGAAGCGCATGCGCATATCAAATGCGTGTTTTATCTTTTTCTTTCGGATCACATGCCCCGCACAGCGCGAGGAAAGCCACTGGAAAGATAAATAAAAGTTGAACAGGACCGGTTTTTCGGCCGGAATGGCCTCAGGCCGCTGCGCGATATAATGCGATAAATAAGAAATCTGATAA
>CM023458.1:34999691-35169691 GCA_013339765.2 Haemaphysalis longicornis
GGCAAAGAGCCACCAACAGCTGTTATAGCCGGTATTCAATAGCTTGGAATGCATGCAGGCAACAGTGCAAGTACGCCGGCATATCTGTGGCCAAGCCTCTGTTGCAAAGGCGACGTTTTGTGCCCGGCCGCCAGATCAGGCACCCCTCTTCTCTTCCATGCATTCGTGGCGGCCAGGCAGGCGGCGGGCCGCGAGTGACCTTGGTTTCCCGTGCAAGGCGTGTGCGAGTGATTCGATAGTCAGTTGTGCCGCGATGGGGTTGGTTACGCGAAAAGTCGCGATTCCGCTCATGATTGTGACAACCTTATCTGTAATTCAACCCCAGCCTCCGCGCATACCTACGAGCGAGTGCGAGTCGGTCGTGGCACAAAGGTTGCAACGTGAGCGCAGGGGTCCGTTTGACGGCAGGAACTGCATCATTTCCAAACTGTTGCCCTCTGAACGCAAAGGAATACCTCGACGCCAAGTGCTCTCGAGTGCAGCACAGTACGATCTACCTATCACCAGACGCGTATGAAGTAGCCGCCGCAGATCGGCTGATTGCCAGCCGCCGCGCTCTAACATCAGGCGTGAGTTGTTTTGCTGGGTGTGAAACATTTAGCGCACGAGAAATTCAGTGCTAAATCGGTCTACGCGTGAACCATTTCTCCAAAAAAATTATTCCGATTTTGTACTCAACCACGTAGAGGGCACCTATCAGACAGAAAGTCGTGGATGCGGTGCGCGTGCACTTGCGTCGACATCCGCGGCGGCAGCAAAATGCCGCGTCGGACTTATGCTCTCGTTCGCAGCCGCGGTTTCATCCTCCGTGGATTCGAAGTGTTCGAGGGTGGGTAGAGCGCCACCACTTAATGTGAGTGCGAATATTATGGCTGTTGACGCCACTACCGATAATCAGGCTGAAACGCAGCAGACGATGTGCGCTGTATTTTTTTTCTTCGAGATGCGGGCGCAAAGCGCATGCACTGGCAGGGTGGCCACCGATATGGCGGTTTTCAGTGTTGCCAGGCGGAGAAATTGCCCGCTAAACTTTTTATTGAATACCGCCTATAGAAGAACAACGACGCTTGGCCCGTGCCTCTCTATGGTAGTACGGCTAGTAAACACGCACAGAGGATTTCGCTTACAGTGGAAATATAATAACGAAGTCACTTATGTCTTGCACTTACTTTCCTCCGCAACGCGGCGCTTCTCGCACACCCTTCCCACTGAAGGTATATTAGTCCTTTTTGGTAATATGACATGTCATCACCCCGCTACAAAGGGGAAACCAATAGTAATCATCATCAATCAACATCAACACGCATACCTCAGCAACGCATGAGCGTGCAGCAGTGCCGCAGACCTAAAATGGCCGTGGTGGGCAGCAGTCCAGCTTAGGCATTATGGGACAATTTCTATTGCGGTGTTTCACAATTTCGTGTTTTATTTATTTATTCTGTAGTGCGGAAGAGGTAACAGCAGTCATCAGCTTTATGCTATCTCCTACCCTTGCAAGGAGACTGGCCGTCGTACAATAACGACAAGGAAGATGAATCACCGGTGAACCAGACAGGCATCACCATCAGCGTGGACCGCGAGAAGAACGCGTGAGAGCCAGCCGTGTGTCCCGCTTGCTTTAGACTGGCTACTGCTGAGCCTCCTGCTGCATTTTCTTCGGAAATGAACCATCCTGCAGTTTGGTGGAGTATGCGGCTTCTCCTACTCAGCTCACCCGTCTACTGTGACATTCCAACAGTTTGAGGACATGGCGGGGCAACAGCGGAAGGATCCCTGGATATCCTCACCCTGCGACCTCCTTTCTACCCTACGCTGCATTCCGCTTCCCGGGCGTTGCGACGTCAGGCTACGCACTTCGCCATCCGTGATGGACTTCTCTATCGCCGCAGTTACCGTTTAGAAGGACGCAAGTGGTTGCTCGTGATCCGTAGTCACTTGCGGACTGCCATTTGTGAAAGCTTCCACGCGGATATTGCATTGTGCCCAAGCAGGCGGGGTGAAGACGTACGAACAACTGCGAAAGCGTTATTGTGGAAAGGAATGTACACCTTCGTGATGAAGTTTATTTGGGAATGCGAAGACTGTCAGCGTCGGAAGACCCCGCCTCAACAACAAACCGGCCCAATGCAGCCTTTACTCGGCCAAGCGAGCCCTTTCGACCAGATCGGCATTGACTTATATGGGCCGCTGAAAGCTACTGCTTCCGGCAACCGTTGGGCAGTGGTTGTTATCGACCATCTTACGCGCTACGCTGATACCGCTGCGCTACCGGCGGCCACGGCGAGCGAAGTTGCTTCTTTCCTTCTACATTATTTCATCCTCCGTCACTAGGCACCACGTCAACTTCTTATTGATAGAGGGCCTGTCTTTTTGTCGGAAGTGATAGAATATCTCCTGGAAAAATGCAACATGACTCACCGCACCACTACTGCCTACCACCCGCATACGAATTCGCTGACGGAGAGGTTCAACCGCACTCTTGGCGATATGCTCCCCAAGTACATCTTTTCCGACCACTGCAACATGGACAGGATTCTTCCTTTGTGACGCACGCGGTGCAGTCCACCACAGGATTCTCTCCTTTTTTCCTCCTTTACGGTGGTGAACCATCCTGCACTCTCGACAGAAATCTCCCCTATCGTCCTGATGTTTCTGAGCACATTACTATTTCTCGACTCAGCAGCCACGCCGAAGAATGCCGCCAGATTGCCCGCACTTTCACTTCTGAAGACCAGTCACAAAAACATCATCTCGATGGTGACCGCCCAAAAGCGACTTTTCTCCCGGCTCCCCGGTATGGCTTTGGATAACGACTACTACTCCTGATCTCTCCAGCAAGCTGCTATCCAAGTACCACGGCCCCTACCACGTCGTTGAACGCATGTCGCCTCTAAATTACGTTGTCGAGCCGCTAACCCCGTCTTGAGACCTCCGTCGCCGAGGGCGCGAGACAGTCCACGTGCAACGCCTCAAGCGTTATTATGACCCTGTTGTCGTGGCCTGCCCCTAAGTCGCCAGGGTGGCTCCCTTCACCGCGGTGGGTGATTGTAGTGCGGAAGAGGTAACAGTGGTCAAACAGCTTTATGTTAACTATCTCCTACCCTTGCGAGGAGATTGGTCGTCGTGCAATAACGGCAACGAAGATGAAGTACCGGTGAACTGGACAGGCATCATCATCAGCGTGAACCGCGAGAATAGCGAGGGAGAGCCAGCCGTGTGTCCCACTTGCTTTGGACTGCCTACGCTCAGCATCCTGCTGCATTTTCTTCAGGAATAAACCCATCCTACATTTTATTTATTTATTTATTTATTTATTTATTTATTTATTTATTTATTTATTTATTTATTTATTTATCTATCTATTATTTATTTATTAGGTCAGTTCATCCTGGTTTCTTTCGGGGAGGAGCACTACATGTGTGGTGGTGATAAAAATGATCGGTCGACGCAAAACACGGGGTACAGCAAAATAATAAAAATAATATGATTGATGTATCAATTCAGCCCTTACAAACGAGAAAGGGGTTAATTCATTCCTCGCCAGCGAAGAATACGGTGTTGGTGATGTAATGATGGGTGATACGCACACCACTAATGAAAATCGGCAGTACAAATATTTGCGCCATAGGTAAAACGGTCGGTTGGGCAGGAATTTAATTGTACAAGGTCACTTAAAATTTCAGAATGAAATTTAGCTTGTGCTGTTCGCTTCAAATCACTTGAAGTTGAAACACACAAAATAAATATACATATATATAATATACACTTACGAGGCTCTTGGAGAGAAACTTCGGAGGGCACTGTGAAAAGAAGGAGAGTTTCTTAAATGATGAATAACCGGCTACGAAAGACTCGCATCGCATTAAAAGCCAACGGATCACTATAAATTGAAGTTTACGAAAACACCATCACTTTTGGCTGAGAGGGATGCGTGGTTAGTGTAGTACATTTTTTTTATAAAGCTCCAGTCCTGATGAGGACGAGGATGATTTTTGTATAAGAACTTCAAAAGCTGATTAGCATGGGTAATAATAATAATTTGATCTGAAGAAGATTTTTAGGTGATGTTTATAATATAGCCTACAGGTATTGTTAGTGTCGCTGTTATGTGGGCTTGTGAAATACTACTTTCTTACTACGTGCTTCCAATTCATTTCTCTGCTAAGGTTGTTTACTGTAATGGATAAGTTATGAGCTACGCTTTCATCGAATTACGACTGGCCACAGCACTGCTTACATTCATTTACAGTGTATTTTTGTCATAAGCTTCGGCCCCTCTGAACCAGGAGGGAAGTGCGGGGCGTTTGTGACTCATTATGCCTCAATTATATTCCAAGCGAGCTTATAGATGGGCTTCGCAATTGCCCAAACAAAACTTTCCGTTGGTCAATTATGTTATTGGTCCGGCCCTCAGTGAGCCCAAAGGTGGTGTGGGTACCGGTGGACGTAAATAGGCAATAATTCGTAGCTGATGCAGCACGGGGAATGCCTAATATGGTATATACTTAGTGATAGCGGCTAATAGCTGGGTAACGCTGTTAATATACGTGAAACGTACGCTTGCACTGTTAATAAAGTAGTCATTTTTTCCCCTTAACGCTATTTTGGGCCCCTATTCTCGACGTCCTGAGTTGTTCATGGATTCGCATTGTTGTTTCAATTAACGGATCACCAAAGAGCGCGCGTAGTGGTCTATGGAAATATCGGGTCATTGATGCTTAGATTAATAAAATCAACGCCAAGATATGAGATGCTGCTCCAAAAAGTAGGAAAACTTCTTATACGTGTTTTAAAACTGAACGCAGAGGTTACCGCAAGGCAAAAAAACACGCTCGTAGATTTTCGCAGCAGACGAGTGACCGACGTACGCGTGTGCGTTCGACCGAGTGAGAGCAAACGTTCTGCGCTTCGATAGCGAGTCCAAAGGACCATCCAAAACTAAAAAAGCGCGTCATCCCTACTTCATGTTTGCCGCGCTTTCGAGGCGCTTTTTCAAAGAAAGTGCACGGCCGGGCTGGAGGAGCGGCGGGAGCGCACTTTCATACGGCCCGCGCTTCGGGTATAGTTCCCACCTTTCACCGCCGCTAGTTCGTGGCGCTGCGGACCAACCCTCGCCCGGTGACCTACAGCACGGGCGGGGTAGAGCGGCCGCGCGCGCGCATTTGCCACTGCCCTAGCTCTGCCGTGGCTACACGTGATACCAGACCGTGTAAATTTACATGTGGGCCATTAAAATGGGCGACTCCTTCCCCCTTCTGAATTTTCGGTCTAATAGGGTCAAACAGCCTAACATTATCCCTTGTAAGCGCCTAATCAAAAAATTGAAAGAAACATTTTAACTAGGGGCACATGAAAAATATGCGAGGCCTTCATATCTTATCAGCGACTGTATTATATGAAAATGGTGAGGCAGGCACTAAACGCGGCATTTTCTGTGACTGAAATATCAGTTCTTATTTTTCCTTTAGGATGATGCCTTGGTTTGTACGCGCACAGGGCACGACCAGTGACGCGAATGATTTCCCGCCGAGGGAGATACGGTTATCGCTTAGCTAAACGTGTTTCTGCTGCTCACGCTCCTGTCTGGCTGAGCGTACCGCTGGCAGCGAGCGTACTGTCAAAAACGTACAGCTAAAACTCTTAATTATGCAACTTGAGTGCACAACGAGTCTTCTTTTTGGTGAGATATAGCAGCGAAGGCATTCATTGGTACCGGTGATATTCCGCGGCAGATCCAAAACACGTCCGGCAAGCGTTGTCGGCTCCCTCGGCCAGAGGCGATGCGTCGACGAAGAAAAAAGAGGGTTTGGAGGGCAGAAGGTTGGTCCGAAGCGCCCTCACTCTGTCAAGAATCTGCTGTATCGTTTCCTTGTTGGGTGCGCAGGCCGTATGAAAGTGCGCGTTCGCCGCTCCTCCAGTCCGGCCGTGGAAAGTGCTACGAGTTGTGCCGCGCCTCCGCCAGATGGCGCCACGGGTCCCGCGACCGGGAGAAGACGCAGTGAAACATCCCCCTCGCGAGGGGCACGGTCAAATTCAGAGCATTTCCGGGGGCGCACGAAGTTAAGTGTTTGCGTTACGTTAATGTTGTTGCACTTGTGGCAACTGCTGACGAGAGAGCGCTCGTCAGCAGTATTGAATGAGTCAACGATATAAGGCGCGTTCGTAGCGTCCCATTCCGTGTCGGCTTTGTGGCGCAGTGGGTAGAGCACCATGTACATTGCGTTCCGCCCGCGGGGTCGAGGGATCGAAACCGGGCGCCGGTTAGTATTTTTCAAGTGCAAGCATTCAGTAACTCGCGATGTCACCCGCGTTCACGTCCGTAGTCCGCACCGTAGTTGGTCCGCACCCTTCCCCTACACTATATATAAAAAAATACATCCTGCGCCTGGTTTCTAACCCTCGACTCTGCGGGCGGAACGCAATGTACATGGTGCTCTACCCACTGCGCCACAAAGCCGACACAGAATGGGAGGCTACGAACGCGCCTTATATCCTTGACTCATTCAAACTACGTCAAGAAAGCTGCTGATACAACGCATTCACTACCACCAACTCCCCAAACACTAAACGTTAACGCAATACACCCACCCCCTATGCGACGCATTTACTCGAGTCCCCCTCGCGGGGAGATGGGACCGCCAAAAACAACGCGTTTGTGAGTCTGCGCAGTAAGGTGCCGGCACGTGCGAGAACCGCTCGCGCTGTTCGTTCCAGCAGGGGGCGCGCGAGCACTGCAAAGGCGGGAAATTTGAACTGCTTTGGACAAACCTCCGTTCAATTCATCAATAGAGAAGTGAGACAGGGAGGCGAAGAGCGTGATGAGTAGTAGCAGTAAGCGGATAACGGTGCCACAGGCTGTTATGGCGAATCACTGCTCTGCATTTACGACAGCTTTCACGTTGAGTAGAAAAGCTTTAATTTTTATTATATAGTAGGGAGGGGTGCGGTGCGGACTACGGACGTCAACGCGGGTGACATCGTGAGTTACTGAAATGCTCTGCATTTAAAAGAAAACTGGAAGTCAAAACACGCAGCGACATTTTTACTCTGTGTTGCTGTTTCTTCTGGAAACTGGCGTGTCGGTTTCCTTTCCGGCTGTCATTCAAGTCACTCATAGCGAAGGGCACACCCGTACGATTTTAACTGGTTGACAGCTTTGGCAGCGCACACCTCCTTCCATGGGACCGACGGACCAAACGAACTTTAAACGGGTCGGCTGCCTCTTCTCGGGTTTTGAAGGAATCACAGCAACATCGATTCAGAGTTGCTCCCTGTAACGCTTGACGCCCCTAAATGCCAGAATGTACTTTCACAGGTTCATGAAACGATAGATACCAGTTTTTGGCGGGAGGGAATTGCTAGCGTCTAGGGGGAATTTTTCGTGGACGCTAGCCATGCGGAGCAGCCAGGGGAAACCGCCAGTCTGAAGGACGACACAACACCCGAGGGAACGCGCCGGTTTGAAGTTGGAATCGGTTACAACGACAACGAAAGTGGGTTCACGAGGATGCAGGAAGACGTAAAAGCGCGTGGGTTCCGGCTAGTTGGTAATCAATTAGCAACACAGCGCGAAAAAATACCAAGGACGAGACGAAGACAACCAAGTCGTCTTCGTCTCGTCCTTGGTTTTTTTTTCTCGCTGTGTTGCTAATGCAGGAAGAGGAGATATTGTTCTGCGTGGCCTCAAATGACCGATGCAGTGGTCTGGCCGATCCCAACTCCAAACTGGCTGGTATTCGGTGACCGCTACCAAACCTCTCACTTAGGAGACGGCCGGTGTTCGGCATTGCGAAACGCACTAAAATTGAAATGCAGACGTCATTCGCTAATTTTTTTGTGATGTCCCGTTGCGTGGAAGCAAATCATTGGGGACAAACCTTGAATCAAAGCTGCACCCTCTAGCCTCAACATAAGCACTGGTTAGCGTGATAGTGCCGGAAGCCATCAATGTTTTTATCGCCTTTACATTTCGCATGGTGGAATTCTTGGCGATTCAGTTCGCCCAACGAAACTCACATTTATATCCAGCATGTAATTGTAAGCAACGGAGGCAACGCCATGGAGCCATTTCACAATAAAAGACCATGGAAAGCCACATACCCGTTACTGTAGAAACATTTTCCATCTCTTGAAAGTGGCTGGATTGCTGCAACAGTGGTCATAACAGGTCTGGCGGGCTCGCAAAACTGTGGGACTGAAGATGGTTGTCTGTAGCGATGGCCGAGCTCGTTCCACAGATGATGATTGGCTGGCAGTGTCAAAAGTTGTGCATACCCGTTCCGGTGATTTCCCAAGGAAAGGGAATTAGAAATAACCGTCATTTATGAGCAGAGAATTACCACAGTATCTTTCCGGAGTGCCGCCCGCCAGTGCTATACGCACCCCTGTTAAGACACGTCCACCAACATTTCGCAAAACAAAAATGCCGCGCCTAACACTACTTCTCCCTCACTAAAATAGGATAACGTAACGTAATCTAACCTAACCGAACAAACCTTAACCTAACAAGGAGGAGCAATTATGTCAGAAAACAGAACGTAACCTAAGGCATACAAATTATAATTTATCTGAAGTTGAGAGAAAATAAATCAGGGAAAAGGTGGACTCGAACTGCCCCCCGTGGTGTTTGAAAGCTAAGACGAAACTCGTCCGCCACAGCAGCAGACGCCGTGCCCTGTGCCCGCGTAATATTAAATGTTTGAAAATCTGCGGACGATACTGTAGCCATGGCTGCAGCGCTGAGCTTAACCGCCATCGGACGGAAATTTTAACCGGCGATCAATTTAACATGCGGATTTTAAAAAGCCCCGAAGCACGCGGCCTTCAATACGGGGCACAAAAGACGTCCTTCCAGTCGCCGCAATAACCAAGGGGATGGCGAATACCACTTTTTTTAGGCCCAAAAAAGCAAGGCAGAACGCTGAATAGAAATGATGACCGGAGCTTCACTGAGAAAGTAGAGGCGATGAACGGTGTACTAAAGAAAACTACACTCAGATGAGGCAAATCTACACCAAAATAAACTTTTTTTTTTCTGCTGCTTATTCCTAACCTACTACCTCCTCGTTTTCCTCCTTTTCTCCGCCGCCACGTTGTTCTTGTTCTTTGTCTGCTTCCCCTCCTTCTCCTTCGTATCCTCCTCTCCCCTCCTCTTCGCTCTTCTTCTTCTTCTTCTTCTTCTTCTGTTTTCTGAGGTGCTGTTGTGCACCTGTTCGATTCATGTGCCGTCAAGTTAGGGTGTTGAGAGGTACACCCTATTACCCAAATTGTGCGTTTCGAATTTCTACTTTTGTTATATTTTGTGGAGTGGACACATTGGCCCCTAAAACTTTTCCCATCCCCCAAAATAGAACAACAACAACGACAACACCTCTTGTTCATTCGTTGTCAACGTACGAGAAAATATTCCTGCTGCTGTGGATACCTGGGTACAAATTCCATCGAATCACGCGTGTTTCTTAGGAGCTCGGGCTGTCGGCGTCTCCTGGTGTCGTCGTCTCATGTTCTCACGGTAGTAAAACACCGGGACTCTTTTTCCAAAGCCTAACGCTAGAACTGAACGCGTACTAAAAGAAAAGTGTATAATGGATAAAACCGGTTCAAAAAAACTAACGAATTTAAAGATTTGTAGAACGCTCCCTCAAAGCGAGCCGGGGCGTGCACTTGCAAAAACATCGCTCTCCCTGGTTCACCACTCACTCCCCTTTCCCCCTCATTTTTCCTAAAAAAAAAGTTGCTTCTTCCTTCCCTCGCTCGCTCGCGCAGCCGCGGGAAGAAACAAAGCAAGGCCGGCCCGAGCGACACGGCAGCGGTGGACCGTTCTAGTCTCGCCCCTAAGTCTCCTGCAGCTGACGACAGTACCGCCAGTGCTAGTGCTGCTCCTCACCCAAGGGCAAGGACTCCCGTATGGTTAATCCTGTCAGCCCGTCGCCGATGTGCTGCGTTCTCCATCTCTCCTGGAGCACCTCGAAGTGTCCAACAAGCAAGGCCTGCCTTCCTCGGCGTACTCGGGTTATGCGGGCCACACCGCCGAACCTTGCACTGCTGTACTCTCCCCCGTTGTAACCGGCCCACGCCACGCCTACCCGATCAAGCAGGTGCACCACTTTCTTCCACCTTCTAGACGCGTCCCAGCAGGCGTTGTTGTCGTAGTCAGCGGACACCTATGGTGCCCACGACAGCGAGACTGTGCGTCGAAGTAGACGTGCCTTCCGACGATAGTGACTTTGAAAATGGGAGGGTTAAGGTGGTCTGTTCTCTTATCACCTAATGCTGGCACGTTTTCTCAATTTGAATGACCACGGCTTTCGGGACTTGGACAAACAGAGGGAGATGATGCACTATGATCGGGCGCAATACGTTCACCTACTCTTTTTGCAGGAGTACCACTTTCACTTCTTCCAATATCACTTCTTCAGAGCGATTACAGGGGATACTTTCGACCGCTTGTGTCACTTCTAAGCCCCCGCACATGACTGGTTGCCGGTTTATGCGTGCGCAGGTTTCTAGAAAGGAAGAGGGGTTGCGTGCATGAGCACCTATAGGTTCCATGCATGTACTGATGGACGGCACGTCTGTTGTGCTGGTGCGAGGTTTAAACGCGGACGTTAAACGGACCGACGGGAACTGTACAGAGTCCGTAGCGGTAGAGCGGATTTGGTTTGTGTGTAACAGAAACAGTAATATGCTTACGACGAGGTAGGGACACAGGCAGGTCCATGTTTGTCTTCAAAAACAAAGCTTGGATCCTTCAGAGGTTCATTCAGCTAATTGGCTAGGAAGTATGCTCCATCGTCAATTACAACAAACGTGTTTTTTTTTCTTGCACTCCGTGGACTGCGTCCTGCTTTGCAGGCGATCCTTCTTCACAGAGTGGAAGGGCACTAAAATTTTCAGCTGCTTCTGGCGTAGGCGTCGTATTTCTGAGCAAGAGCTTGTGCAGGAAGGCTCACTTTACCTTTGGGATCGGAAGGCGCATGGTTGCAGTCAATTTTCAATTTGTTTTGTAATTTTTAAGGACGCTAGTCTTGCTTGGGCTGCTTGAACGCGAAAATTTTTGTCTGTCTGTATGTCTGTGTGCCTGTCACTCTGTCTGTCCACTTTTCACGGGCTTCAGCCGCCTGGCCAAAGTGAAACAGAATGTGCACAATAGGTGTTATACAAACCGACAAATCAAAACTTCTAACTTCTGTGGCAGTGCTCATACTTTTCAACTTTGTTTAACAACAACAAAAGATTACACAAATATGAGGCACAAAATCCAGCGTGTTTCTGATGCGCTAAATCGCGGTGTTTCTTTGTTTAAAAAATCATTGACGATATATTTCCGCGATAGCAAATGCAATGCTACATCCACTGCAGAAAAAAATTCTCTCATTTGCCGGCTGTCGCCCGCGCCACTGTAGCTCCTGGTGCAATTTTAAGAAATCAAACGGCAACAGTAACGAAATATTCCACTAGATAGGTTCCACGTTTCATTTGGAACGCGCGTGGACCAGGGTAACATAGTTCTACAAACGTTATACTAGGGCGCCTCGAATCACGGGAGTCTCCTCCGCACAGCAGCTCTGGCATCGAGGCCCCCGGCCTGGAGGAGTTGAACGCAGTAAGGTAAATTTAGTTGAGCAAACCTCTAACGTGCTTATCTTGGGAGGAGCTAGACGGGAGAGGAATAGCACAAGAGGTGAACGGGCAAGAGACAGGACGCGCTTAATTGGCAAGGGCGCCAGACAACTGTAGTTTTTGTCGACATTTGCAACGAAAGAAGCAGATACGCGGACATTTTTTTCTTGCTCGGTCGTCCTGTGCGAGCTGTTCTTGTGTTCACACCTGCGCAGCACTGTGACTGGTCTTCTTTTTTCTAATCCCTCGACGCGTTCATGATCGAGCCTTACCCAAAATTTGTGGTGGGTGATTTGAATTGCATGTGTTACCAACCCTCAGCGGAATGTACGAGGACGTGGACAAGGTCTGCCCTATAGCGGTGCCCGGTCGTTAAGGACCTCATCGGTCAATTCCAATTTCCGACACGTAGGTGGAGCTCCATGGCGACAGGTTTTGTCGCTACATGGGATGGGGACAATCTGACAGTCGGCTTGATCAGTTTTAAGTTCCACGTGAGCTAAGCTGCTACGTGGAATGCTGTGACGTCCTCTCCTTCCCGGATGGGCCTCGTCGCGTGTCCGATCACCCGACTGCGTTAGCGACGCTTAAACTTGGCAGCTGTACGCCCCGCAACCAGATGTGGCGGATGGACGAATGTCTGGTAACCAACGGGGACAGTTGACTGCTTTGTGCGGGTTCACTTCCCTCCCTTGGGATTAGTTGAAGGAACACTAGCCCGTGCTTTTAGTTTAGCAAGGTCGTGTGCGCAAGGCGCGCATCGCGGCCGCGCTTAAAGACACGGTCAAGAAACTTCACATGGTACAGAGAGGGGGCACCTTAACCTTCGCGATACGGGACTATATCAACCTGCTAAAAATACGCTACGAGTCCTTCTTACAGCAGTCGTCACAAGCGGCAAGCCGGTGTGCCGACTCTGGGCAGGCTGGCTCGGACCCCTCCGTACTCCAGCATATCAGGGCTGGCTCGCTTTACGAGTTTGGAATAGCCGCTGTTCCATAGGTTACACACGCTGATGGGTCTGTTACCACGAGGACTGAAGATATAGCCGAGGTATTCGTCGGACATTTTGACACCTTTTTTTTCGACCGGGAACTCGCCTTGGGATGCAGAGGATTTTGAGGACAAGCTTAGCGCATTTTTTGGGGGTGCTGCCATGCGTTTCAGATCACCTGTTTGAGTTGTTTTGTGCTCCTGTGGATGCCGACGAGCTGGCTGACTGTGTTAAAAAATTGAACGGTGCGTCGGCACCTGGGCCTGACGGGATCCATGCTGTATCTTACAAGAAGTTTTTCTGTCCATTCGTGGTGCACTCCTCGACATGGCGAGTGGCTTTCTTTAGCGCGGAGTGTGACCTGAATCGTTCCGTGAGGCCTGTGTCATCCTGATCGCGAAACCAAGCGGAGATCCTACGCAGCCCAAGGCGTATCGACCGATCACACTCGTGAACACTCACTGCAAGATTGCACCATCTACTTTGGCCAGACACACCAGTACCGTTTTACCCGTTATTATACGCCATGCGAAAACTATCAGCGCGCCAGGTCGCACGACCTTCTCATCACCTGGCATTGACGCGCGATTTGTGCAGTTACGCGACAAATATTAGCGCTTCTCGGTTGTTCATCTCTCTCGATAAAGCGAAAGCTTTCGGCTGAGTGGAACATTGATACATGCTAGGCGTTTTGTGTCAATGTGGCTTTCTGCCAGAGCCAGACTTTGTAGCTCTGCTCGAGCTGTTGTACTCGGACGTGAGCGTTCAACTCTTTGTCAACGGCATTTTAAGTAGTCCGTTTTCTGTCACCGTGGGATAAGTTAGGGCTGCCCCCTGTCGCCTTTGCTATCTGTCATTTTTCCCGACCCGCTGCTTCGACGTGTTGATGCAACTACTGCTATCCGCGGCATTCTTTTCCAGGAATAGGCCAAGTTAAAATGCCCGCGTATGCGGACGACTTGTCCCTGTCCTCTCGGGATGAGGACTGCCGTCAAGCGTTTATGCGACTAATTCATGAGCATGGTGAGCTGACTGGTGGTCGACTGGACAGACGGAAAGAATTGTGGTGCGTTTCGCTGCATTTGTGTCAAGCTTGGAGGACGACGTATGATGGGTGATGGGTGTGGGAGTGCTTGGTGTGGTGTTCCTTTCCTCGGGTGAAATGGCGCGTAGTACGTGGAAGCGCCTCCACGAGACTGCGTAGCAACGTCCTGCGGTTGCTGCAAAGTTGAGACAGTCCATTGCAGAGCGATGCTACATAATTTAGTCGTCCGTTTTGATGGCGCTTTTTTATATGGCGCGTAGCAAAACCACCGCACCATTTCACCCGACAGCTCACCACAAAGTTTGGATGGTTCTTTTGGGCGGGCAAGACAGAAACAGCGTCGCAAGCGCTGTTGAGGCTGCTCATATCAATAAATGGTTTAAGTCTGCCTTGCTGGAAAACCATGAGCAGCGTGCTGGCGTAACGCGCAGTGATCGACCTTTTCGGCTCAGACCTGTCCCTATAGGGAAAGCACTGTTAGAGTACTTTCGGGCAACTTCCCGGTCAATACTTTATGACGTACACATCGCCTGTCATTCTGCCGAGCAGGTGACGCCATTTTGTGTGTATGTCGTAAAAACATTGCGGAATCTCCAGTCTTTTTCGCAAAGCCCAAATTTAAGGATAAGTACGGCAAGCGAATTGTGCGAAATATTGGCTATCATTCAAATAGACTATAAACCTATAGAAAAATCACCGCGTATTCGTTGGCATCCGCTGACTTCGGCGGCACTTCCGGCTGATGTTCGAGATTTTGGATGGTTGCGTGGCTGGGAAGTTCTCGCGACGTCTGACCGTCTGGCGAGATTTGGCATTCCGCGTTCCTTATGGTGTCCGAACTGCATGCGGCCACACTGAAACATTAGAACATGCCTTGTTTCACTGTCGTGTTGCCGCAACGTTTCAGGCTGTAGTAAGGAGGGTGTTCGGAATGTGACTTCGAATGAACACACATTCAAATGATGTCGTGTTCGTGAACTTTCTGGTGTGTGCTGGGGCTTTTGTTTTTAGGAGAAATCGTAGTGCCCGTTTCTTCGAGCCTGGCCGCAACGGGTGATGTTCTCGCTGCTGTGGCGCGTCCGGTCGGTTCTTATCAGTCACTTGGAGCATGAAGTGTGAGCTTTAGGAGTCGAAGCCTTCCTTTTGGGCTGGGTTACGCGCTCTATTGTGGTCAGGAGCAACATCCTGAGCGTTTCTCCAGTGCCGTATTGAGTTGAGTATAGTTTATAAACTCTTTGTTTGATCGCTGGTGAACTTTCATGAATTTGTTTTGTAGTAGTTGTTGCCCACTTCATACAATTGTTGTGCAGTGTGTAGAATGGCCATGTTACATTGAAACGTATTCGAAAATTTTCTGTTTTTAGGGCAGCGCTGTTACCACTAGTCGATGTGCCCTGATATGAGGGTTAAAATAAATTCTCTTCACGAGGATCAACCTTCAGGACGCGGCGCGGGCATTGCACTGCATTCGCGTTAACCCCTGCCAATACCCCAGACTGGGGCAGATGGGGCATGCAAATTGCTTAAATACGGTTCAACGCAATAGAGGGCACCACCGCTTCGGCAAGCGCCCGATTGCTTCTCTGACCGGTGCTTCTCCGGCACCCAGTCAGGGCGCGCCCTGTGGCAAGTGAGAGAGTTGCAATATTAGAATAAACTTACACACTAGATGCTTCGGCTCTCCCCTGGTTTCACGTTAGTGGAGATGGCTTTTTTCATTTGCGCTTTTAGCGCCGGCCACTCTCTTGACGGGACAACTACTGGAACAGACAGACAGACAGACAATAGGAGTGTATTAATTCCGGAAGGTCTAACCTAGCGTCCGAAAGGACCGTCCAGAGTAGACGCAGGCCGCACCTGCGCGGGTGGCGGGAGGTTTAGGAACTTCGCCCTAACGCAAGCTTTCTGGACAGCCTGGACAAAACGTTGACAACGAATAAACAAGAGGTGTCGTCGTAGTTGTTCATTTTGGGGGGATCGGACTAGAATCCTAAAGTTTGACGGGCCAATGTGTCCACTCCACAAAATATAACATTGTAAACGCACAAATTGGAAACGCACAATATGGGTAATAGGGTGTGCATCTTAACACCCTAACGTGACGTCACGTGAGGCGAACAGCTGCACACCAGCCCCGCAGAACACAGAAGAAGAAGCAGAAGAAGAAGAAGAACAAGACAGGAGGAGAGAGGAGGGTACGAAGGAAAAGGAAGAGGAGAAGCAGACCAAGAACAAGAACAACGTGGCGGCGGAGGAAAGGAGGTAAACGAGTACGTAGTAGGTTAAGAATAAGCAGCAGAAGAAAAAAGTTTAATTCGGTGCAATTTGCCTCATCTCAGGGATATTTTCTTTGGTACACCGTTTATCGTCTTTACTTTCTCAGTGGAGCTCAGGTCATCATTTCCATCGAGCGTTCTGCCTTGCTTTTTAGACCTAAAGAAAGTGGTATTCGCCATCCTTTTCGGTTATTGCGGCGACTGGCAGGACGTACCTTTGGGCCCCGTATTCAAGGCCGCGTGCTTCGGGGCTTTTTAAAATCCGCGTGTTATATTGATCGCCGTGTAAAATTTCCGTCCGATGGCGCTTAAGCCTCATCGCTGCAGCCTTGGCTCGGTGCCGTCCGAGGATTTGCAAATATTTAATATTAGGCTTGCAGAGGCCACGGCGTCTGCTGTTTTGGTGTATGAGTTCCGTCTTAGCTTTCAAACACCACGGGGGGCAGTTCGAGTACACCTTTTGCCTGATTTATTTTCTCTCAACTTCAGATAAATTATAATTTGCACGCCTTAGGCTACGTTCTGTTTTTTTTAAATAATGGCTCCTGCTTGTTAGGTCATGGTTTGTTAGGTTAGGTTAGATTACGTGACGTTACCTTATTTTAGTAAGAGAGAAGTAGTGTTAGACGTGGCATTTTTGTTTTGCGAAAGGATGGAACCGTGTCTTAAGTGGAGTGCGTATAGCACAGCCGGGCAGCACTCCGGAAAGAAACTGTATTAATTTTCTGCTCATAGATCAAGGTTATGTCTAATTGCCTTTCCTTGGGCAATCACCTGCACCGGCCTGGCACACCTTTTTACACTGCCAGCCAATCATCATCTGTGGAAGGAGCTCGGCCATCGCCACAGACGACCAGCTTCAGTGCTACAGTTTTTTCAGCCCGCCAGACCTGTTCTGACCCCTGTCGCAACCTCCAGCCACTTTCCAAGACATGGAAAATTTTTCTACAGTGACGGGTATGTGGCCTGCCCTGGTCCTTTATTGTGAAATAGCTCCACTGCGTTGCTCCCTTGATTACATTTAGATGCTGGATGTAAATGCGAGTTTGGTTGGGTGAACCGAAGCGCCAAGAATTCCACCAGACCAAATGTAAACACGATAAAAAGATTTTTTGTTCCGGCACTATCACGCTAATGATTGATGATGTTAAGGCTACTTGGTGCAGCTAGGAATTAAACGTATGTCCAAATGGTTTGCTTCCACGCAAGGGGACATCACAAAAAACTTAGCGGATGACGTCTGCCGTTAAATTTTAGCCTTTCGCAATGCCGAATACCGGCCGTCTGCTGAGGGAGAGGTTTGGTAGCGGCCACCGAATACCAGCCAGTTTGGAGCTGGGATCGGCCAGACCACCGCATCGGTCATTAGAGGCCACGCATACAATATCTCTTCTGCCTGCCTCCCTGTGTTCACACTCCCGTTGTGGTTGTAACCGATTCCAACTTCAAACCGGCGCTTTCCCCTGGCTTCTGCGTCATCCTTCAAGGCCGGTGCTTTGCCCTGGCTGCTCCGGACGGCTAGCACCCAGGAAAAATTCCCCATTTACGCTAATAATGCCTTAGAGCCAAAAACTGGTATGTTTTGTTTCATGAACATGTGAATGTACTTCGTCTGTTTAGGAACGTCAAGCGTTGCAGGAAGCAACTTTAAATCGATGTTGCCGTGATTCCTTTAAAACTCGAGAAGAGGCAGCCGAGCCGTTTAAACTTCGTTCGGGCCTTCTGTCCCATGGAAGGAGGTGTGCGCCGACAAATCTTTCAGCCGGTTAAAATCGGAGGGGTGTGCCCTTCGCTATGAGTGACTTGCATGACAGCCGGAAACGAAACCGACAAGCCAGTTTCCAGAAGAAACACCAACACAGAGTAAAATTGTCGCTACGTGTTTTGACTTCCCGTTCTCTTTTGCCTGTTTACGTCTACCGGTAAGAAGGCCACCTTGGGGCTCACTCAGGGCCAAACCAATAACATAATTGAGCAACGGAAAGCTTTTTTTGTGTGCTTGCGACGCCCATTTCAAAGTTCGCACGGAATATAATTGACGTATAATGAGTCGCAAACGCCCCGCACTTGCCACTGGGTTCTGAGGGGCGGAAGCTTATCTCATGTCATCAAGACGCTGTAAATTAATGTAAGCAGAGCTGTGGTCAGTCGTAATTCGTTTAAAGCGTATCTCATAAGTTCTTCATTAGAGTGCACAACCATAGCAGTGACATAAATTGGAAGCAAGTAGTAAGAAAGTAGTATTTCACAAGCCCATATAACAGTGACACTAACACTACCTGCCGCCGAAATTATAAAGATCACCTAAAACTCTTCTTCAGATCAAATTATCATTGTTGCCCCATGCTAATCTGCTTCTGAAGTTCTTATACAAAAATTATCATCGTCCTCGACAGGCACTGGAGTATTAGAAAAAATTTACTTTAGTAACCGCGCATCCTACTCAGCCAAAATTGATGGTCTTTTGGTTAACTTCAATCTGTACTGATGCGTCCTCTTTTCATGCGATGGGAGTCTTTCGTAGTCGGTTATTCATCATTTAAGAAACTAACCTCATTTTTACAGAGATCTCCGAATTTACTCTCCAAGAACCTCGTAAGTGTATATAGGTATATATATCTTGCGTGTTTTAACTTCAAGTATTTGAAGCGAACAGCACAAGCTAAATTTGACTCGGAAATTTCAAGTGACCTTGTACAACTAAAGTCCTGCAACAGATCGTATTACCTATGGCGTAAAGATTTGTACTGGTGATTTTCATTAGTGGTATGCGTATCCCCCATCTTTACATCACCAACATTGTATTGTTCGCTGACGCGTGATGAATTTAAACCCTTTCTTCTTCCGCTCATCAATTTCTCGTTTGTATAGCCTCAATATATACGGCAATTATATTGTTTTTATTCTATTGCTGTACCCGGCCTTTTGTGTCAACAGATCATTCTTATCGCCACCCCACATGTAATGCCCCCCCCCCCCCGAAATAAACCTGGATGAATTGACCTATTAAAAAAATAAAAAGTAAAAATAAATAAATAGATAAATAAGTAAATAAATAAATAGCAAAATAAATAAATAAATAAATAAATGTAGGATGGGCTCATTCCCATAGAAATTGCAGCGGGATGCTCAGCGTAGGCAGCCCAAAGCGAGCGGGACACACGGATCGCTATCAGGCGTTCTCTCGCGGTCCACACTGATGATGATGCCTGTCTGGTTCACCGGTGCTTCATCTTCCTTGTCATTGTATGACAGCCAGTCTCCTTGCAAGGGTAGGAGATAGTTAGCATAGAGCTGCCTACCGCTGATACCTCTTCCTCACTACAAAATAAATAAATTAAAACACAAAATTGTGAAACACAGCAATAGAAACTGTCGCATATAGTCTAAGCGGGACTGCTGCACACCGCGCCGATTTTAAGTCTGCGGCACTGCTTCACTCTTCCCGTTGGCAAGGTATACGAGGTTGTGTGCGAGAAGCGTCGCGTTGCAGATGTAAATAAGTGCGAGCCATAATTGCCTTCGTTATTATACTTCTAATGGAAGCGAAATCCTTTGTGCGTGTTTACTAGCCGTACTAATGAGTACGGTTACCATCCAGAGGCACGGGCCAAGCGTCGTTGTTCTTTTATAAGAGCTGTTTGGTCGCTCTTTGCCTACCCTGCCGCTGAACTCTAATGCGTTTTCGCGTATTTCCCCGACCCACACGCCGGAGAGGGTTGTTCCTGCTATAAGTTAGGGGGCACAGCACGTGATACCAGATTGCCGACAATGCCAGTGAACGCAATCGGGTTTACCATTCACGAATTATGATTGTAATGCGACGGCATGTAATGTAACGTAATGTAATGGGATGCGAGGCATGTAATGCGTATTCAAGATAACCGTTGGTCATTAACGGTGTAAAAGCGTGGATCCCTAGAGAAGGCAAGCGTGGCTGGGGGCGGAAGAAAGCTAAATGGGCAGATGACATCGAGAAGTTTGCGGTATAATTTGATGTGGATCCCTAGAGAACGCAAGCGTGGCTGGGGGCGGAAGAAAGCTAAATGGGCAGATGATATCGAGAAGTTTGCGGTATAATTTGATGTGGATCCCTAGAGAACGCAAGCGTGGCTGGGGGCGGAAGAAAGCTAAATGGGCAGATGATATCGAGACGTTTGCGGTATAATTTGATGTGGATCCCTAGAGAACGCAAGCGTGCCTGGGGGCCGGAAGAAAGCTAAATGGGCAGATGATATCGAGAAGTTTGCGGTATAATTTGATGTGGATCCCTAGAGAACGCAAGCGTGGCTGGGGCGGAAGAAAGCTAAATGGGCAGATGATATCGAGACGTTTGCGGTATAATTTGATGTGGATCCCTAGAGAACGCAGCGTGGCTGGGGGCGTAAGAAAGCTAAATGGGCAGATGACATCGAGAAGTTTGCGGTATAATTTGATGTGGATCCCTAGAGAACGCAAAGCGTGGCTGGGGCGGAAGAAAGCTAAATGGGCAGATGATATCGAGAAGTTTGCGGTATAATTTGATGTGGATCCCTAGAGAACGCAAGCGTGGCTGGGGGCGGAAGAAAAGCTAAATGGGCAGATGATATCAAGACGTTTGCGGTATAATTTGATGTGGATCCCTAGAGAACGCAAGCGTGCTGGGGGCGGAAGAAAGCTAATGGGCAGATGACATCGAGAAGTTTGCGGTATAATTTGATGTGGATCCCTAGAGAACGCAAGCGTGGCTGGGGGCGGAAGAAAGCCTAAATGGGCAGATGATATCGAGAAGTTTGCGGTATAATTTGATGTGGATCCCTAGAGAACGCAAGCGTGGCTGGGGGCGGAAGAAAAGCTAATGGGCAGATGATATCGAGACGTTTGCGGTATAATTTGATGTGGATCCCTAGAGAACGCAGCGTGGCTGGGGGCGGAAGAAAGCTAAATGGGCAGATGATATCGAGAAGTTTGCGGTATAATTTGATGTGGATCCCTAGAGAACGCAAGCGTGGCTGGGGGCGGAAGAAAGCTAAATGGGCAGATGATATCGAGACGTTTGCGGTATAATTTGATGTGGATCCCTAGAGAACGCAAGCGTGGCTGGGGGCGGAAGAAAGCTAAATGGCAGATGACATCGAGAAGTTTGCGGTATATTTGATGTGGATCCCTAGAGAACGCAAGCGTGGCTGGGGGCGGAAGAAAGCTAAATGGCAGATGATATCGAGAAGTTTGCGGTATAAGTTTGATGTGGATCCCTAGAGAACGCAAGCGTGGCTGGGGGCGGAAGAAAGCTAAATTGGGCAGATGTATCGAGACGTTTGCGTGTATAATTGATGTGGATCCCTAGAGAACGCAGCGTGGCTGGGTGGCGTAAGAAAGCGAAATGGGCAGATGACATCGGAGAAGTTTGCGGTATAATTTGATGTGGATCCCTAGAGAACCGCAAGCGTGGCTGGGAGGCGGAAGAAAGCTAAATGAGCAGATGATATCGAGAAGTTTGCGGTATAATTTGATGTGGATCCCTAGAGAACGCAAGCGTGGCTGGGGGCGGAAGAAAGCTAAATGGGCAGATGATATCCGAGACGTTTGCGGTATAATTTGATGTGGATCCCTAGAGAACGCAAGCGTGGCTGGGGGCGGAAGAAAGCTAAATGGGCCAGATGATATCGAGAAGTTTGCGGTGATAATGTGATGTGGATCCCTAGAGAACGCAAGCGTGGCTTGGGGGCGGAAGAAAGCTAAATGGGCAGATGATCGAGAAGTTTGCGGTATAATTTGATGTGGATCCTAGAGAACGCAAGCGTGGCTGGGGGCGGAAGAAAGCTAAATGGGCAGATGATATCGAGAAGTTTGCGGTATAATTTGATGTGGATCCCTAGAGAACGCAAGCGTGGCTGGGGGCGGAAGAAAGCTAAATGGGCAGATGATATCGAGAAGTTTGCGGTATAATTTGATGTGGATCCCTAGAGAACGCAAGCGTGGCTGGGGGCGGAAGAAAGCTAAAGGGGCAGATGACATCGAGAAGTTTGCGGTATAATTTGTGTGGATCCCTAGAGAACGCAAGCGTGGCTTGGGGGCGGAAGAAAGCTAAATGGGCAGATGATATCGAGACGTTTGCGGTATAATTTGATGTGGATCCCTAGAGAACGCAAGCGTGGCTGGGGGGGGAAGAAAGCTAAATGGGCAGATGACATCGAGAATTTGCGGTATAATTTGATGTGGATCCCTAGAGAACGCAAGCGTGGCTGGGGGCGGAAGAAAGCTAAATGGGCAGATGATATCGAGAAGTTTGCGGTATAATTTGATGTGGATCCCTAGAGAACGCAAGCGTGGCTGGGGGCGGAAGAAAGTAAATGGGCAGATGATATCGAGACGTTTGCGGTATAATTTGAGTGGATCCCTTGCAAGGGTAGGAGATAGTTAGCATAGAGCTGCTGACCGCTGATACCTCTTCCGCACTACAAAATAAATAAATAAAACACGAAATTGGGAAAAACACCGGAATAGAAACTGTCGCATAATGTCTAAGCTGGACTGTGGCACACCGCAACCCCTTTTAAGTCTGCGGCACTGCTGCACGCATAAGCGTTGCTGAGAAGACACTCTCCCCGTTGCCAAGGTATACGAGGGGTGTGCGAGAAGCGTCGCGTTGCAGAGATAAATAAGTGCAAGCCATAATTGCCTTCGTTATTATATTTCTAATGGAAGCGAAATCCTGTGTGCGTGTTTACTAGCCGTACTAATGAGTAGGGTTACCATCCAGAGGCACGGGCGAAGCTACGTTGTTCTTTTATAAGAGCTGTTGGTCGCTCTTTGCCTACTCTGCCGCTGAACTCTAATGCGTTTTCGCGTATTCTCCGACCACATGCCGGAGAGGGCTGTTCCTGCTATAATTAGCGGCACAGCACGTGATACTAGATTGCCGACAATGCCAGTGAACGCAATCGGGTTTACCATTCACCAAGTATAATTGTAATGCGACGGCTTGTAATGTAACGTAATGGAATGTGATGCGAGGGCATGTAAGGCGTAGTCAAGATAACTGTTGGTAATTAAAGGCCACCTGCACTCAAACTTTTCTTTGTCCAAACAAGTAGTCAATGCTCTTGAAATCACCATGACGAAATCCTTAGCTTCGTAATCACAGAGTGCGCTAAGTAACGACGTTCAAAGTACTTCCAAGAAGACGACGTTTGCACCTGGCGGAGAGTCGCCGAAACAAGTTCCGCGCGGCCTGTGACGGAGGTTGGGGAACCTGTCCCGTGAAGCTCCGGCGACTTGCAAGGCGCTCCGCCGGCGCAGGGATGCGTTCGCCCGGGGTTTCTCTGCGACACGAGCGCGCTGTACCGACGTTGCCATCACATGTTTAAACTAAACGCATAGGTAGTAATGTCCGCCATTTTTTTCAATGCAAAAAAAAAAAAAGATTAGGAGCCTACAAACCATTCACGCGCTTGAGAACGTCTTGGAATTAGCAAAACCCTTTTTACTTGAAAATAATATTTTGACTACGAGAAAAAATACCGCGAAACGAGCACTTGCCTTACATTTGTGATTCATATTGCATTTATCACAAAAAAAGGTATTTTATAAATTCTTGACCACTTGCACTTCCACGTCCAATATTGGCCATATTTGGGCTGGCCCAACGCCACCCCCATCCTTAAGACCTTTCCAAAAGTTTGACGACATAAATAGAGTTGTTGTACACGCGGCCGTAAACAATTGCACGACTTTTGCCTCACTCGCTAAGTGAACCAAAATCAGCCTTTCTCGTAGTAACAAAGACATCAGCACAAATATCGGCCGTCGTCTTCGCGAAATGCGAAAACTAACAAAACTGCTCCTCTCCAGAAAATAGACTAGATTTTTGTTCAATTCCCAAGTGAAGTATTTACTTTGAGCGTGAGATTTACTTTATTTGAAAGTAAAATGTTTTTAACAGCACCTGCCTTCATTTAAAGTATAAAACAGCGGTAGATAGGAAATGTTTTCATGCTTTAGCGCATCATTTAGTTGTGGAAGCGGGCTTATAGTTTCAGACCACTTTTATAATTCGATTCTCGATGTGCAGCAAGGCGAAAAATACTGGGCCGATATTCGCGAAGCTGTTTGTACGTAATGTATAGTAGAAACAGTGATTGATCGCCGCCCGCGTGCGGTTTGTTCCCTTCAAAGAGAGCGACGTGATAGCCGAGGCGTCCGCTATAACGAAAGCTGCTTTTCGAAATCGCACGGTCAAGTAGCTTTTTTATATCAGGACCCGCTTTTTTACTTGCAATGCCCAAAATTGCTACTCCAGCAGTTATTATGACGGGAAAAAATTACTGTCGGGTGGTCTACTTCATCTCGACTGATAGCAACGAAATTGCGCCTAACTCCATTATAATGGGCAAACGTTAGTGGAATTCCTTCTGTGGAAATAGCAGAGCGAAACGCGGCGCTACTACGCGCATTTGAAGGCGGCTCTGATCGGCCGCCGGTCCATGGCGCGGCCGCTTCCGTTCCATCACGTACGTCAGGTCCGGCCGCTGCTATGGCCGCCTTTTCTATTCAGTTTCGGTTCCGAAAACGCCAATGTCGCAAGCCGTTTGCGCCACGCGCGTTGATGTTTGAAGTGCAGTATCATGTTTGAAGTGCATTTGATGATTGATGCATTTGATGCATTTGTTTGAAGTATGCGTTGATGTTTGAAGTGCATTTCTCACCCTTTTTATAGGTACTATTAGGTGACATTATGTTTACGTTGTAGAAAATTTGAGTACAGTTGGCCTTTAAGGGTAACAACGTGGATCCCTAGAGAAGGCAAGCGTGGCTGGGGGCGGCAGAAAGCTAAATGGGCAGATGAGATGGAGAAGTTTGCGGTATAAATTGATCACAGTGAGCACAGGACCGGGATAATTGAAGATAAATGGAAGTAGCTTCTGTCCTGAAGTGGCCGTAGATTAGATTATGATGACGATGATGATGTTGAATAGATATGATTAAGAGCCTCTTTAGCTTTCTGGGGGTCTTCCAAAGCATGTAATGTCTTTCGGATTTAGGCCTTTCCAATTTTGTTACAGTGGTCGGAGACGCAATGCTTAACCATTGTTTGGAAGAGCACAAGCACGAAGAAAACGGCAGTAAATCTCGTTGACTAACTAGGAGTGCTCCCCCATAGTAACAGAGGGCAAAAAATTGGCCTCGCATCTGCTCACTTGGCCGCAAATATCCCGAAGAGACGACAGTCTTCTGCCGCCTCTGCAATTAAATGCCGGTCTTCTCTCCCCCGCCCTACTCTCCGCTCTTTCCCTCCATTTTGATACTCCGCGATAAACACCTAGGGTGTTGCCAAAGTCAGTTCAATTTTCCCGCGTTCCAATGCGCGCACCATCTACCACTAACTTCGGTTACTTTTGAACTTACAATACCGCCACGAGGTCCGGGCTCGCGTGATCTTTTTTTGTATTGTTGGGTCAAAATCTTGTATTCAAACCGTATTTTTGTTTAGTGTGGAAATATAGGCTAGACTTTTATTTTCAATTAAAAGAACACTGCAAACACCTGTTGTAAATGTCTTTGTTACATCGAATACGAACAATGTTTACTGTTTGCTCAGCAATGTTAAGAAGTGTGAAATGTGGCTACAGAGTTAGTGGTTCGTAAAGGTTTGGCTGTATGCTTCTGGTTCAAGAATTCTTTTGACTTTTGGCCGGATGCCTGGATCGAGGGACCGACTCACAGGTTTACCAAACTTTTATAGCGTGAACTACACTGGTTGAGGGTTTGCAGTTCACTGTGGCTCATGGAGAGCCGTACTGCTCATGCACGAGGAGCAATGACGTTTCACGGCACACAGATGGCGCTCCCAAGCCGCCGCCACGACGGGATTCGATTGGTATCGATTGAATCGCATTGGATTGGATAAGACTGAATTGGATTAAATTGGATTGTATTGGATTGGAATGGATTGGAAATTGTTTTAGCAGCAGTAAGCGTGATAATCAGCTGCTCCTAGAGAACCAGGAAACCTAAGAATAACCAGCTAAACAGCTCACGCAAAGTATACCCTGGCATCGCCGGGCTAAGCCACTACTAATTTTTTTGTCATTGTGTTGTCCAAGAAATATTTCCATCTTTAAAAGAGTTGCTTGGTGTTTTAGGATGTTGATGCCTGGCACGAATTGGCAACTCGCGTTTTTCATAGCACTGTTTTCTACGGAACTAGTTCCCCTGTACAGACGTTTCGCTTGAATTCGTAAATATTAATCCTGATTTCTTTATGTCCTTTCAGAGACCGGCAGTGACGAGTAAGCATCGACTATTGCTAAGCCTATAATTTGGTAGTTCCCGGTGTAACTGTGAAAGACAGTTGGCACACAAAGCTTTGTTTGTCGGCTGTAAAAACGACACCTCTCGTGAAACACCCACTAAGAACCATAATGCATGGCAAAGCCAACATAGGCACGGTCCTTAAACGGTCATTACTTTCAAAGTCTGGTGCAATATGCATAGACAATATAACATTGAACTCTGGAATTTATTTGAAAGACCCTTGAAACAATTTAGCGTTGTTATGAGGCCGCGGAAACTATCGCTAGTGGCATGTGACATATCGTTTGTAAAGTTAAGCAGCAACAGAGATACCAGTTCCCCAATACTCCGACGTTTTTAAGCCTGCGACACAAGTACCATTGTACAAAATTCCATAGGACGCGCCTTGCACAAGCTTCGTGGTATAATGTTGTGTTACGGGGGACCTAATATCTCTGTTTTGAAAACAGGTAAAGGAATTGTGAGGGCTGAAGAAAATATAACACGAAGCAAAAACCTGTTCTGTCAGATACACAGATTCTGTGGGTGTCGTGCCAGCTCTATGTTCTAGTGGGCGCTTCTTAAACATTTCCCGTTCGTCTCGCTTTAAACACTATATCGCAAACGCCGAAGCTATCACTCATTTCAATCACGACGCGCAGCTCATCATCAGTACCGACAATCAACAAGCTATCCTTGCCTTTGAGCAGAGCACAGTACCCGGTCATATCTGCATAATAGAATAGACTGGAATAGAACTTTATTTCACATCACTTCCATGATGCAGGGCCTTCACAACAAGCTGCAAGAAGTGAGCTTGACAGGACTTTGGCATGTCATTAAATTGGAGAGATTAATAAAAGAGCATGTAAAGAAAAAGACTAACGATCCCTGTGCACATAGTGTTAAGCACGCAACCAGAAACGGATGACTGCCAGATCTGTATTATTACGTATCTGCGTCTGAGAGCGCGCGAACACAAATTACCCTATTCACACAAATAAACAGATTATTTAACACAATGAACAAAAACAATAGCACTGTAGCACAAGGTGACAAATTAGCCAATAAAAAAATTGAAAAACTGGTCAGAAATAGCTTGTACTATACCTTGACCTGCTCTCGCATTGCAGTAAAACTGATGTTCTGAGACTTGATGTTTCTGTCAACCAAACTGTTTAATATCCGAGGTAGTCTGTCTGTTACCATTCCTAGAAAACCTGTCCAGGTACTCCCCATCTTTTGGAAATATGGTCTTCTGCTCATCGTTAGCCACATCGGGATTAATGATTATTAGGCAGTGTACGTGAGTGAGTGCGAAAAAAGAAGTAGTTGCGCCCAATAAAATAAATAACAAACAACGCGTGTGGCATTTTCTCATTTCAGAAAGCCGTCAGGTTTCGCTTTTCGGCTCAGCGGCCAAATGTTATTGAATTTCAGGGCGCGAGTTGGTCAGCCGGCACGCGCATTGCTTCGCGAATTGGGGAAGGGCGGGTGGTATTGGCATTCCCAATAACTTTAGCCACTCCTACGCGAGGTGGTACAAGCTTCACAAGAGTGGCACTTGTAGGGGTAATAGTGCCTGGGATAGACGAAGTGGTGTCGTGAAAGTGCCAGCGTGAAGTTTGGAGAAGGTATAGTGGAAGCTTTATTCATTGATTGTAGGGTTTAACACGCAGACAAAACGCAGGCGATGAAGCGCGCCGAAGTGGAGGAATGCGAATTATTTTGACCGCCTGGGGATCTTTACGTGCGCGGAAATCTCGTACCCACGGGCATTTTTGCTTTTGGCTTCCATCAGAAAAGCAGCCACCACGGCCGGGAATCGAACCCGCGTCCTCGTGCTCAGCAGCAGAACATCTTAGCAACTGAGCCACCTCGGCGGGTGTATAGTGGAAGCGGCTGCGAATGTCCGTGTGGCAAGAGGGACAGGGTTGGACGAGGTGTGACAGAGTCGTCAAATCTCACCGGGCATGCCTGGAAAATAATAATGTCGCAGGCACCTGCGGGAGCCACATCGTTCCCTCGGAACCAGCGGAACGCAAGAGGCCACACTGTTTGGTAATGTACTTATATTCCAAGAGAATTTAGGCTGCAGTATGCGTTTTTCGTGACAGAAGGCGGCTGAAGCAAAGCATTGTGCGGTTTTAATTTGATTTGTTTACGCCGAAACAATCCCCGCTGCGCTCGTATATACGACGAAGTGCAGAAAACACCCCGGAGAAATTTTCTTTCTGTTGTTTTTTTTTTTTTTTTGCTTTTGATGTCGCGGACCTGTAGGCTCCGCGGACCTGGATCAAGGGCTTGCCATGTTTTGAGCAAAGCAATGTTGACTGACAAGAACGAGTCGTGCCAGCAGAGTAAGGGTTTGGAAAGCTTTTGGCTATAAATACTTATGAGCTCTGTTAAGGCAGAATGATTGTTGCGCTGTTGCACAGCCTGTGTAGAGTTCAAAGCTGACTGACAAAACGATGTGAAAGTATTCACAGAAGAAACCTTGCCCTCCATTCCTAAAGGAATTTAACAGAAGCGAGTAACCCTTCTCACATCAAAAAGCGTCGCAGGTGCGCCCAAACCTTCGCTCACAGTGCGTCGAGCATTCGCTGAAACTGCGTCCAATCGATCGTAAAACCTTGAAAGACCTATATCGAAACGAAAAACGAACGGATGCGGCAATTTCTCGCGCGATAAGTAAACACATGTACGAATGATCTAACTGTGCACTGACACTTGGTTTATGAGATTGTAGGAAAGGGGCCGTGGACTCGGTGATGGTGTTGCTCTGCTACATTTATTCTGGTGCTTAAGGCCCGGCCGGATCTTAGAGAGCCGCGTAGACATGCGAACGCTCCTCAACCCCACTCGTGTTCGTTCTCTGTCGCGCACCAGTGCTGTAGCTGCCGGGCAATCACCGCTGATGATGATGGTAGCAGCTGTTCATGATGAGGATAGTGGCGCTTCAAGCAGATGACGATGCGCCACTACAAGAAAACAGTGTACGCTTATTTGTAATCGATGCCTGTATTCTCTCACCTGTAACCGTTCCTTTTTCGGGATTTTAAAGTAACCAGTTTGACACAATGGAAGCCCAGTTTAAGGCACATGCCGTGTGTACAGATATCTTAGAGTTTTCGGTCGACCGAGAGGTCTATAAAAAATGGATTTGTTTTTGACAGGGCGCCATTGGTCCAACTAAGAAAGCTTTCCTTTTAAAATCGACGCCGAACCCCACGCAGGCTTCACAATGACACATTTCGGGTAAAAAAAAAAGAACAACCTCGCCGCTCAGTTTCTCCATAAGCCCCAGAGGGGAACGGGAAGGGGCATGGATGATGTCCTCCAGCCGAGCCAGCATACCGCACGAGGGAAACCAAGAAGGCGTATATGCGCTGGGGCGTGTTTAGTGGATGCTTCTGGGAATAACTAGTCTTTGTACAGCCGGGGGCTTTTTAAAGCCGCGCACAGACTCTCCGTTGGCGTTATAATAGCCTGAGGACATCCTTAAAGGCATTTTGCGTAGCCCGATCTTCGCCCGCCGGTGGGTCCACATCCCTTGGAGGCGCGTTTTTGCAACGACATACTGTTCCACTGGGTCGCTGCTTAAGCTCTTTCAATTAGCTTGTGTATGCTCAAAAAACCCGGTGAAAAGAAGTGTACTGTTCAATTGCAGGCGGCGGAACGACAACCGAGTCATCCTCCTGGCCATAGTCTTGTGCGTCGGCGTGTCCTCGGCTGCGATTGCAGCCCCCCTACTTCTTGGAATAGGTGAGAACGGCGTGTACATTCTACCAATGTTTCTAAGCTGGTTAAGCGCAGCGTTGGAAATTATTAAGCGTCGTAAACTGACACAATAAATAAGACGGGAATAATAAAGAAAGACAGAATAATATTAGTCTTTCCTGGGCTACTCAAACGCGAAAATTTCCGTCTGCATGTCTCTCTCTCTGAGTGTCTGTGTGTCGGTCTGCCTGCCTGTCTCTCGATTTGTCCGCCCAGCCCAAGGTAAAAACCATTCTTGAGCGAGCCGTTTACATAGGCAAAACGTATTTAACGTAATAAGGCTAGAACAAATCTGCATTTTTTCTGTATTGTTCAGAAGAAAGGCAATATTAGAAATATTTGAAGAAGTGCGTCAATACATAACAGGTGTTTGCAGTGATTTTTTTTCAATTAGAAGTAGACGTGTGGGCAGTTTTTGTGAGAGCAAATAAAAAATCCTGGGCCATCTCCGCTAGCGTGGAACCTGGGCAGGGGCGGAGCATGCAGTTTATACGTGCATATTTGGCGCCTTGGCGCTTTTGGGAACGGAGATGAAACCTTTTTGGGGTAGAGTTATACAGCTTTGCTGTCAAAGTCTATTGTCTGTGAAGCAGAAATCTCTCTAGACCGAGGCGTAAATGAGTGCCTCGGTGTTTTTTAGTACGGGTTACGAAGAGCTCCAGCGCGAGGCGTGAACGAGTTTCCCGGTGTTTTTTAAAGATGATAGTCGTTCTTGGGCTACTTAAATGAAGTGGTCTGTCTGTCTATATGTCTGTCCGTCTGTCACTCGATTCGCACAGCTGGCCATAGTGAAACCGATGCTACGCAGTACCTTTATATACGCGCAGCCAAATCTTAACAGCTACGTCCGGTGGCAATGTCCATACTTGTCAACATTATTGAACAAGGAGAAGACATCACGCACACATGGGGCAGGGAATCAATACATAAGTGATATTCCCAGTGTTCCTTTATTAAAAAATTCATGGATGCTTGGTTTTGCAATAACTACATCAACTGCAGAAAAAATTCTCTCATGTTGGTGCTGTCGCTCGTCCCACTGTATCTCCCGGCGTCATTTTGAAAAAAATGGGAGGGCAACAGCAACAAAAAGTTCTACTAGATGGGTTCCACCTGCCGCTTGGAACGCACGTTGAGCAGGGCAACGCGGTTTATTAACGCTGGAGTATTTGCCTCGATTCACGCGCGCCTCCGTATGGCAGCGCTGCCATCGAGGTTCCCGGCATGGAGCAATGGAAGGCGGTAAATTTAAATTGACTTGAGCACACTACTAGCGTGTAATCTTGGAAGGAATGAGAAGGGGGAGGAACAGCATGCGAGATCAGCGGGAAGGAGAAGAGACATTCACTTGGCAGGGGCGCCAGTCGACTATCGTCTTTCGTCGACATTTGCAACGAAAGGTGCAGATACGCGGCCATTTTTAGCACACGTTACGTCCTAGCGCGAGGCGTAAACGAGTTTTTCGGGGTTGTAGTACCGTGACTACATGAGACGACGATTGCGACGACGACGACAGGAAACCCCAACAGCCCCTAAGGGCTTCGCCACTAAAAACGCGTTAAAAACAATGTTTTAACTACGGAATGCGTCAAAGGTGGCGCCGTTGATGAAGGGCTAGTACTCAACAGTCCCAAGAGATGGCACAGAATTGCGAAACGCTTGAAAATTAATCTCCGGAAACCTCAAATGAGCGTGTGGCTGCGCTCCAGCGGTGATGGCGCTGGGGCTGAGTGACAACCAATGAGTGCGGGAACACGCGGCGCCGGTGCGCAAGCAGCTACGAACGCCACGAGCGTTGAATAAAACGGGGCTCCAGTTTTGGGGTGCACGGCGTAGCGTTCAGACGTGTCTCGGCTGATCTCTCTCGAGTTCGCGACATTTTTTAACGCTATGCCGTGCGCCCAAAAAGTGGGGCCCCGTTTTGTTCCACGCTCGTGGAGTTCTTGGCTGCTCGTGCAACGGCGGCACGTGGCCCGCGCTCATTGGTTGTCCCTCAGCCCAGCGCCATCGCCGCTGGAACGCCGCCACAAGCGGACCGAGACCGTAAGAATGAAGTAGATGAGTAGAGAGAAACAGTTGCTTGGAAGGGGCGGCAGAATACTACCGTCTCTCGAAGACCTTGCAAGCTACGTGAGCTGCAAGCTCGCGTAGCTTGCAAAGCTTTGGAAGCTACGCGAGCAAGGCGTCACCTACTTTCGTGACAGGCTAAGCTGCGCGACGTTCTAAGATTGTTTTCGGCCATGAAAGCTACCCGGCACCACAATTTACCTGCAGTAACTGGCGCATGGACCACACCCGGAATATTCCCCTACATGCGAAAGTTTCACCCGAAGAAAAGTTTTAAATTTCGAAGTCACTAAAATCACAGCAAAATGAAAGCCGCTTTTTAAGACAAAGATGGTTTAAACAGGAAGGTTTTCCTTCCCCATGCAATCTGAGTCAGAGTCAATGTCCCAAATCTAAACTTCTTCGACCTTGTCGGAACAGCACAGTCGCACAGTCGACGGCTTCATACGCGAGGGACGCATGCTCGATTACCGCCTGGGTAAGCTTTTTCTTCTTCAGGCGCTTGAAGTGCCTTTGTAGAAACTGGTTGTGTAAGTGGTGTTTTCTGCAGTGCGTTTTGGTGTGACTTTGGCTTTCGACAACAGAAAGCTTCGCGTTCCGAATATCTTTCACTTCATACCCGATCACCATCATCGTCAAAGAAAGTTGCCTTTTCTGCAGTTCCTTCTGGTGTATACGGTTACCATGAGGGAGGCAAGGAAAGATTCGTATTAAATTTTTTGGGGGGGTTGAAAGAGGTTTAAGCCTTTCCATATGGCGCTATACGCCCACAGCTCTCGCCTGAAGGGGAAGTGATGTCTGGTCACAGCAGTGACTCGGGGCAGCCAAGCTGACTTTCCCCTCATGCACACGCCCCCACGTGACCCCCGCCGCCTGCTCGTACAGTCGCCACAACGTCTGCGGCCGTTTTAGACATTGTACCGACAACTCGAAACCTTGGCGGCGGACAGATGCCAGGTGCCTCTGCTCCATCATCCTTAAGCACGTCTGGTGGCATGGAGCAGAGGCTTTGAGAGTGTGTTGAAGGGGAGAGGAGCTCAAGACAGCCACTGATGATGATTATGGGGTGGTGGTGGCGTTTAGCGCGAAGATAGTGTGGATGATTAAGATGTGTTTGTAGAAACCAGGGTGCGTTTGCTTTGGGCGCCAGAAATGAAAAGGTTTTTCACGGAGGTCAGCCCTGCCTTTTCCAACTGAATCGTCAATCAGACACCATTTATTTTAGGCAACAGCTTTTCATCCGCTGCACACATGCTAAGCAAAAAAGATAGGACTGCTTTTCTTTGGTAAGAGGAGAGCAATCGCTTGCTCTTCGTGGTAGTCTTAATGCAACTGCGAGCGCCTGCGCGCGCCATGCAAATGACAGCGTAAAAGAAACTATGGAGAGGAAACCACTAACAAGTAATAACAAACAATAGGAACAAGAAGGAAGGGGAAACCATCAACAAGTACTTTTCGCAAGTGGTAGGTCAGTTCTGGCAAAATGACTCGGTCGTATTTAGCTTCGCACTGTGGACACCTCTAGCCAATGACTTCGCTGTGTCAAGGCCTGGGGGGTGGGAGGCGGGAAGAGAGGCTGAGCCCCTTTTTTGACAACCGGGGAGGCTCCATACACTCTGACCACTCACCCCCCCCCCTTCCCCCAGAGTCCCTGGTGGGGCGGGAACGGACAGGGGACCCACCCTCACCACTTTTTTGGCCACGCCGCTGTCGCTGTCCAGGGCGCTGGCGGCTGATGCGAACAACCCGCAAAACGGTGCACGACCCAAGAAGGCCAACAATTACTGCCCCGAAGGACACCGCAGAAACACATTCATTACAATTGGTCGTAGTGAACCACAAATGACCGAAAAAGAAACCTTTGAAGGAACACCATGGGCTTATGAAAAATCTAGCCTTAAGTTACTGCATTCCAATCAACCATGCTGTGTGCGCTATCTGTCCAAGTAACCTATCTCAATCACAGACAGCCTTTCTCAGTAGTTACATGACATTGAGAAAGCCGGTAACAGACAGTAATCCACTGGGATTGCCATTGCAACCAGAAAATCTCTAGTGTGCCACACAGCCCTATTGTAGACTAGACTTGAAACTGTTTTTAGTCGGACAATATTTTTCAATAGACTTATAATAACATAGTAACTTTATGTCCTCCGATATTATCCCCTATAAAGGTCGCATTTCGAGATTCTGATAGACCAGCTATCCAAAACGTTTATTCTAGTAGGCGACCTCAATGCACATTACGCCCTGGGACTTTTGCCGCATAGATGCCCGGGAACTCCACAGTGGCGTGCATTCCACCGTAGCAAGTATGGACCATCTTTAGCTATCTTGTAAACTTCGCGAGGGGATCGTTTTTATGTTACTTTTTGTTTAGGCGTCCCTAAATAAGGCTACTGCTGAAGTACCCTTACATTGGTATTCTTTAATAAATAGCGGACAACTTGTGCAAGCGATTTTGTCAGGTTCACAGGCACTTGAACTGATCCCAATAAGAACAGTCATTTCAAATCCGAGAAACGCTTGCAAATATTTGCAAGTCTTCAAGACAAAGCTATCCATATGGTTTTCAACACTGTCATGTCTATATATGCCCAAAAACTTGTTCTGGTGTTGTGCTGGGTTCCAGGGCACGCTGGGATTGCTGGCAATGAGGTTGGAGATCAGAAGGCCGCTGTTGCCGCACTCAGGAACAAAGAAGATATAACAAAGCTACCACACAGTGATCTTAAGCCACAAATCAGACAACACCTTCGTGGAAAATTGCAAGCACAGTAGAATGAACAGACAGGTAACACACTACAGGTAATTACGCCACTCTTGAGACGCTGCACAACTGACTCGCACAACAGACACATTGAAGTTACGTTAGCTAGGTTGCGGATAGGCCACATATGTAACATACTCACACCTGCTCACTAGCCCACCAAGACCCGTGGGTAGCAGGTGTGGGGAGAGCCTATCCGTAGTCCACATCCTAATAACATGCAAGGCACTCGACACAACAAGACACAGACACTTCAAGGAACTATACAGACAACACTTTCGCTACATACTTCCTTGTTTTTGGGTTACGATGCCATGGTTTCTGTGCAACGCGTTTTAAATGCAGAGCATTTCTTTAACTCACGATGTCACATGTTCTAGTTGTCCATCGTCATCCGCACCCCTCCCCCTAGACTATATAAAAAAAAATAATACTTACCGGCGCCTCGTTTCGATCCCACGACCCTGCGGGCGGAACGCAAGGTACATGGTGCTCTACCCACTGCCCGACACAGAATGGAGGGCTACGAACGCGCCTTATATCCTTGACTCATTCAAACTACGTAAGAAGCGGCTGATACAACGCATTCACTACCTGTGGGCGGAACGCGAGGTACATGGTGCTCTTCCCACTGCGCCACAATAATCATACCCACCTGCTAATAAATGATTCCATACCCACCTGCTAATAAATGATGTCACGTGACCACGTAATTACGTCTCCTCATTTAATTACAACATAACAACCAACAGCAACAAGTGCAACAACATTAACGTAACGCAAACTACTTAACGTCGTGCGCCCCCGGAAATGCTCTGCATTTGATCGTGCCCCTCGCGAGGGGGATGTTTATTTTCCTGCCGCAGCAAGAACCAGGCGGCCTCCTGCGCAGTTTGTGGCGCATACCCACTTGGGGGATTGGCCAGGATCGTTTCACTTACTACATGCCGGTCACGGCAGGGTTTGACTCTTTTTAAATATTTGTCTGATGTTATCTTTTTAAACCTCATTTCCTATCACGCGTAATCGAAACTGCCACTATGCACCAGCCATCACCATTGCCGTTAATTGATTTTATTGTTATTCTGGATTTAGTAGCCACTTTTTTATTTTATATACTTTTGTTTGCCGCTCTTTGCCTCAGCTCGCCTTGCGCCAAAAAAAAACTCCAACCATCATCATTGTCAAGTCTTTAAGACGTCAATACGCCTCGGGAAACATGCAAACATTCTAAATATTGTTACGAGAAGTAGACGATGTGGCATTGGCGTATAGCTCCAGGTGTCCCACCACCGACTACGGTGATGCAGTGGGTGGCAGGGACTCATTGCTTGAGCTATCAGCACCAAACTGTAATAACACCTTTAGGCGGGCTAGTCAGCATGAAAACTATCAGCACCGTATCTAAAGAGATCGCATTGCTCCATGACAATACCACGTAAATACAATGCCTCACCATCAGCCATCGCGCGTATCATTTGCACTTCTGAGCACGTACCAATAGTAAAAGACCACCATAAAATTTTGGACATGCATAGCTGAAATAAAAATTTCTAAAATTGCATTCTACACCTCTTTCTTGGCATGGCTTCCCGGCTGAGCGCATGCAAATTTCAGCCACTGTGGATGGCTTTCAAAGGTCGCTGGAGTAGTCCAGAAAACAATTCGATAAACGCTCGCCTTAACCTCGCGAAAACCTATCGAAGATAATTTTACGTGAGGCGGATGTCCCATTGTGAAAGCAAATCATGAGGGTTTTGGCATGTATGGCAGCGCTGGCATGTGAGTTTTTAGGTTAACGGGGACGTCTTGTTACGCCTCGTATTACTAGTATATTGGAGCGGTGTAATTGCTCACTTTCAAGCTTAATAATGTTATTAGGAACTTTCTATTATGAAACTGTCATTGTCCTGTTCATTGCTATGGCCTAATAAAACAGAAAAAAAAACAGTGACCGTGTTTGCTAATCGCGCGACCGACTATCACCCGGTCGTATTTCTTTGGGAAAGGCTTACTGACTATGACCCCGTGTATTTCTCTTCTCTGCGATCCCAAAACCAGTATGTGTGTGAAGCGCTAGGATCTAAAGAATGAACGTCACACTGCGTATGTGCTATAAGCGCGCGGTCGGCACCAAAGTCTCACGCTGTATAAAATATGATTTGGACTTTATTCTTTTCATCACTTTGATGCGCATTTAGAGTATATTAGTTATAAATAGGAAACATTTTACAAGGCCAGTAGCGTCTCACGTAAACAAAGATTTGTGAAAGGTTAGCGTTTGTGCTACCCATGTCAGGTATGTCTTCTCTCGCACTGCACTCTCCCAATAAGCGTTCCAAGCAGCTGCGTGTCTACTTTCTTCCGGTTCTTTGTGGTGGCGGTACCGTAGCCAGAACAAGTTGCCATTTTGCATTTTGAATTTCACTTCTCTGCTATCGTCGTAGTGGGGAGGCCGGTATTATTTAAGACTCGAGTTTTACTGGCATCCGCTTTCACCAAGTGGAATGGCTCATTATTATTTCTTTCCACTTATTTGTATACTTATTTCTATGACTAACATTTTCACTAGGACTAACATTTTCAAATTTTCATTTTTTCCCCGAACTATTGAAGAATGGAATTCGTTACCCGTTTCTGCACTTTCTACTGTTGAATCCCTCGAAGCTTATTTTAGCCCAAATGCCACTGTGCTGAGCTGATGCCTTACCCTTGTTAAAAGCATTGTTCTTTCTTTTATGTTTTGTTTTTGTTTTTATCTTTATACCTTGTATTGTTCCTTGCAATTGTGACTCAAGTGCTCTTGTATTTTGTAGTTTCTTGTCCACTCCTGCTTGGGCTGTCAAGCCCGAGTATTGAATAAATACAAGATATAGGTTGTGTGGATTTCATATTCCTGCATGCCCATTTCAGAACAGCCTTTTCATCCATACGTGCAAACACGTGCAGCTCAGAACGTGGTAGGGGCGCAATTTCTGACAACAAGTAAACGTGAAAACGATGTTATCCCTTTTCTAATGAACAATTTATTAGACGAAAGCAAGGCAAAACGGGAAGCCGGGAAAGTGAGGCTCTTTTGGATGCAACAATGAGACAGGAGATGTGCTATTTCGTTTCATTTATTTTACTCCCAGGGCCGTTCAGCTGTTTTAGAGAGGTGTGGGTAACAAAGTAAATAAAACACTCAAGAGGTCAATAAAAAGATTGGTGACTGCGGACTCGAATTGTTAAGGTTCACGTGTAAAGGATAACAGAAAGGCTGTCGCAGTCCCTACTGCGGGTTTTCGAGATAAACTAACCAAAACAAACGTTAGTTTTGCCCAGTGTGGGTGTTTTTCTTTATTAATTGCAAAATACATTGCAGTAGCATTTTACTTCATTGCGATTTGTGACAGTTTCCCTTTTTTATTGGCCTCGTAACCTCTAAGAGCCGCATTTTTATGCTGATTTCAACTTCTTTCAGAGGACCCGGGAGAGCTATCGACGACAGAAGCTTCCGGCAATGGTGACGGAGAGCAAGCCAGCAAAGTTTTCCCGGTGATAGTTAAGAATTATCTCCCTAGCACAGAGGTTACGTCGCCAGAAACGAAAGCGGAAACAGTTAAGAATTATCTCCCTAGCACAGAGGTTACGGCGCCAGAAACGAAAGCGGAAACGCCTGCAGTGCAGACAAAAGGTGAGTCCTCTTTGCGCCTAATTTCGGGGACAAGTAACACAAGCGAAGTGCACAAAGGAAAAGAGCGCTGAATCCAGCTGACTTTAAGCGAAAGATACCAGCCAAGTAAGGTGCGATATTTTCACTGACGAACCAGCAGAAGCAATAATAAACGTGCAGGCTTTTTTTTCGTTAGCGTGCATTGCTCGATACACTTACAGCTCACAAAAGAAGTCCATTCAAGTTCAGCACATTTTCAGGGCTAAAATGGTGAGTCTTCCTAAAATTCTCAAGTTGGTTTGTTTTTGAAGAGGAAATTTCAACCTTCCAGTTCGTAATATTGTATACGATGAAATATTTATTGAGTTCTTAGTCCCGCGAAAGATGGAATGTATTAACAATTGAAGCTAAACATACAAGTACTTTTATCATTGGCATCACAAGTATTCTACTTGGCTAATCAACATGTATCGTTTTCTGTGGTTCGTAAATCGTACATGTTGCTCTTCCGCATTTTGGCTTGTTATGGAATATAGTAATAAATGTTTTGATAAGAACGGACACTAACCGTTGTCTATCAGTCAAAATATATTCTGAACTTCATCCGAGAAGCCTTCAGAAAATTGGCTGAAGAAGCAACAGGAGGAAACTGTATTTAGGCGAGCCTTAGGTGCTGATTATTGGGGGGGTTGCCGTTCTGCAGCATCAACGTATACCTTGGCCGAGGAGGGACGGAAGTGTTGGGCATGGTATCGTGCTCCCGCCAGGCGACGGTGTGTGTGGTAGGTGGGGTGCATGTTGCGGGGGATAGGAACGGGATAGAGAACATCTCTATATTCCGGAGGGATGAGAAGGGGTAAGGAGTTGTGGATGGGCGGGTTAATTTGAGGGAGAATAGGACGGTTCTGCCTGTTTCGGTTAGGGCAAGGCGGGCTAGTTGGGCCTGTCGGTGTGCTTCAATAAGTTCGGATGGTGTGTTAAAGGTGCCCGTGTGGAGAAGAGTGTCGGAAGCAGCGCTGTATTATTGCAGGAGTGAACCACACCCCAACCCCCTCTATATCATCGACCATCCGCGCTGCCCATATCCATGAGGCGGAGAAAGCTGCAATTGTCCTGGCCACCACCCTCCACACCACCCCTATCCTCACATTAACGGATTCACAAACGGCCGTTAGAAATTTCTGCAGGTACATCATTTCGCCCCTCGCCCGCAAAATTCTCTGCTCCCACACCCCTCCTGACCGCACCATCTCCCTTTTGTGGACTCCTGGCCATATGGGCTTTGGCGGCGCCGAGAAGGCACACGTGGCGGCCCGAGCTTTGATACACAGGACCCCTCAGCAGAGCCCCCTCCTCGCTTCACATCCCCTTCTCTCCTAAAGCCACTGCTCATCTTCCGTGAAATCACCCTCCATCACAGGCTTTCACGCACCACCTTACCACCCCCTCACACCTCGTTTTCCCCCGTTGAATCATCCCTTAGGAAACAGATCCAAACCCATTCCGTCTCGCATCGATCAATCTTCACCCACATATCGCCATCCGTCTTTTGCACTTCCGCTTGTCCACACTGCGGGGACTACGAAGACACCCCCCACGTCATCTCGCACTGCCCCGCCCTCCTTCCTCTTCCTCTACCCAACCCCCCCGACTCCTGGCTGTCTGCCCTCGCGCGCTCGGTCGCCCAGTCCCAGTGCGAGCTGGTCGACAGGGCTCGGTCCTATAGAGCAGCACTTCCGCGGCTCCACCGTCCGTACTAAGCCTGGCCAGGAACAAAACGTGTTTTTCTCGCTCTCTCGCTGATGAATGGGCACCAGCCTGGGGGGGTCTCCTCTACTCCGGTATACCCTGGCCTGCTCTGGCCACCCGGGCCCTCTCCACCAGGCTTCACTGGGAGGAGAGGTGAGAGCTGGTCTGCCATGCCACTCACTGCTCGTATGTAGGTTGGGGATTAGGAGTAAGGGAGTGGGTTTGTTGACACCCCTATACCAAATGGTATAGGCTGCCCTGGTGGGAGCAGTATTTGCAAGATGCGGCCAGAGGGCGGGGTACATTGCATGGAGTGGAGCATTGAGGGGTAAGAGTTTGCTTGTAGTCGTTGGAATATTGTATATTTGGTCCGGGATAGGTGTGGATGGGGTTCTGGATACTGTTAGCACCCGTGCTGGTAGGGGCGAGTATGTCAGCGTATTTTCGCCCAGGGCTGTAGGCTTGAGGATGCCGTCGTCATGTAGTCTATCAACCTTTCTGGAAATGGCCCTGTGTGTTTGGGTGCGGGCAGCGGCCTGTGCCAACTCATTTCCTTTTGTGATTCGTGGACCAGTGACCAGACAATCTGTAGTTGTAAACGTTGTTTAATTGGTATAGTATAGCCAATGCTGGTAGGGATATTCGTCCGTTCAGAAAATTGCTGCATGCAGGTTGGGAGTCTGTCAAAGTGACTGTATACTTTTTGCAACTTGTGGTGGCTAGAGTTATCTTCAGCTGTTTCCATAGGTTTTGTAATGCCCATGACTGCGGTTAATTTTTTTCATTGGCGTTGGTCACACTGGCAGCGTCGGTAGATTTGTAGCGGTTTGGAGAGGCATGTGCATAGCGAGTGAAGGGGAGGTGGTCATCCTGTACATGTAATGATCGTACCCTTGCTGGTCGTCATGCCTTACTATAGGTCGAATGCATATTAGGTGGGATTGGCGACACCCTGATGTATGGGCCCCGGAATGTGTGACTTGTCGTCTTACTGTTTTTGGGTAAAATACACCAGCCAGCGGAGGGTCGCTTTTTTCGCGATGATGAGTTGGAGGCATTTGAATAGAAAAATTCTATGCGCTTCTTGGATTTTTTTTCCGCCTATTGTGGACATCCAGTTGTAGTAACTTTCTTGTTGCCGTTTTGTGGGGCAATCCTTGTGCGGTTTTGTAGGCATGCCGCATCGTGGTGGTCAGTTTGACTTGTCCGGGGCGTTTTATTGTTCGGTAGTTGCTGGATGCAAAAAAAATTGCCACAGCCTTTGCAGACATGCGCAACTGCACGTAGATCTAGGGGAATGAGAATGACAGGCAGGCAAACGGTTATGCATATAACATAAAAGAGTTTGTAGGTGGCATGGGGTTGCAAACTTATAATCGCCCTCGTTTCGGAAGGCCTTAACTCGACGGCGTATAGTTCAACCTCAAAGCTCTGGTCTCGTAACTCACAAGAAGTGCGCCGCCTTCTTCTGGGTTTTATAATCCTGAGGGAGCATTCAAACAGTGGTTCTAGCGGTCCAATTCACATGTACCCACGTTTATTGCTCATCTAAATTCCCTCGCATCTGAACGCGGACATTGCTTCTTGGCGAGTACAATGTTGCAGGCACAAACACTTCGAAGTTTATGGATACTGATCCCGGCACCCATGCAGCAGTTGCAGAATACGAGTAGACGGAACGGAAACTTTGGTAGACGAAAGCATTGGATCGTTGATTATCCCTCGTCGGCCTCTTTTTTCGTCTTTTGTACATTCTCATTACTTTAAACACAGGCCCAATCACTTCAGCCAAAAAAATTAGTACAGAAATTCTGAGCATTCTGCAATACAATATTACTCCTTCAAGTACCTCATGTGTACATTAAGCGCTCCAGTGTCTTTTTCACTGTTGTTAGCGAGTGAATAGCTTGGGAGACGTTTTACGTATACATAAGACAGCGTGTCCGTTTAGGACAGTATACACAGATGGCGTTCAGGGTCGTCTTCACGACTATACACGAGTGCATTTCGGCAAACACCTTGCTCAAATGCCAAGATAAGCAGCCTTCTGTGAAAATATAAAGGCGCCAGGGCCTTAATTTAATACCTCTACAATATTTCATGCACAACTAGAGAGCGGTATGCACCATGTATCTCCAAATCTGTCTTAACACATATAGACATCTGCATTACTGAAAAAAAACATTTCTTTTTTCAGTAAAAACAGTACTGCTTAGAAATTTAAAGGAAACAGCACATTTTAATGAATACCCTATATGACGTGATGTATTTTTGAAGTTTCTTTTTGGTGCATCTTATTTCTGTGTTTTTCATTCATATCTTGTGGATTCTCAAATACCAATAGTCACCATCTACGCTGCTATAACAATTAGATGTTTTGCGTGGAACAATTATGCAATGGTTTCCCAGGTAAGATGATGATGATTGTGGGGTTTAACGCGCCGACGCAAAGCAGGCGATGAGGCGCGCCGTAGTGGAGGGCTCCGGATTAATTTAGACCACCTGGGGATCTTTTACGTGCGCCGAAATCTCGTACACACGGGCGGTTTCCCAGGTAAGAAGTGCATGACTTTGCAACAAAGCTGATAACGTCTGGTTGGTCGAAACATTTCGTGTGGTTGATAGGCCCAGCAGTTCTCGCCCAAGACGCCAAGCGCATGCGTCAGGCTAATTTCTCCTACAGCATAGAGCTGAGTTTGATTGCAAACATAAACAAGAAAACAGGCTTTGAACCGGCATGATAAATAATAAGGCGCCTGGGAAAAATTTAATCCTCCCCTTTTTTTTCTTGGTAAAGGTTAGGTATACAGCTCCTCTCGCAAAGAGGGGTTAGCGTCATTCTAGGGCTAGCGCATGCGTGAGGCTTGGCAGGACCCAGAACGTGCCGCCAGAGAAGCCGAGTGTAAGTGACAAGCTGGTGGAAAGAACAACAAACATTTCATAGCCTCTCCCATCGTCATGTGCAGTGGTATAAAGCAAAAGATTTTTAAGAGAAAGCTTAAGTAGTGGGACCGATGGCGTCCTGTCAAAAAAGTTACACATTTTCGCATAGACTGCTTGGTTGATTGAAAAGCTATGATAAAATCTCCGGATACACGGTGCCGGCAGGAGTCCGGGCTTCCATTAAGTCAAAAATGTTACTTGCAAATCGCCAAAACGGAACGGTTCTAGACCAGACAATACACGCATCAATCATGAAGACGGAGTACTTAGTATATCTTGATCTAAAAAAAACATGTACCGAAATACATTTAAATGTTTTGTAGATCCGTTTACTTAGTGCGCAAAAAACCGTCACATGAGTTTGTTCATCCTTTACAATTGGGTCGTTGAAAGTTTCACCATCGATCGAGGGTTTAATGAACGTTAGAGACCCTTTAACGAAGGTTCTGAGGCAGCTCTGACGCTGTTTTGACGTTAGAAATCTTTCGAGCTTTTCTCAGCTTTATTTACGAAGAAATATAAGGTTTTGTGTGCGTAACAGAGAGAGTTTACTAGTAAACCTGCCAAGGATTGCTTAGGGATCGAAATCGGCACCCAAATCTCTCTAACCATTGTTGCTCAAGCGGCGATTAGGCAGCAGAAACTTACTTGCGCAATCATATAGCCACCTGGACTCATTCAACTAGTCACGTTCGAGATAACGTTGATGGCGTAATAATACCCAGCTTGCGTAGAGGCCACCACCAATCTGATTGTGCAGTGCTGAACACGCGTCTTTCCAATTCATTTTTTCATGCCCAACCCCAATGAAAATTCTGTCTGCTTTCTCAGCGCAGCAGCGCAGCAATAATTGTCACTCAGCGTGAGCTGTGGAAAGGCAAGGCGTTTTACCTTGGCTAAGAAATTTACTACATATCGCGAGTAACAAAAAAAATGGCGACGAAAAGCCCGAGATTTCTCATTGACCCAATACATATCGATATGCGCGTACGCAGGATTTTGTTCTGGGAAGGAGTGGGGCAATGGGTGGGTGGAAGCGAAGCCAGATAATTGGGAAGCGTGATAACAACAAGGATTAGGCAAAAGCAAAAAAGAATAAAGGGACAGAAAACCGATTTTTTTCGACTATATTTTCTCTATACCAAACGAGAGCCAGCTTTTATATAGCCGAGTCACCACAGTCAATATATAAACAGTTTGGCCGAAATACTTTTAATTTGGCACTACACTTCCTGAAATCGGGATGATGGTGGCGGTTCGTAGTGGAGAACCTTGATACTACAAAAATGGGTCCCTCTCACGTGACCTGCATACTTAGCAGTTACTGTGACTGCTGAAACGTTTATTCCCTTGTTGAAAACCTTTGCACCCAAGTATTTGTTAAAGTTTAAATTCTACATGTATTTTTTAACCTTATTTCGAAATTTTTTAACACACGCCGCCAGCCGCCACTGGGTTGCACTCAGTGTGTCTAACTAAGCCTCCTTGGCCAGGCTCAATGGCAGCGTTGACTAAACAGACCCAGTGAATGAGCTTTGATGATTCTGGTCGAGTAGGAGGCGTTTCTTCTGCCGAAATCTTCGACTTTAGTTTACAAATACGCCAGTGGCAGCTTATAAAAACAGGCCTCCCCCGGGGAGAATCGAACTGCTGACCTGCACAACGTGGGAGCCAGATTCTGACTATCGCCCGTCTCAACAGATGGCGCCTTCGTGCAAAATAGACAAGTGAATTAACAAAAACACATAAAAGAATTAGAAAGCCGGCGATTCACACTTTTTTGGCTGGGGGCATGTTTTTAAATTTCGCTTTTCACGCGGAAGGAAATCGCAGTAAGTGGGAAGAAAATAAAGGTATCGCCGAAATCACACCCACCTTTGAATGATATATGATGAGCTGAGTATCCTGAAAAGATATGGGCAAGAGGTTGTACGTGTCGCGACGTCATCGATCACGTTCACCTGTCACGCACTACTCTACAACTTTTACTTTTCCAATTCACAATTTTGTGAATTTTGAAAACCGTCCCATCAGCTCCTCTAATCTCCCAATTGCGGGCAAATCATCCAAGTGGGCACGTGCTACGAAGAAAAGAATTGCGACAACCGCAGCTTTCCAAATTTGTTTACTTTATTTCGCTGCTGTGTTCACAGCTCTTAATAGACGGAGCGCTCCACAGTCGTTGGTTTTTTTTTTATTGAGTCCACTCGCCTCCCTTTTCTTCGCCCTCTTTCTGCTCTCGCTCACCATCCTTCTGGCGCCACGCTGATACCTTCGGTCTCAACTCTCCTGTTCAAAAGCATTCCATGCTCTGCTTCTTGCCAGACGACGAAGACGCTGTGCAAAACACGTTTAAATGCGTAAATATCACCTCTCATAATAGATATGCGTTATTGATTATATACTCTCTTGCCAGCCACTTTTTCGCAAGAATGGTGTTACACGTAACGCCTCCAGCGAAGCAGTCTACCGCGCTGACGATAAATGGAACGCACGGTCATGCAACGCCACGTTCAAAAGTTTTGCGAGCCGACGATAACTGAAGCGTACGCTTCGGTTGCAGACGGATAGACGCGTGGTAGAACCTGCGGAAGCTATGTCCGGCGAACCTCCTAAAAAAAAGAAGATTGGTTAATTTATTGCAGGGCTTAACGCTCTGATACAACGCAGACGATGAGGCGCGCCGTAGTGAAGGGCTCCTGAATAATTTTGGCCACATGGGGATCTTAACATGCGCCGAACCTGAATCAAAGACGAAAAACATGTCTGCAGTAATCTTATTGCGTACATACAGGCTGACTGTCTACGGGTGGCTGTCGCTGGTGCGGTCGCTACTAGCGCTTCCATGGAAGGTGCCCGTCGCATGAAACCACAGCGCACACAACACTTGCTCCTCGGCAGTCAAGGAACGAAAGCCTCCTCAAATCGTCCCAAAGGCGGTTTGGTGCCAGTTGAGTGCCCAGCCAATGCATACTACATTCGAGCACGAAAACCAGTTCGAAATTCCTTCTCCACTAAAAAAAAAGATATATCAGAAAAGATATATCTGCTACGGCGACCGTGAGCAATGAACCACGTCGCAGCAGCCGCCACCACGCGCATCACTAGTTCAACTCGGCCGTACAATATCAATCCCAAGTTTCCTCCGAGTTCTCGTGCCAATCAAACACACCCAGCCCATACGTGGGCGCAGCGTACCGACCGAATTCCCACCAAACCATGGCGTCCAGTTCGCCGGTGGGGTATCGTCGCAGCCACGAAGTCAGTCACTTGCATTTGACGCTCCAGTAACAAAGCTTAACAGCAAACAATCAACACGCGATGTCCCCAAATCACCGTAAGTCAAACGCTGCCCCGTCACGGGGGTGTTCGGTCCGAACGAAGAGTTCGCTGTAGAACGAACGATAAGAGCGGCCAAAACATGATTTTCCCCCGGAAGAAGTCTTCATACACAGCAAAAACACCATCGACGACAAATCACACGACTTAACGTCTAAAACGCGCTCGCCAATGTTCAAACACGCGCATGGCAGGGTAAATTAGGGCGATTTCTAATACTACGCCCGCCGTGCGCACGTAAACAAAGACGGCCACGTTTCACAGAGCTGGGAGAAGGGCGCGTTCCTTTACCTAGAGTGAACTCATTTGCTTATTTGGTTTGGACTTGTTCTGAGCTGCACTGGAACCGCACTCAAATCACGTAGCACACACAATTCGGTGGAAGAACGGAACACCGAGGAAGTCGGAGCCATCCCGCGCGGCTTTTAGAAGGCGGAGCTTTAAAAGAAGGCTAGGGCCATGCCGGAGTTTTAGAAGAAATAGCGGGGTTATATTCTTTACGCAACGGAGGGCATATTGCAACTCGATTATAGACGGCGCGTTACGCGGATATCTGCACACGCCGTGCTTCATCAACGTCAGCGGCCTGAATTTGGCGCGCTGATAATGCTAAGCGTGCTCCGCGCTATTGCGCTGGTGTCGCTCGAGGTTCATCGGATGCTCTACTATCACTACTTTGTTAACTCCAGCAGCTGGACACTCGGAAGCGAGCTGTCACGGGCCTTCTGGAATGGCGCCCAGATCTGTGTTCTTTCGCGCGCTTTCATTTCTGCTGTGTTTCTCTGCTCGTGCCCTCTACTGGAACCTTTTATTACCTTTAAATTAGGAACGCTGCTGCGAGGGGGCGCTGCGAGTGCTTTTTGTTTTTCAAGGTATATTTTGTTTTGCGACAGCGAAACTTAGGAGCAACGTACTTGATTAAAAGGAACAATTCAACATCACAAATGTAATAACGGCTTTCCTCGAATAGGCTTGAAGTTTGTTTTCTCGACAATGTTGAGAACCGCGAATATAACTTCGACATTTAGTAGTTTAAAAAGCTTTGCACACATGGGCGTCTCATTCCTGTATTCTTTTACTTGCGGCATGTGGGCTTGGCGTTTCCTCTCCTCCTCCTTAGGCTATGCCCTCTCCACATCACTGCGACCGGCTTACCACATTTCCTCCCACGAGAGCGTCGAGCAAGAGCAGCTTTGCGATTGGAAGAAAGTTAGAATAACCAGAGAGAGAGAGAGAGAAACAACTTTATTGAATCGATCCGGCAGTTCAGGGGAGGGGGTGTGGGAGGGGAGACTCTTGCGTGCCCGCTTGCCCCACGGAGGCGGCGGCCGTGCTGCGAGCCCGAAGGCGAGCACCGGTCATCTCACGCTCCTAGGGGAACGTGGCACGTGCTGGACCTTGTCTCTGTGGGTAGTCTTGCTGCTTCTTCGTTGTGGTGTTCCATGTCTTCGTCCTAGCCCCGCGTTCACCCTATCCGTTGTCTCGCAAGCGAGACGACGTCCCGGGTTTCTGCCGGTCCAGGAGCTCGAGGACGTGCTGAACGACGTCCCGTTGATTACCGAGTTCTGTGCTGATGAGCTTGCTGCAGATCTCGTCTGGCAACTCGTTGTCTTGGGTGTTGGGTGCAGGGGGCGAGCACCCAACACCAGAAAAAAGCAGGCCATCACTTGTAAAAGTTTTTGAGACGAGATTTCTTGGGAATTTTCATGTGATTCGAACTTCGGCAACACTGAACTGAAATTCTGCAGTTCTGTGTGCTTCAAAATACATGCAGGCTGCTCGCCAGGAGTATGGAAAGAAAGGAATAGGGAGATCATGACGCTGCCGCAACCTGCCTACGTCGCAACTAGCCGGGGTGACCAAAGAAAGCCTATGATACCAGCTACGCCATGGCCTTTTCCTATCAAAATATTTGCGAAGAAGACCTTTCCTCGGCATTTTTGCAAAAGGGCGAATTGGTGTTAAAGGACATAAAAAAACTCCGGCATGTGCCAGTCCAAACTTAATTTCAGGGTTTAGGAAAGAAAACAAAATTTCTGTTGCCCAATTTCGGTGTTTCATGCTTTACTAATTACAAATACTTTGCGGTTATCCTCGGTATTCAATTGCGTGGAATGCATGCAGGCAACCAAGTGTGCGCCACCATATCTGTGGCCAAGCGTTTGTAGCTAGGCGACGTTGTGCGAACGGCCCGCATATCAGGCACCCCTCTTATCCTCCGGTGCGCCGTCACTCGTTACGTCGGGCTCCGCGTGATGGCGGCACTTGTCCAGCACGACTATGAAACACATGACTGTGTTTCACGTTACGAACTCTTCGCCGAACACAAAGTATTGCGTCTAGTTCACTGTGAGTGCGATTAATAACATCTCTGTAGGCACCACAGTTTAAAATAGTCCTGATTGGAACGGAGCACATGACGCACGCCTGTGTCTTCTTTTTTCTTCAGCGTGCGGCCGCAGTGGCTCAGGCTGCACCGTGTCCGTGGCGCATCGGCCATGTCTGTGGCCATTTCCCGTGTTGCCAAGCGAAGAAATTGACCGCTAAACTTTTCAACGAATACCGTCTATATATTACTCTAGCGCAGCCTGCGACACTCTTCATTTTTTACTAAGCGTTTAAACATGAAGAGCGGAATTTTCATCCTGCTTCTCATCACATCCAGAGTCGGGGGCGCTATCGACGACCGTAAGTGTCAAGAATGGCCACGAAGGAACGACCAGCAAAACTTCACCGTCAGGAACACCGGTGGTGCGCCCTATAACAAGTCCTGTGGTGCCTGCTGTCACGACGGAAAAAGCGGCAACAGGAACACCCGCCCAGGATATGGAACGTGAGTTCTCAGTGTAACTTGTATTGGAGACAAGTAACATAAACCAGGTACATCAGAACAAAAAACAACAATGAATCAAGCTGATTTTGAGGGGAAAAAAGGCTGAAGGGCGTCGTGACTTTGTAAACATCGAACCCCAAGTAGCAATATTATATTCACCGTGTGTTTACATTGCTTTCTCTTATTATAGCACCCGAACGAAGTCGATTAAGGTGTAGAAACTTTTCTGAGCTGAAGTTGTGAAATCTCTCTAAAAATCGCAAGTTGGTTTTTATTTACAACGGCAATTTCAATTTTGAACTTCGTAAAATATCTATAGTGAAATGTTGATTGAGTTCTTTGGTGCGAAGGTATAGACAGTATTAACAATTGAAACTGGACTTGCAATAAATTTTAAAGGATTTAAATGTACATAAAAATTTTTCCGTAAATTACGTTAAGAGATTTCCAATTTACATGTAAAATGTTTTACTTGTTTAATGAACGTTTTGTCGTTATGTAATTATTATATTTATGGAAGTTGTGCTTTGCCGATGTTTCATGAGACGAGGCGTGGTAACCCAGGCGCAATGGTGTGGAGAGGGCATAGCCCAGCGATGGGAGAGGAAGCGGGAAGCGATTGATTTGATTGATTGTAGGGTTTTAACGCGCCGACGCAACGCAGGCGATGAGGCGCGCCGCAGTGGAGGGCTGCGGATTAATTTTGACCAACTGGGGATCTTTAACGTGCGCCGAAATCTCGTACACACGGGCATTTTTGATTTTCGCCTCCATCAGAAAAGCGACCGCCGCGGCCGGGAATCGAACCCGCGACCTCGTGCTCAGCAGCGCAACGCCTTAGCCAATGAGCCACCGCGGCGGGTAGGAAGCGGGAAGCACATCCGCGAGAAACAGGAGCAAGCACGCAACGCAGGGGTGGGTACTGAATGTCCCCCGTAAAAACGAATTGGCACTGCTTTCACTAGTGGTGCAAGGATAGAGAAACAGCAGAGCTGGTGGTCGACCTGGCTTCTCCCCACACGGAGTGCTGATGCGAGGAGAAAGGGAGCAGCCGGACCCCAGCAGTGCAAGGTCTTTTTGGAAGGAAGGCATTTAGAAGACCACTAAAGTAGGTACAGTGGTTTATTCTGCCGTAGGCATCGTCATCCCTTCCTTCGTCTTCCAATCGCACAGCCAGGTAGAACAAATTTTCCTGTAGCGAGCCCTCGCCTTGGTAGACCTTTACGTGTTCGTCAGCTGGTTCATTGCCTTCTCCACGTGTGATTGCGAAGGAATGGCTTGACAGATTCGCTGTCATCGTCGTCGGCGCGCCGGACACGTGGCGCACCGGTTGCTCCACGACCACAACGACGAAAGCTAGGGCCTCTCATTTGGCGTAAGCCCACGCGCAAGCCTAGACGACGTCTGGCGGTCGCCGCTAGGCACACGCCCACGTGCGCTCTGAGTTTTCTCTCTAGGCCGGCCCGATTTGTGTCGGCCTAAACAGCACTGCTCGTAAAAAGTATCGCGTCGGGTCTAAGATACACAGGCCGGAGAATAGCGTTTACATGGTTGAAAAGCACGAAGGAGGGGCGAAACCATCCGCCTCGTTTGCTCAAAGTTCAGACTCGTTCGTCTAGCAACATTTTACTTGGGCACAAGAGAGAATCTCTGAGCTCATCTTATAACGAACACTTAAGGAAAAATACCAATAAATATTGCGTTACATGCATGTACACTTTGGCTCACCAAATAACTATGGCAAAATTCTAATTACAATAATTGAGTTCGCAGCAGTTGGAAGTATATTGATTTGGGTAGCATTGTGGCCTACTGTCTTCGTCGCAGGAAGCGCGGAATCAGGTCGATTTAGCCTTGGAAGCATTGCACGCTATGTATACACGGCGTATAGACGAGAGCACTTGGCGGTCCTTTCTGGTTAGTTCGGAGAGAACGTGGCAGGGATAGACAACCGCTAAGCAAGTGATAGATTGTGCAAAACCCTCTCCTGGGCTTGAGAAATTCCATGAAGCTTAGCCTTATATAAACGGAACTCCAGGCGTCCTCAGTGGTTACATCAGCATTCACGACACTGAATCAGTGAACCTTGGCTAATTTTTTTCTGCGTTTTGCATTTATATGCAACATAATATTGCATTTTTGTATTAAAGCGGACACTGCCCTGGCTATCTGTTCTAATGATTGTAATATTTTCCAGAAGCATTCAGTAAAGTTGCTTTATAAAAACAAATGCGACAGCATTTTAAAGAATGCCGAATCGCACGTACGTCAATCGGAATGAGAATCATAGGGAGGTAAAGGGATATATATTTTACATATAGGAGTTTGTATGTAGTATGGCGACATCACTTAACAATTGCCTTCTGTTCGGCAGATGCTGACTCACGAGCATACAATGAAACCTCAAAATGTTTTCTTTTTTTCAAGAAGTATTTTCTTTCTTCCAAAGGGATTATTCCAACGGTGGTTCTAGCAGTCTCACCCACACTTGTACTGACTTTGATTGCTCACAAGCATTCCCTCGCATCTTATGCGGACTCCGCTGCATTGTAATTGCAGCGTTGTCGGCACAAACGCTGCGAACCTACTCGATAATTTTCACTACCATCCCGTAACAGTCGCGGAGTAGCAGTAGACGCAAGAGAATGTTTCCTAGACGCAGAGATTGGAGAAGTGATTATCACATGTCGGTCATCGCTCCCCTATTTCCTACACTCATCACTTTAAAAACAGGGACTGATGCAACCATATTGGAAAGGCAACAAGTAGAATACCACAACAAAATGCGCGCCAATCCACTCTTTGAAGTTTGTTGCAAAGCGAAGCCGTGAAGGACACCCGCAACGATTACCCATGCGTCGTCACTTGAATTCACACACATGGCTCTACACATGGCTCTACATGGCTCTACAACCGGAGACAAGTAAAGTGCACTAATCCCCTCCCTTCGTTACTTCGGACAGATATTCTCCTAAGGTCAAACCAACGCATGATTCATGAATGAGTATTGGTTGAGTTCTATTGGTAAAGCACATGAGAGGAAACTTGTTTTATAAAACGAAAGAAGCTCAAACCCGGTGTTCGACGATCTCTCTTCTCCGTCTGTGGCACCACCGACGGAGGCGACAAGATCGGCGGCAGAGACGGAAGAGAATTGAGATGTCATGTATTAGTGTGAGCTTCCTTTAATTTTTACTAATTCCTAGTGCATGCGCAAGGCGTTCACGCGGCCGCTACACGTGCCGTTGGCGGAGCGCACAGCAGTGCGAGAGGACAGGTGACTCTATCAACTGGCCTTCACCGAGAACGCCGGCGTAAAGCCTCAGATGTGCTCGGCGAGTGCACCGTCTGCCTCCCCCGTCTCCGCGTGGGCTCATAGCTCAGTCAGTAAGACAACCTTCTCCGTTTCTCGGTGCCTTCCAGTTCGATTTCGGGTGTTGCACGTAATTTCTATTAATTGTTCGTGGAAGTTTTCTGTTGACACCAACGGTCGCTTCAGAACCCTCGGATGTAGAGATAAAAATCTTTGCTTTAAAAAATTAGCACAGAAATTCTGACAGCCTCGTCTATTGAACCATCAAAGTTTTTAATTGCTAAAGTATACACTGAGCTCCTTCAGAGGTAGGTATACCTGTTGCAGAGAAGTGCACCGCTCGGAAGACTTTTCAGGTACACGCACGAGCCTGTGAGTCTCTGAACCACTGGCTAGGTGGAAAGTAAGGTTGAATACAAAAAATAAAGAAGGAAACTCGTGAAAAGTAAAAAAAATGACTACTAAGAAAGTAAGAAAGAAACGACTACAGTTAATGGGTATTAAAATTCAGAAACGACCACAGTTCATCGGTACCAGAATCTAAAACAGTTTGCCCGAGGACTTAAGGTCAGCTGTTAACTTCCTCCTTAAAATAAAGAAACATTTGTTTGACCTCCCTAATGAATCCCCGTGACAAGCAGTCACTACCAAAACAGTACCAAATTCGTTAAGCTCTTCTCTACCAATATCCCTACGTCCAGGAAAGATTACAGTGTAGTTGTTATTATGCATTGCTTTTCTTTTGTTTGTCTATAAAAATTGCATATTTTTTCATTTCACCCAAGTGTAAGTACGTGAATATATATGTTTGTACAATGCAGTAATATTCTTTTCTATATTCGCATTGTTTTCGCTTGTATTCTGTATCCTGTTAGAATGTATTGTATCGCAACATTAGATCCTGTACTAGCCTTGGCTATAAGTCCAAGGAGTTTTTTTTAAATATCCTTTTCGAATTTTAAATAAAGTAATAATGAATTAACATGCAATAAAACACAGTATGAATCCGTCAGAGCCAGGACGGGGGACTTTATATAACTGTTCAAAACACAACTCGTGCTTTTAACCTGTTAGAACGACGACAATGTGGACTGATAGCGACAACGTGAAGACTGCAATGATAGAGTAAGCAGCAGGTGTTGTAGAAGCAGCATGTCTGAAACAACCTGGCAAACAATCTCCGAAAACGAAGGGAGTTCTTGGGAAACATAATAACATGAACCTATTCACTGCGGTTGACCAAATGTAACTGCGGATGTGTCGAAATTGATTGACAGAAGTTAACTGACCGACATGACCGTGCGTAAAACGTGGCAATAATTGCGGAAACTCTGGCCAGTGTAGGAAGCTTAAAAAACACAGGAGAATCTAGCTATTGGTAAAGACAGATTCCATGTACTCAGAGACATGCACGGTAACGCTAAGGATAACATGGGTGAGGTAATAAAAGTATCCGAACGGTTCTACACCAGACTTTACGCCAGCGACATTACACCAGAGGAACCTACTGACTGTACAAGCTCAGCTTACGATGTCACACCAGAAACTAAGAAGGAAGTACAAAAGGAAATCAAGCGCTTGAAAAGAAGAAATGCTGCAGGTGGCGGCAGCAAAACCATGGAACTGTTGAAGGAGGTGGGAGATATTGTACTAAAACAGCTTGCTAACCGATTTTACGAATGCATAAAGACTTCCAAGGTGCCCATGACGTGTAAAAATAGCTAGATATTTCTGACTCTTAATAATTACGGATCGTCAGAATTGCAGACCCATCAGCCTAATCTCAGTTTTATACAACCTGTTTACCTAATAAGCGACAGCATAAATTTCTAACAATACCGGAAACAGGCAAGGTTTTTAATAAAAAAAGTGGCTGCGTATCTGTTCCTTTCGTTGCAAATGTCCACGTAAGGCGATAGTCGACTGGCGCCCCTGGCAAGTAAATGCATCCCTTCTCTTTCCCGCTCACCTCTCACCATGTTCCTCTCCCGTCTCGTTCCTTCCAAGATAACGCGCTAGAGTTTTGCTCAAGTCGATTTAAATTTACCGCGTTCCACTGCTCGCAGTCGGGTGCCTCGATATTAGGTCTGCCGAACGGCCGAGACGCGCCTTATCGAGGCACCCTACTCAAACGTTTAAAAACCACGTTGGCCTGTTCAACGTGCGTTCGAAGCTGAATGCGAACCCTATGTAGTGGACTTTTTCGTTGCTGTGGCTGTTTGATTTTTTTCGTATTCCGCCAGGTAGCGCGGGAAACAGCCGGTGACCGTTATCTGCAGTTGATGTAGTATTTTATTTGCTATAGCAAAAGCAAGCATCTGTTTTTTTTAATAAAGAAACAGGGCAAATGTCACTCGTGTATTCATTTTGGCCTTATATCTGCATAATGGCTTGCTCTGGTTCGACAATGTTGGCAGGTATGAAAATTAGCACTGGACTTAGGCGTTTAGATTTGGCTGTGCACATAAGACTGTTGCGCAGTAATGTTTCACTTTGGTCGGCTGGCTGAATCGGGCGACACTAACCCACGAAAAGCTATCGTGTTTAATACTCTACGACAGATTACGGTTATGTCATCAATCAAGTATTAGAAAAATCTGCGAAGTGTTATAAGGCCTATTTCATTTCATTTATTCACTTCATCGAGGAAAACTCATCAGCGAGTATGGGCGCCCACTCCAGCCTTACCCGCCCAATGTCCGTGGATGTTCAGTGAGTCCTGCACGGAGAAAATCCATGTTCAGGGTGCGGGAGGCGCTCAATACTATCACTTCCTGTACCACACCCTACCCCTTGTGGTGCAAACAACATATATGACCTGGCTATAAGTCGGCAAGCTCAATCACGAGTGCACTCACATCCCCTACACTCACCACTCATGAGTGAGTTTTGAGTGAGCCTCGCGATTGTTTTGGACTGGCGAGTGAGTGCGAGCCGACGCACCGTGAGTACAACTCACCACTCGCGAGTGCGAGCGCCACTCGCGGCGAGATCCTCTCACAACCCGCTAGTGCTAGAGCAACTCGTGGGGAGTCCCGCTAACCACTCGCGAGTGCAGTCGCTCTACACTCTCCACTTGCGGGGCTTTCCACGGTGAACGCCACTATTTCTCTTGTACTCGCTCTTGGCTATTCGCCACAAGAGCCGCTCCCTGTGATTGTTGTTAATGGCGGGGTTGCATGTAGCTTCGGAAATATCTCGTCACTGAGCTCCACTTATGGGGCATCCTAGAATTAATTCTCTGGTGGCGTGTTGATTTATGAATATGATTTTGATGGTCTTATGATGCAGTAATGCACTAATAATGACCGTTTCATGACTCATGCTGCACACACTCACGTGCGATGGGAGACGGCGAGTGGTGAGCGCGAGCGCGGGTGAGCGCGAGTGGTGACGGCGAATGGCGAGCGTGAGTTAGTACGAGTTGGGATGGCGAGCGCTGAGCGTGACCACGAGTGAAAGTGGTCAGCGAGAGTGGTGAGTGTGTGCGCGAATGGGTGCGAGTGGTGAGGGCGACTGGTGAGCGTGAGTGAATGTATGGGGGAAAATATATTTTTTTCTGGGTGAGTGTGAGTGAGTGGGCTACGTTTTGCCCAGGTATGGCTCTTGCAATGGGCTGGTCAGAAATGGTAAATTTTCTTTTTGGTGTCGGAAGAAGATTCTCATCAGAGAATAGCGCACGCTGGTTAAGGGCTTTTTATAACGCACTTGTTAATGTGTAGAGCAAGGCAGCTCTGCTCTGCAGGAGTGGTGGAATTGAACCGGTGCTAAAAAAAGTGGCTGACGGTGTATTCCAAACTGCAGGGGCGACGCCTATACCCCAGCACATCCTTGTGTGTACGGTCAATGGTGAAGGGCCGTCGCTGGAGTCCACCCCGCCTGAACTCTTTGGGTGCGACGTCATCTTCTTCGACTCTGTCTACAAAGATACCCATGACAGCGTTAAAGAGATCTTCAATAACAACTTAGCATATTTTTTAACCTGGCCAAGTACTAACCCGTATGCGGATTTTGGTGTTTCCTTTTCTCTGTGGTGAGTATCTTGTTCGCAAAGGACAATGATATGTTTTATTACTGACTTGACGGAGATACTGCGAGAGAATGTGCATGTTTAAACCAAAAATTGACCTGTAGGAAGGAAGGCGGCTTACGCAGCGGTAACCAAGGAGAAAATACAAAGTAAAGGTGGCTCCTTAGCAAGAAGGACGTATTGCAGTGTTGTATAGTTGTTAAGGGGGTGGTGATTTTTCCCTCAGCAGTTTAGGAAAGTTCCGAAACTGATGCAGGGGGCGGGGGGCCTCTGATGTAAACTGAATGTCACGGACGAACAATTGGCTAGTTTTATTGTATCTGCAACAGATTTCACCTCATTGGCAAAAATTGCCGCCCTTCAATGTTTCACCAGAGTAAGATAAAGGAGTGAACATGAGATGGCTTGGTTGCGGTGGCGCGGCTTGCACCGCTGCATCGCTCCCGCACTCTAAAATTACATACACCCTCAAGAGTGTAAATAATTCCACGATTTATACACATAACTGTCTACATTACTGTTTATACCTAACGGTATTAAAAATAGCAAAAAGACAAACACCCTTTTAAGGGTGTGTTGGCGTTTGTAACACCTTTGCACTCTAGCAAGAAGACTAGAATGCGTTCTTTTAAGGGTGTTTTTTGGGTAATCGCACCGTTAGTAAAGGTTTTCTTTTTTTGATGGGGTGTAATGATGTTAGTTATAGACAAATGGGGTGTAAACATTTTACTTCGCGGCGTTGCTAGGAAGACGTCAAGTCGAAGCGCGGCTCACCACCTGCCTCTATCGATGCGCTCGTGGCACCCTGTCTCGACATGTACGCTGACTTCCACCATCGCTTGTAGGAGTTGAAAATGGAGTTTATCTCCATGAAAAGTAGGCAAGTGGGGAGGAATGGAAACGGTGTTATATCCTCTTGGCCTTGTCAGTTCCTGAAATTCAACATTAGAGGGCCCGTATAGGTTAATAGAAATGTACCTCGAAAAATTAAAGCCTGGGTGCTGAACCCAGGCCATGCCTGTCCTATTGCCGGTCCCTGGTCAACTTCGCAGGTTGTTTTTCGTGTTTTCTGTGCCCATCCGCCGCCGTTGGCGCTGTGTACCAACCCCTTCTTCCTTAACCTGCACACACAATTTTGGTGTTTCTTTTGCGATTTGAGTGCGTGCGGAGTTTAAGTGGTTTCAGTGATGGCCTCAATACATCTTTTTCTAAGAGGCCACTCCACAGCAACCCTGTATTGCTTCAAAAACGCTATTCCAGGCTAACCGCGCTTGGGAGCAGGCAGCCATGCCTGCTTTTTTGTAGCAGCAGGCCGGGAATAGAGACCTCCACGTTGCGTAGACAAGAAGAAAACTAACCCGGTCAAAGGCCGCCGAACAGAGCGCCGCGAGCGGTCCCTTTCTTCTGGAAAGAGCCCGCAGCTTTCGACTTCAGAAGGAACATTTATGCCCGATGTGTACAAGTCGTGGTTTTGGGGATAGGGAACGAATTTTCATAATTCTTGTGGCAGCAGATTGCTCGGACAATATTCTTTACCACAAAATACTTTCGTAGTAGTCATAGATGGTAAGTGCTGCAGGGTCCTTTAAAGTCGGCGTCACCTCTAACCGCTAGTCAATTTCTCTGGAGAGATTTTGTCAAGGGCAACATACGGCGCCATGCTACAAAATATAAAGTTCCATTGACCTTTCGTTTATTTATTTATTTATCCTTAGAACAACGCCGGTTTTACAAGCAGTTGGCATCGCGTGCTTGATTAACCACGAAGAGGAGAGAAAATGTCTGCATCGTCAAGTTTGGAGTCATATTAGAGTCACATATTGGAGTCATACAATAACTTAGTCATATGTTGGAGTCATATACCAAGGAGCAGTTCTATTCCAGTTCGTGGTTACTTGTGTCTTCATCAGCAAACGTTGAAAGCTTTTCTTTGAAGGCTATAAGAAATCATAAAGAAAGCAGGGAATAATCATGAAAATCAGATTAATAATAAGCCAGAAGTGTTGTGTGATAGGAGTACGCGTACAAAACGCAGAATATCACGGCGTTTTGTTTGGGAACCCAAGTAGGAGCTCGGAGCACGTGTTTTTCTGCGTCGTTATCTGTTTTGTTTCGTTCTTTCCGTCTTCGTTCAGATGCTATGCGGTGAGGTCCCAGGGAAGTAAGCCGTAGCTGTAAAAGGGTAGCTCCACGGCCACCGTATTTTCCTTGAGGTAGCCATTTTATGGACTAAATATGGTAGTGTTTGTTAATGGCGCATGCATGTTATTGGGAGGAGGTAACCTTTCGGTTGTAGCGAAATTTCCCTTTGCCTACGTGGGCCTTTCATGAGCGCAATGCCCCAGCTACAGCGCTAAGCTGTTACGTTTTCTTAAAGAAATTCGTTTAAATTGGTTTTTCCCTGTAGGAACGGCACTCTTAAAGTTGCCCTCCTGGACGGGAAACTGCAAGGTCACATAACGTCTATGTACAATAAAGGCTTCAGACATGCGGCCGTGATCAACATTTACGGAGACGACGTGAGCGAGGATGGCTTCAGTGTGGCTTTGGACGTCCTCAAGGTAAGGCGTGGTGTGTACGAAATGAAATATTTCGGCGATATCAATGTTCAGAAGGCGCCCTTTTCTTCTGTGAGACGCAGAGATCGACGGCTGGTAAAAGACCGCGTCTTCTCGTTTCGACATGGTCCGTAACGTAAGGGAGCCCCTTCCATTTTCCGTACAGGATACCCTCGCGGAGCTGAAAAAGCGGTTTTACGGAGCAGCAGTAGACGAGAGGGCAAATTTGGTGTAGGAGCAAGGGGGAACGTGAAACAAAAGCAGACGAGACCATTTAAACGTGGCATGATGCCTTTTTGGAATGGGACGTCAACTCGCGTCCTTAACACCAATGCAGCTCGCCGACTCGAGGGTCCTGATGGTGGACCTAGGATAGTCTTGCGGCCGTTCATATAGAGACGGGTGTTTGAGACAGGGGCGGCGTCCCACATGCGCAATTTGAGCGTACTGAAGCAGGAGAAGGCGAACAGCAAAGTACGTGGTCGCGTAATGTCTCCTTTGACGGGCGATGCGGACGCGGGTTCGTTCGAAGCTCTAGTTATGCGACAAAGAAAAAAAGTTCCTTGGATTAGAATGATGATGATGGTAATAAGAGGACTGGCGCGGTGATTGTACACAACGCATCATAATGAGGGGCATGTTTTGCGATTGAACAACAATGCTTCTCATTCGCAATGTAATAAAGTACGGTTAATTCTCGATATTTTAGAACGTGATTTTAAAGCATTGGGGCTAACTTTATATATGCAAAGATACCTAGATGGCTGGTTGGCCCGGCCTGGCCTGTCCTGGCCGCGTTTTTCTGAACGCTTCACTGCACAGAGCGCCCACGTGACATGTGTGATGTCACTGCGCGTGCTATTCGTTTGAGCGCCTTCTAATACGCGCTCACCGTTCTGGCTCTGTGGCTTCGATGTTGAGTACTCGAATCTGGTGCTGACGGCTTGGGTTCGAGCACCAGCAAGTCTGTTTCGTAGTTTTTTTTTCATGGTCTATTTTTTTCTAAATTTACTTTTTTTCTTGTAAACGCAAATCCACGCGTTCTGTTAATAATGGCGATTTGGTATGTTTTAGCTCGCTTTAGGTTTGGGGCACAGCAAATGCCCATGTTAAATTACCGTTCTCTATTGCGCGAACAGACATGTCACGTGGGTGCTCTGTTTTGCAAACCGTTTGAAAATACGCTTTCCACTGCCTTGGACTGGCTTGGCCTGAATTGGCTTGGTTTGGCTTATCAATGCTCAGCAGGAACTGCTGCACCCAGGCTTTAATTTTTGGGTGTACATTTCTATTAACCTATACCGCCTCACTAATGTTGGATTTCTGAAACTAACGAGGCCAAGAGGATATAACACCTTTATAAGTTTGTTCTTGTTTTGAAAGCCAGCCTAGGGCATGCTTGCACGAACAACCGTGCTTGTATGCAGTCTTATTGGCAGTCAAGTCTTTTTGACGGACTTGAATAAGACCGCGAATAAGATTCGGACTACTGCACCTGCGCGAAAGCTCAGGCGCGAAAGCTCTCAGCCGTCTTATTGGAGACTATAGGAACCGCAGGTACCTAGATGAGCACGAGAGGTCTCTAGGGAAAAGCGGGGAATACGCCGCGGAACTGCTTCTTGCCGTCGCCGGCGTTGGGCAAGCGTTTATTTCGAACCATGATACGATAAGTTCTAGAGCTGCTGACCATCAGAAGGCGTAATTGGGCCTTGTCATAAATGCGTTACAGTGATGCGTCATCCTCAGTAGACCAACTCCCGCGGCGAGGCCTCGTCGCCCAGCCGCAGTCATAAACAAAGATCGTCTGCAACGAAGCGTGAGCTCTAGAAACCCACTTGGGCTGACGAAAAAAAGCACCCTCGTTGCCTGACATAGTCGCAACACGACTCGTGCTTTTCATTTCACAATGAATTTGACAGTTGTGAATTGGCTTCAGGTTCTTCGTCGTAGACTCGGATGCAACGTGCACTACAGCGGCTCACACCGCCGTGAAGGGAGACACGATAGCAATAACCCACTCCCTAGCCGGCAGCTGCTCAACGAGGGCTGCACGTGTAAACAATCGCGCTGTCGAATACAGCCAAATGTAGAATACAGCCGAATAGAACCGAATATCATGCATGCTTGTACGCGTAACAGATTCCAATTGCTCAACCAGAATGCGCAATCAAACTGCACACCCAAAAAATCAAGTAAGTGCGTCTTTCAAAGGTACTGTTAGGAAGACGAGAAGTCTGCGCAGCTTCTCTTTGAAACCACTATTTTATTTGACGCTTATGGACAGAGGTATTTCAGGCTGTTAGCGTTTTGCTGTTGTGCACAGTTGTGTTGCAATATTTCAGTGCTGTTGTGAACGCATATTTCTTTTTTCTCAGTTAATGGGCATGATTTAATATAAAAAATACATTTGTTCCGCCATTTCCCTGCCACCTTTTCGTAGCCACTGCAGCGACAGTCGACACAGCAGACGATCGCACGTTCACACAGCATGCTCGGCCGCCCGATTTCGGCTCGGGACAAATATCGGGCCGCAGACTATCATTCCTTCCCAAATTTCTTTGACGTTAGGGACAAAAAAAAGCCGCGAAACTCGGGAAAACAAGAACACTTCCATAGTAGGGTGGCTAGAAGCCTAGCCACAGCTCACAACAAAAGTTAAAAAGGGTGGTTGGCTGCAGCCGTCGCTGTCTCATCAAAGTAGGTCTTGTGATTTCCGTTGCCGGCGTAGTCTGGCCCTTTCAAGCTTCTCACCCGACGAGTCTTCTAACGCAGCCGATCTCCGCACAACAGGCATTTTTAAGTTCAAGGCAGAGGGTCAAGTGGCCACCGCTCCGCATCGTTCACCATTCCTACGTCTTCTTAAGTCGTTTTGTACGGTATGGAGGACGATGTATATGATTAAATGACCGACCACGTCAGCAGAAACGTGTGAATAAGACTGCTCGTAGCAGTCTTTTTTAATGTCCTATTGCGTTATATTTAGAGTCGTGTATAGAATTCGGGGTGAAGAGGAGGACGACGAGGTTGGAGTGGACAGTGTAGAACGAGGTCTTGGAAGGAATGGTGGCAAGTTCGGGCCGTGCCCCAAAATGCACCAGCGGCATCGCACCGTTTGCAGCGGGCTGCTCGGAACCACCTATTACCAGTGGCTTCGCACCGCTGGCCTCCTGCTTACCGGCATCGCACCGCCGGCGACCCGTCGGGTCGTGCCCCACAACGCACCAGCGGCATCGCACCGCGCCGCTCGGAATAACATATTACCAGCGTCTTCGCACCCCTGGCTTCCTGCTGACCGGTGGCATCACACCGCCAGCGACCTGTCGGGCTGTACCCCACAACGCACCAGCGGCATCGCACCGTTTGGCAGCGGGCAGCTCGGAACCACCTATTACCAGCAGCTTCGCACTGCTGGCATCCTGCTTAGGCGTGCTGCTCAAAGAACCTGTGGCATCGCACCACAGTCATCCAGACCACTGACGACCACCACGGGCCATTGCGACGTCCTGCTACGTGCGTCACCGCGTAACACAGCTGACCCACCAGGACACGTCATTGGAATAGCAGTGGGTTCACGTGGGCTACAGGCGGTAGGAGTTGTTTCACTTTGCTATGACAGTCAAGAGGGCGCTGCAAGCACGCGACGTGAGCAAATGTGTGGTGTATCGGCTCCGCCGATTTTCGGCTGGGGCCGCTGCCCAAATCATCGTACCCATCAAACTGGCATTGAACGATCCGAAACATCGAGCGGAACAACTGGATGCTGAAGTTGTCCTGGTGGGCCTATTTTCTACGAATTTACAGCCGTTTTTGGACCGACCACGTGGGTTGCCGCGGCGGCGACGCCGACTCCCGGCCGGGCGAAATCGGCCTTCCTAGGACAAAATGGCAACTTCCGCACTTCAATCACGTGGTTACGATCCTGAGACGATGGCGTGGACCTCAGACCCCACCACCGGTGACCAACATTCAACGGTTTTTTCCGAAAATTCGAAATAGCAGCACTCAGGGCCCAAAACAAGATGCTGCTAAAAAAAATTAGCGAATTAGAATCCAAAATCAACCAGTCTCCTTCTCCCACCTCCTCTCCCGCGGCTGAGGTAATGGAACGTGTGCTCGTAGCCGCCGAAATCGGCAACAAGCGCGGAGGCTGCATTCATGGCCCGTTTCGACGCCCAATTCCGGGCCATAGACGGTCGATTCGCCGCCAAGGCAAACCAAATTTCACTGATGGCCAACACTATCTCCAAATGCAAGAGACAATCCCCACGACGATGCCAACAAATTGCGTATTCCTTGAAGCCCCTCGCGCAGGACGGCGGCCCCCTATAAGGACGTATCCGGCCGCCCTGTCAAGCTTCTAGACGCTTCACAGAGGCAGATGATAACGAAAGCTGCTCACTCTCCGGTATAGAGGACACCCCCCTCACCTCGAGTGCTGGCTCCGGAGCAGCGTCACTACAGTCCTGCCTCAACCTAACTGACACCATAGCGAGCAGCCCTACGATCAGGCGCTCCCGAAGAACCAATTCGACCACCCCTGTTTAAATCGTCCAGTGGAACCTGTCGAGGCTTCGGCTCCCGCGCAAAGCGGGCGAATCCCCGACATTTCCTTTCAACTCTCGACTCGCTTCCGGCGGTGGTTGCCCTCTAGGAGCTCACCACGTAAAAAACTCCCTCCGGGTCGCCAACCATCTCCCTAGAAGTGGATGGCCACCCTATTGTTCCAACTCAGCAGGTGAGAATCTTAGGCATGCTTCTACAAGCGGATCGCTCCAATACCAAACTGCTGGACCGACTTAAGCACACCACGGAGCAAGTATCCCACATGATCCGCAGGGTCAGCACAAAAACGAAGAGGTATGCGAGAGGCGGATGTGCTAAGGCTAGTCGAAGCCTTTGTCATCTCTAGGATTACTTACGCCATCCCCTACGCTGTGCTCTCGAAGGCTGAAAAGGACAAGGGGTAGAGACTATCATTCGCAAGGCATACAAGCTGGCGTTGGGACTACCTGTCAGCACCTCGACACAGAAACTACTACACTTGGGAGTTTGTAATACCTTGGATGAACTCCTCGAAGCTATCATCATGAACCAATTGTTACGTCGAGTTCCACCTCCACCGGCAGGACCAATTCTTAACCAGCTATGCCTGCGCTCCCCGATTCAACACCCACAGGCCGATGCGACTCAGCTTCCGCATGAGATTCGCACAATTTATTAATGTGGCCGCACTGCCCCGGAACATGCATCCAACACACCACCAGGATCGCAGAGATGCTAGAGCGAAAGCAATCTTCAAACGGTACGGCCAAAACTCCACCACAGTATACACGGACGCAGCATACTATCCCGGGAGGAGGAGCTATGACCGCTGTTGTGACTACAGCTCAAGCCCTCCTCAAAGTGCATCAATTCCTACCACCCAGACACTACAGGCAGAACAAGTGGCCATAGCCCTAGCAATTGCTCAAACCCCTGCAGAGATCATCATTACAGACTGCCAACAAGCATGCAGAACATTCTCGAGCGGGCTTCCTCTCACCCCTGCGCCACACAATTCTACTGCAGCATCCGCCACAACACCGTGTAAGGAATATTTTGGGCTCCCGCCCATGCCGACGTCCCCGGCAAACGAAGCTGCCCACCAGCATGCCCGAGATTTGACCACACCGGGCTAGTCAGGAGTTCGGCGAGCAGTGGCGTGTCGGTCCCCTTTTGTCATACACAGAAATCACGCAAGCACTACCGCCTGCCGCGAACAATGTACCCCTCCTCCACACAAAAACCTCACAAAAGAGCAAGAACAGCGCACCTTCGATGCATCCAAACCAACACCTTTCCCCACCCAACTAGAAGCACATTCTGGCCCCCACCCTCTACTCCTCGGAATGCCGCTTCTGAGGCTCCGGGCACGCTTACCACATTGTGTGGGGCTGCGAGAAGAACCCCAACCTACACCCCCGCCCTTCCCCTCCCTGAGCACTGGGAGAGAGCACTGACCAGCTCGGACCCTGATGACCAGCTTTGGTGGTGAAGAGGGCTCAAGAAGCTGGACGGTATCAAGGGGTCCTGGAATAAGGACTCTTCCCCAAGGGGAACTGCTTTGTAGGGACGTTTATTCCTCCTCCTCCCTCCTCCCTCCTCCTCCTCCAGGAGCCAGGAGCAGCACACACCCTTACCAACTACATCACCTTACAACAGGACCCCTCTTCCCTGCGTATGTGTGCATATAAATTATATGGCTATTTAGTCGACTTGGAACTTCAAATGAATATTCGTATGTGATGGTGACACTTCTCCGTTCAAGAACAAGATGTACCACTCCGCATACTCAACGTCTACTGTTCCCTCCGAATAAAAAATTACGCCCACCCTCCCCTCGCGGGAAACCCTGGTGTGATGCGACGCTGAAGGGGGTTCCATTGTGCGTTTCCGTTGGGTCGATTACTCGAATTGAGTGAGCAATCGCAGGGTAATGCGAGATGAGAGAGAGAGAGAGAAAGCGTAGCGCGGACGACCGTCGACTGAGAGACCGGCCAGAGCCGGCACTCCGCTTATATGCGCAGCGCGCCCGAAGGAGAGGAGACCGCGGAGGAGAGAGGGCGCTGCACATGCGCACAGCGCGCTCTCCGCCGCGCGCAGCGCCGCCCACCGTGGAGTGAGAGAGGCGCGCCGCACTGCGCCGCGCCATAGAGTAAATTACTACTGGCGCGCGCCACAGATGTTGGGGAGAGGGCGCGCGCTATCACGGCGAGAGGAGAGGGCGTGAGCGGAGGAAGAGACGCCGCTGTGCGGACGCGGGCAACGACGACGCAAGGAGGACAGGGCCGCCAGCAAGAATGCTCCTCCTCAGCGTCGCATCTAAAATGTAAAAGTTCGCAGCACTGTTTAGCCGCTCTCTAAAGGCTGCGGGGGAGGGATCCCCTGGTGATTGTGGGTGATTTCAACGCCCACAGTACTCTCTGGGGGTACGTGCGTGAGGAGAAGCGGGGACGCAAGCTAGCGGAACTTGCGTCCACGCTGGGCCTGACTCTCCAAACCGACCCTGCATATCCAACGTGGGTGGGTAACTCCGTGACCCGGGATCCGAGCCCTGTTATTACCTTTTCCAAGCATATTACACACGCAGAATGGGCCAACACTACCGAGGAAACCCTCGGTAGTGACCACTGCATTATCAATACACCGTAAGAATATAAACCATTGGCACGCCCCACGCACAAGCTTGTCCCCCGACTGGTATAAGTTTCGTCAAAGTTACATCAATTCAGCCTCTATTTCACGAACAAGGATACAACGAATGGGCAAAAGGATGGTTACACACCTTCGTTTGGTGGAAAACTAAATTCAATTCTCGGAGGCAATGCCGGAGGTGGACAACCACCTTCTGTATCTGGCACGCGTGGCACAGCCTGTCCCGCAGATGGCGCCGCCAAAAACATAATAGAAAGCTTAAAATTCGTGCCGCAGAGCTCACCCAGCGAGCGGCAGAGTACGCGGCCCAATTCGCCGACTCGAAATAGCTGGACCGCTGTAACACGGCGCCAGGACAAATGTCTAGCGCAGCACGTGGCGCCGTCTTCCGCGCCCTAAATTGACCCGACTCAAACCCGCGCCGAGACACAAAAACGTCTTCAACGAGCTATTCATAGCTTCGATGGAGATACCTCAAAATTAGCGTGCAACCTACGCGACCAGTATATTTGCACCAGCAGGACCCCGAGGGCCCCGCGTACTCGTATGCAGGTTCCGAGAAAGCGGAGCTGGATTAGCTGTTTCCAGCTGCACGACCTGACGGTGGTTCTAGCTAAAATGAAACAAGGAACGGCACCGGGCCGGAACAGGATAACTGGTTGAAACTGCTTGCGAATGATCCAAACCACCCCGCCTATGTGACCCTCCTTGCTTTTATGAACTCGATCTCACTTGGTGAGGCACCCCTCCCAATCGAAGGAGACCCGCCCTGTTAAACGTTCATTCCCGAAAGCCGGCAAAGCCTTAAACACAGACAACCTGCTCCCATCTCCCTCACATCTTGTGCGGAAAAGCTGATGGAGACCCATGGTGCGGGGACAGGCTGTCTCGGTTTCTGGAAAACCAAAATTGCATTCGCAGACACCATGTTCGGTTTCCGCCCGCACATTTCCGCGCAGGATATTCTGCCCTCAACTCGACCGAGAAATTCTCAACCCTGTCGAATACCCCCTCAACGATAAGGAATACTCGCCCTAGACTTGAAGGGGGCTTTCGAAAAACGTCACACACGAAATTATCCTGCAACATCTTTCGCAGACCGACTGTGGACATAACACATTTCGGTATATCAAGCAATTTCTCTTGGATCGTCAATCTTTCATCCGAATAAAAGACGAAGAACACGGCCCCTATCAACTGGGAACGAGAGGAACCCCACAGGGCGTGGTCCTCTCGCCGTTACTTTGCAATCTGCTATGATGAAACTTCCGCCTCAGCTGGCGAAGGTCGAAAGCGTCCAGCATGCGCTTTACGCCGACGACATTACCATCTGGGCCAAACACGGGTCGGTTGGAGACATTGAGGCCAACCTGCAGCAAGCGGCAGAAATTGTGGACGCCTACCCCCCCCCGCTGCGGTCTTCAATGCTTCCCGTCCAAATCGGCATTTGTGCACATTCGCCCGTCGCCTAAGTGCACCACCATAATGGAACTCTCCCTGGCCAGCGGCCCGATACCCCAACACGATGAGATTAGAGTACTTGGCGTCTTTAGCCACAAACATCGACGGGTTTATACAACAATAGCCAAACTCCGTAAGGTTGGGGACCAGGTGGGCCGGTTGGTCCGCCGGGTTTCCAACCAACCCGGGGGATTACGGTGCAAAGACACCTTGCGGCTGGCGCATGCATTCGTGATCAGTCGAGTCCTCTACTCGACTCCTTACCTCCACCTGCGCAAGTTTGACGAGAACGCCCTCGATGTGATTCTCAGAAAGATGTACAAGCGTGCCCTCGACCTCCCAATAAACACGTCAAACCAGCGCCTCATGGGCCTTGGGATGGTAAACACTTTCGCGGAGCTCCAGGAGGCACACTTGAGTAATCAAAATTGGCCGCGTATCTGCTTCTTTCGTTGCAAATGTCGTCAAAAGACGATAGCCTTTATTGACTTTTGCCAAGTAAATGCCTCCCTTCGCTTCCCCGCTCACCTCTCATGTTGTTGCTCTTGCATCGCGCTAGTCCCAAGTTAAAGATGCCAAAGGTTTGAAATTTCCCTCGTTCCACTGCTCCAAACCGGGTGTCTCGATTCTAACGCTGCCGTAAGGCGAAGACGCGCGTGAATCGAGGCGCCCTACTTCAACGTTTATAGAACTGCGTTTCCCTACTCCACGTGCGTTGCAAGCAGAACGTGGAACCTATCTAGTGGAACCTTTCGTAACTGCTTCCGGTTGATTCCTTAAAATACCGCAAGAAGCTATAGTGGCGTGGGCGACAGCAGGCGACGGCGGAGGGATTTTTTTTCTGCAGTTGATGAAGTATTTAATCTCGCACAATTCGAACAATTCGAACATGTACGATTTTTATAAAGGAACGCTGCAAATATCACTTCTGTAATATTTTGGTGTCTTGTATTTGCGTAATGCCTTGTTCTTCTTCAACAATGTTGACAAGTATGAACATTACACCGGACTTAGACGGGCACATTTAGCTGTGACTATATAAGACCGCGCAGGCATTGTTTTAGTTTGGCAGGGTGGCTGAATCGAAATATATTGAATCATTATGTTTAAGCATAATAAAAAACGACACTGTCAAGGGATTTCAACGTCATGCAGATGAAAAAAAAGTTTTAGCATACGCGGACGATATCGCTGTATTTTGCGTAGACCAACAAAGCATTGCTAGGGTCATTAATACGGTTAAATGGTTTTATTATGTTAGAGGATGTGCTGTAAACTGGGACAAGTGCCTGGGCATCTGGCACGGAGAATGGAGTTCAACACCGGTGGTATTTCAAAATGTAAAGTGGGTCACGACACCGGTGAAGTACCTTGGTGTTCCCCTAGAGTATTATTCTGACAGTGACCCTTACTGGAGGAGACATGCCGCAGAGCTTAAGGAAAAGGCAGAGAAGTGGAAGGGCGCAAATTTATCCATTTTCGCTCGCACAACGATTTGCAACCTTTTTATGGCGAGCAAACTTTGGTATGTGTTACAGGTACTCCACTGTTCACGGGCAAACGTCCAAAAGTTACATCGTGTTTTCGCAGTTTTTGTTTGGGGATCAACCTGGGAGAGGACGAGTCGTACAAATCTCTTTCTACGTGTACGGGAAGGGGGGTTAGGTTTAACGCATCTCTTTTTACGTCAATTGGCATACCGCTTTCTGTTTGGGAGGGATGTAAAGGATCCTTTTTTGCGCACCGTTTGCCAAGTGAGATTAAGCAGGGTTTTGCCTGAGTTGTCCGTTACGACATTGTGTATGCCAGGTGGTATCCGTGGCTATCTAAAAGAAGTTGTGGACTCGCTACGTTTTCTATGCGCACGGTTTTCGTTAGAGTATTTGAACGCAGTGACTAGGAAGAGACTGTGTAGTGATCTCTGCGACACTGCTTTTCCCGTTCCTATGTGCAGAATTGCTCACTCGGCTGGCACGGGTCGAGATGTGTTAAAACGGGTTAAAAGAATGCCAGTTGCACCGGGATGTAAAACATTTTTCTTTCAACTACACACCGGGACACTCCTTGTGAAAACATGGATGCAAGAAAAAGGCCTTTTCATGCCGTGGGGTGAACAGTGTTGGTTATGCAACAAACCGGAAACCAGTGAACATGTTTTCATTGACTGTTGGGACGGGGTCTTCTTCTGGGATGTGCTGCAACGTACGCTGAAAAAAGATCTGCCAATCGATGCCCATGGTATTCGGTATTTGTCCGTTGAACCTGATGATGATGGCGTCCCTCTAGATCTAGTAATGTTACTAGGTCTGCACAGTATATGGAGATGCCGAATGGCAGTCCGCCACTCGGACATTGATGCGCGGCCAGTAAATGAGTATTTCAGAGAGGCCATATTCTCTTTTCTTCAAGTTCAAAAGGCACGCCAATGTGTTCCAGACTGGTTGTCACAAATGGCGGAGTTAACCAAAATGAAAATATTTTAGTAGTCAGCACTGTACCCTAGAGTGGAACAGTGATTTTATGTCTTAGTGTAATGGGTTTGTTTTGTTGTTCTGTATTATGTTTGTAACAGCGGTGTTTGTCTGGAAATAAGGAAAAAAAAGGGTCACAGACAGACAGACCAACGGACAGACCAAAATTTTTGGGTTTAAGTAGCCCAAGAAAGACTATCGTCTTTAATATACAAGACTTTCAAAGACGCCGTCGGGATGCCGTCTATTAGCCCGACTACACATCCACCACACAACACTACCGGAAGAGCGCGTACGCATCCCCGAAGTCTGGAGATACGCCCTGCATGTGCGCCCTCTTACGGCCAACATGACACGTGACGACAACAGTTGCAGGCGCTTGACGCGGGCGGAGGCATTGGCCCGCCACTACGGGAACAAACACGGAATCTTTTGCGTCGACGCCTCCGGCCCTCATCATTGGGGTTGTAGACGGCCGCAGTCGTCCACCAAAACGTCGCGTTGAATGGCCTAACATTCAGAGCTCAACACATAACACATGCGGAGGAAGTCGCCATCGCGCTAGCAGCCGCAGACAAGGAGTCACGAGTCATCATCACCGACTCGAGAGGGGACTGCAGAAAGATTGAACAGGGGTACATTACTCACTTTGCGTATCGCATCCTTCAAAATAGTGGCTATCTCGGGGTCCCCGCGTCTCGAACAATTGTATGGGCCCTGCTCACATGGGCCTCGAAGGCAACGAAACGGCAGATGCCGCTGCCCGCGCGCTCACTCTCTGGGCAACGTCTTCAGACCCTTCCAAAATGGATCCCGAAATGCGTTCCGAAAGGAACGCAAAAAGAACGATGAACGCGCCGCACGAGAGCCTGAAGGCATGCGGGTCGCCGATCTCTATGAGGCAAGTGAGAAAGAAAGTACGCAGATAGCCGGGAGCAAGGAAGCACGTGCTGTCGAAAGAACGCGGTTTGCACAGCGCTCTGATGGAACAGAACACATAAAAGGAAAAGGGTTCTCGCGAACGACCGCTGAGGAGAAAGGCGCATTCGAAGCGCAAGGAGGCGAACGGGCCGGGTACGGCAGAACCGAAGACCAGGCGCTTAGAGATCACAGTCGGAGCACGCCAGGCGAGGACATCTTGCGGCCGCCTAGTACTCCTGATGACTCAATCGATTTGGCGGTCTCTGAAAGAGCAATAATTGAGACAGATATACCTGCCGCTCCGTGCACTGTCAGTAATAGCATCCGGACAGAAAGCTGTATTGCTGGTCGCGTAGAAATTCCTATGAATATTGAGAGCACACTTGTCGCACCAAAAAACCGTGCAAATTATTCAGACGGCTTAGCGGACAGCTCAGCGTCTAAGATGGTAAACGGGGTCACCAGTGCGCTCCCAAATAAACGGATTTCAGAGCAGCTAGGACAGCTCCCTCGGACCCAACTTCTAGTGGTCGATGAAGAGCCTCGAGTCGAAAAATTCAGGTTGGGCACTGGACAGGGGTTCGTCCCAGGTAAAAGGCAGTCACCAGCACCCGGTAAGGGGGCTGAGAAACAAGGGGACAAGAAAAAGTTCCTACGTTTTCGTAAGCGTGCGAAACAGAGGAAGAAAGAGAGTTTGGGTCTTAGGAAGGTTCGGCAGTATGAGCGGAGGTGTACGAAAAGTGATAGGGTAGCTGGGACGTTTTTAGAGTTAGCGCACACTACCAAGACAACGCGCCGTTACCCAGCTAAGACCGGTAAGACGAACGGCTGGCTCCGTAATCAGCACCCCGGCCAAGCTGGCGTCGGCCAAACGATATGCAGTGAGTTCTCCTCCGGCAGTAGCCAAAGTACCAACGTCAGAGAACAGCGAAAGCATAGACGCGCAAAGAAGACAAAAACAAAGAAATCGTGCAAGTCGTGCACAATCCAAAGAAAACTTGCAGTAGAGAAGCACTGGAGACAGGGCACGGGTCGTAGGGCAGTGAAACAGGTGAACATTGATCGTGGTACAAACAGAGATGACATGCTAGTGAAAGAGGCTGAATGAAAGAGGCTCAAGAAAATTAAGAGGAAGTCAAAGTTCAAGAAAGCCGGTTGAAATCATGGAGTTGACTGGAAAGACATAGGACTCATAAGTTAATATGACAAATGGGTGGTGTATTAATGTAACGCATAAATGTTGCGGCATGGTACAGACGACAAGGTGTTATAGGGGTATGAATTGTTTGATTGCGGTGACGTGTTAGAGTATAGTATTTGAGTAGAGTGGTGTCTGAGAATGGTGGCGCAGATTGCGTGAGTAGACTATTGTAGAGGGAAGAAAACGTGTTGTCTGTTAGTGTTACGTGTTGTGATTGAGTGTAAAATTGGAAGTAAGTTTGGCGAAGAGAGAACCTGGTGTGTGATGAATATTAGTAGTTTAGTAGGACTGATGTATTAGCTTATAAGGACTGATGTTGTGACGTCCGGACTGCAGACTTTGTTTCCGCGAACAGGTGTGGTGTGGAGGAGTTTTTTTAAGAAAACTGTTCAATATCGGGGCGTAATGTCATGTGGTAAAAAGAGTCCATACCCGAAGGGGGATTGGCCCGGGAAGAATATTATGGAGAAAAGACGAAGACAAAAAAATTCCCCGCATTTCCCGGAGGGGAAGAATGTGAAAGTGCGAATGCACGAGTTGAATTTGCGCGGTTCGGTAATGTTCGCGAAAGAGAGATCACACACACACACACAACTACAAAGAAAGAAAGATGAATTTATTCACAGACACCTATTTGTGTTGTCGTTGTACTTGATTGCTAGAGCAGATCTCAGCTTTGAAATTTCGTGTCAGTACTCCTTAAGCGGGTGCATTAGTCCTTCTCACGCCCGATTCCTGGCCAATCCCCCACGTGGGTATGTGCCATGTCAGCGGCCAGGCAGCGCGCGCCCATCTCCCCCCGTTGCTAAGGAAAACGAGGAGCGCGCGCACCCGCAGCTGTTGCTATGCGGACTACGGCGGCGGACGATCCAGGCTCGCTTAAGAAGTGCATTCGCACTTAAAAAGAATCAGAGTACGGGATGGCGAGAAGGATTTTGAAGGGACCAATGAACAACATACACAGAGTGATTAAGAGGAGGAGGAGGTTAGCTGGACCAGCAAATGGGAGCCTCACACAATAGAATGCGCGGTGAAGAGGAGGACGATGAAGTTGGAGTGGACAGTGTGGAACGAGGTCTTAGGAGGAATGGTGGCAAGTTCGGACCGTGGCCTACAACGCACCAGCGGCATCGCACCGTTTCGCAGCGGGAAGCTCGGAACCACCTAATATTAGCGGCTTCGCACCGCTGGCATCCTGCTGACCGGCGGCATCGCACCACCCCTGACCCGTCGGGCCGTGCCCCACAACGCACCAGCCGCATCGCACCGTCTGGTAGCGGGCAGTTCGGAACCACCTTTTACCATCTGCTTCGCACCGCTGGCCTCCTGCCGACTGGCGGCATCACACCGCCGGTGGCCCGTCGGGCCGTGCCCCACAACGCACCAGCCGCATCGCAACGATTCGTAACGGGCAGCTCGGAACCACCTATTATCAGCGGCTTCGCACAGCTGGCCTCCTGCTGACCGGCAGCATCGCACCGCCGGCGACTTGTCGGGTGGTGCCCCACAACGCACCAGCGGCATCGCATCGTTTGGCTGCGGGCAGCTCGGAACCACCTATTACCAGCAGCTTCGCACTGCTGGCATCCTGCTGAGGCGTGCTGCTCAAGGAACCTGAGGCATCGCACCACAGTCATCCAGGCCCCTGACGACCACGACGGGCTATGGCGACGTGCTGCTATGTACGTCACCGCGTAACCCAGCCGACCTACTGGGACACGTCATCGGAATAGCAGCGGGTTCGCCCGGCTAAAGGCGGTAGGAGTTGTTTCACTTTGCTATGACAGTCAATGTATTGTAGTGACTTTTTTTGACAAGAGTTTTGGTAATGTGAGGTTGTGCTTGCTTTTTTGGTGTATGGTGATATGCTTGTTCATTTGTAAATATATTGTGTGGGCATTGAATGCCTCAACGCGAGCCTCATTTCTTTGCTGCGTGAGACGCGTGACGCTCCGGCAACTTTAAAGCATAAAAATTTGTCTTCAGCTTGACAAAAAAATCCCCGTGTTCCCGGAAAAACAATCGAAATATGCGAGTTTATATTTTGTTTGTCTCTTTCTTATCAGGTTTTCTCTCGCCGCGCAACCTTGGCAGCCATGTTTTGTTTACTCTTTGAAACAGCGTTGAAAAAGTTGTGTCCAGCTCTCAGGCTTCAACCACCTCTCCTGTACGCATTTTTTTAGGGTTCGCAAATCAAAGTTGTCAAGTAATTGTGAGCCCGTGTACGCTCGCCAGTGTACGCCAGTGTGCGCCAGTGTACACCCGTACCAGGATGGGCTTCCCAGATAAAGCTGTGCGGGAAGTACTGAGTGGTCCGAGCGACGACACCGGAGTAGCTCCCTGTATTGTGGTGAAATTGAAGACGGAGCGTCTGCGTGGGCCTTTGGTGTCTACAAAGAAAAGACACCTTCAAACATGACAGCTTCATGTGCGCCAAGAGGGAGAGCCCAACACAGTGTGCGAAAGGCTGTCAACGAAGACGACCACTTGCCGAACTTCACGAAAACCACCTTGTGGAGATTAATGAAGGATATCCGGCTAAACCATTGATTATAGAAAACGGAACCTTGCGCTGATCAAGCGCAGCGACGTTATTGCCTGGAGCAGGTGTAGCTGCGGGCGATCAAGGAATTTCGAATCCAGGGCAGGTAAGAATCGTTCTTTTTGTATTTTCTTACTCACACGTTTAGATTGTCTTCATTTAACAGTTGATGTTAGAATTGCAACTTTATAATCGCAATAGAGGGTATTACATCTTATTTACGAACTGAAAAAAAAATCGGCTTACCAAGGTTTGTGTTTGCACAGAGCTCGCATTTCACAAGAGTTAATAGCTAAATCTCAGCCATTTGGTGTGCCAATTAAGCCAGACCAACAAATCTGCCAAAAATGTCATTCATTGCTGTGGATAGGGCCATAACGTCAACATTGAAGCGATAAATCAAGATTACTTGTACAGCTCTCATTCCCCCAAAAGGTGCGCGTTACAGGCATTACTGCTGTAAATGTTGTCTATTTCTTTTTGCGGTCGCCGCAAATGATGGGGAGTGCGAATGAATTCTTCCCGAATCAGGGAAGTGTGACACGCAAACCTTCCATGAAGCAAAATTGATTGCGTGCCAAATTCACACCCAGACAAGGGAGTAGCAATTTTTTTCCTCGATTGTCTCTGGCAGCTCTTTACGTAAGAACAGTCGCCGTAATAATTGGCAACAAAAAAATAAAACATGCATATGAGGCATATTTGCACTTGTTGGCTCAAGCTCCCCGGTGCAGTATTTGCGAATATGATCATGCCCGGTCTCGTGCTGCTGCAGTGGCTGTGTTTACTTGTGTGCACTAAGCACTAATTCATGCGTTCCTTCATGATTTCCTTCGTTTTACATGATGAAATACTGTTCAACGCAGGGCACGCGAAGGAATACATTTGGCGGAACACAACTGTGAAGTCATCTCAAGAAGCGTTCCTAAAAGGTCTAACGACAGGAACGGCTGCGCAAATGGGCAAAGGGGCCCGTTTGATCCATGTGCATGCTGGGAGCAGCGGGACAGGTTTCGTCGAAGGAGCTGCTGTCTACTTCTGATCAAAAAATGGGAGCAACGCTGAACCACTATGAAATGGATGGCAGATCCTTTGAGAATTAATTCACCGAGAAGCTTTTGCGAAACATTCCGACCAAAAGCATTATTGTCATTCACAATTCACTGTACCACAGTGTAGCTCTAGAAAACGCACCTAGCAAGTCTACGCGCAAAGCTGATATTTAGCTTTGGCTAAAGAAAATGTTCCGTGGTCACAGGACATGGGGAGAGCTGAGCTGCTGAAACATCCGCAACAGGTCAACTCACCCGGTACCGAGTACCGCATCGACACTCTAGCGGTTACGCACGGCCATGAAGTGCTTAGTGTACCACCATACCACTGCGCGTTCAACCCAATTGAACTAGTTTGATGCCACGTGAAGAGATACACTGCAACATGTAACACGGCTTTCAATATGACTGAAGTTGAAAAGCTTCTGCCAGAAGCACTGGCATCTGTAAGCCAGTTAAACTCGCAAAACTGCTGCACTCGTGTAGAGCACGTTGAGGCTGAAGCGTGGAAACTTGACATGGTTGTAGACAGTGAAATTTAACCACTTGTTTTCAGCATTTGTGATTTGTGCAGCCCATCCTCCGGTGAGTCGAGTGCTCATTTCAGTATTGCAGAGTTAAGTGGCATTGATGAACTACATTGACTTCCCAGAAACGCGTGACCTGTCAGAAGCGGTCTTGTTCACGAGGGTCCACTGAGAGAGCTGACGCGTGGACACCTTTCCACGCACTTTGCTCGCGGTACTTCATGCTGAGCCGATTTCAAAAGAAGCCTTTGTTACCATGAAAAAGCAAACTATGTTTCCTCGTTCGTCTTGTGGATTTGTTCGTGTGGTTTCACGTCACCAAGTGCCCCGGGCTATAAAGGACACGGCATTGCAGTGCTGTCCTGTTCTGTCGTGGAGTGTATGCAGCCGGAACGGTCATATGACGTCTGCAAAAACTGGGTGGCAGAACGGAACGAAGGGAAGCAGTCAGAACCCACCAGTAAACCACCACAGGTTCTTTCCTAAAATAAAGCTTGTTTTGCAAACCGCTAAAGACAGCCTAATGTTGCAATATTTCTGTATTTCACGCAATCCGTATTGCCCCTGTATGCATTTATGTATGGCAACAAATCTCCAATTGATGAGCTAGGACGGTTTTTTGTCACTGCATTAACCTATACCATAGACATTCCCTTAACACACGAAAACAGGCGATATCAGGGTTCCGTCTGTAAGAACAGAAGACTCATCCACTAAAATTCTGATTTTCTGGCGAATGAGAGCCTGGCTTAAAAAGATCTTTTCAATGATAACAAAGAATATAACATTTGCTCCTAGTGTAAAGATTGTAGGGAAAAAATAAATAACGCACAAGAACTCAAAAAAAATATGCATATATTCAGAGTGGAAAGGGGTGAACATATCTAAAATATGTATTATGCGTTTCCGTGCGAGAAATCAGTATTCTAAGGTACAGAAATCTTGTTTGCGGCCTTTCCCATGAATAACAAAGGATGCATTATTCGACCGAAGTGCTTCGGGCTACACCACAGTGCAATGGCAAAGTCGGTTCCAAGCTGTTTCGGTAAAAACTGAACCCGTTGCTCTCCTGACAGCCTAGTGTAATCAATAACACCCGGAGTGTTCTAACAGAGGACCAGAAAGGAGTGATTATCAGGGAGACGGCGAAAACGAAAGTTTAAAGTTAACACCTGTTTTTAACCCGGCCTGGTTGGAGCAGCTGTGCTCATTAACGTCATCTTCTTACACGAAGTTATCGCTGCAATGAACGAAGCAAACTGAAAATGCTGCAGAATCGCCACAAACTGACCATTGCTTGTCCAACATCGGTGCGAACTTGTTTCGTCCCGCACAAATGAACACCGTATGCGTCAAAAGAACACATACGGGCAGGTCATCCCCACATGTGCACAGTGTTTATTTACTGGGAGCAAAAAAAGATTTAGAATTGAACTTGCAGAAAATATGAGAAATGTAGAAAAAAGATTGCCGGCACGCGGTTTCGAACCAATTCAGTTCAAAAATCGGCGCCTTCTCTCGAGAGCGAGGCGATGAATCACACGGCTACAAATCTGCGCGGAGTGAAACACGCCTTGTATGCATTCCTCGCGGACTTCGTGTGTAGCCTTCACGGCGTTGCACTTGATGTATTAAACAGAGTACAGCTGGTTTGTGCTGACAGGTAGCCCACAAGAATGCACAAAAACTCTGTTTCGGGGTTTTCCCCAACCGACTCCCGAATCGGTCTTATCTAGATTCGAAGACATGTTAGGCATTTTCACGCAATAAAACATATGTGTCAGATTCGCTGATATAATACAATAGATCCATGTACCCTTTTCGGGATTTGTGATTTTTTTCCTTAAATAAATAGTCTTCAGGCTGATGATAAGGGAGGCATATTCGGGGTGGTTGTAACGCACAGGGTCCTGAGATTATTCCCGGAAAGTTTTCATGGCTGGTCTGAGCTACGAGTTGAATTCACATCGCCTAAGGCATGGTTGCTTTAAGGAACGTCATTGCATATGATAGAAGGCACTTTGCCGCTGTTCGCTCAGCTACAATAGAATTTACCACCTTGTTCCTGAACAGTTCACACATGAGTTGAGTGAAGCGGGCTCGCACAAGTGTTCCAAAACTATCTTTCCTTTCAGACTGCGTACAAGACGTTATTGGGGTTGAACTCCCGCAATAACTCATACGTTGTCATGGGTGCGGCAATCGATGACCCATCCAAGCACCGGCTGGTAAACCTAATGAAGTAAGCATCTGAGCATGATAATTCGCCCTTCAGTAATGCACCAATTCTCTCCCGAAAAACGTCGTCTTACTCAACCGAGAGCATTTTAGAACACCAATAGACCGCGTACCCTTCTTCAACTAGAACTGTGCGTAATGGGCACGACTAGAGCAAACAATACCGGATCTTCATTCTAGTCCTGTCAAGTGTCACTAGATACAGTTAAAGGGTATCAGCACTCTTTTCTCCTATTGTTCCGTGCCGCCGCCGTGATTATTGGTGAGTTCGCATTACGGGACACGCGTTTACACTCTGACGGTTCATGGGCGCCGCCATGTTGGTGTTCATGCAATTTCTGTCGGTCAACTCGTAGTCTGAGCCTGTCCTCCCTGTTCTTCTGGTATGCGCGACAGCATCACTTCGGAGGGGAATCAAAGGTAACGCGCTTTGCGGCGTTTCAGCTGGAGAAGTGGGTCCGAAGATTTCGTGTTGCTGCGTCTTCGGCAGGATTGTTTACAAATGACATCGTCAAAATTAGCGGTGGGGCCGCAAAAGTGGCAATTGATCCCGCAACACTGATAAACACCAAAATTGCCATCCTTGCTGAATTGCCTGCCTGAGGGACGGTGCTGTGTATCTTATCTAGTGACAATAGTCCTGTACATTACGTGTAGTCCTTGTACGTATGAATGCAGCTCGAACTAGCCCAACAACATGTTGTGCTGACCGTGTACCACTCGGAAACAGCTGAGCCCCTGTGCATATGTACATCACGGGTCTCACTGCCGCGCACTATATTCAGCAATACTCAAAGACATCGTGGTCGACACCCATGTGTCATTTGTGAACTGAGCGGGCACAACTTACAATTTAGTAGAATATCGCTGATACATTAATTTAGGGAAGGGTCTAGTATACGTTAGCGTTCTGTCAATTGTGCAATGGTGCGACGCAGTGATGTTCCCGCTTTCACGGCGCAAAACAAATCACTCATTCTCGAAAGATAGCTAGTTTAAGGTGAGGCAGTGTTTTCACATTTGTGGTGGCGAAGGGTAGCTTCAGGACTACGTCATTGTCAGTCCAGCTAGAGTTCCCGGAACTTCCTTTCACCCATTGTCACTTTGGGAGGATCTCCAAATATTTCAAATTTGCATTGCTTCGCGCGTGATTTTTGTAAAATTTGGGGGAGGTTTTGGTTTTTCTTAAGCATTATTTAGCCAAATTTGTTGGGGTAGGCATGATTTTGTTTATTTTATCAGGGTCTACGCCGTCATCCGTCGAGTTTGGGGTGACCTAGTCCTCGTTAGTTGAGCGGGCACAACTTACAATTTAGTAGAATATCGCTTATACATTATTTAGGGAAGGGTCTAGTATACGTTAGCGTTCTGTCATTTGTGTAATGGTGCGACGCAGTGATGTTCCCGCTTTCACGGCGCAAAACAAATCACTCATTCTCGAAAAGATAGCTAGTTTAAGGTGAGGCAGTTTTTCACATTTGTGGTGGCGAAGGGTAGCTTCAGGACTACGTCATTGTCAGTCCAGCTAGAGTTCCCGGAACTTCCTTTCACCCATTGTCACTTTGGGAGGATCTCCTCCAAATATTTCAAATTTGCATTGCTTCGCGCGTGATTTTTCTACATTAGGGGGAGGTTTTGGTTTTTCTTAAGCATTATTTAGCCAAATTTGTTGGGGTAGGCATGGTTTTGTTTATTTTATCAGGGTCTACGCCGTCATCCGTCGAGTTTGGGGTGACCTAGTCCTCGTTAGTTGAGCGGGCACAACTTACAATTTAGTAGAATATCGCTTATACATTATTTGGGAAGGGTCTAGTATACGTTAGCGTTCTGTCATTTGTGTAATGGTGCGACGCAGTGATGTTCCCGCTTTCACGGCGCAAAACAAATCACTCATTCTCGAAAAGATAGCTAGTTTAAGGTGAGGCAGTTTTTCACATTTGTGGTGGCGAAGGGTAGCTTCAGGACTACGTCATTGTCAGTCCAGCTAGAGTTCCCGGAACTTCCTTTCACCCATTGTCACTTTGGGAGGATCTCCTCCAAATATTTCAAATTTGCATTGCTTCGCGCGTGATTTTTCTACATTAGGGGGAGGTTTTGGTTTTTCTTAAGCATTATTTAGCCAAATTTGTTGGGGTAGGCATGGTTTTGTTTATTTTATCAGGGTCTACGCCGTCATCCGTCGAGTTTGGGGTGACCTAGTCCTCGTTAGTTGAGCGGGCACAACTTACAATTTAGTAGAATATCGCTTATACATTATTTAGGGAAGGGTCTAGTATACGTTAGCGTTCTGTCATTTGTGTAATGGTGCGACGCAGTGATGTTCCCGCTTTCACGGCGCAAAACAAATCACTCATTCTCGAAAAGATAGCTAGTTTAAGGTGAGGCAGTTTTTCACATTTGTGGTGGCGAAGGGTAGCTTCAGGACTACGTCATTGTCAGTCCAGCTAGAGTTCCCGGAACTTCCTTTCACCCATTGTCACTTTGGGAGGATCTCCTCCAAATATTTCAAATTTGCATTGCTTCGCGCGTGATTTTTCTACATTAGGGGGAGGTTTTGGTTTTTCTTAAGCATTATTTAGCCAAATTTGTTGGGGTAGGCATGGTTTTGTTTATTTTATCAGGGTCTACGCCGTCATCCGTCGAGTTTGGGGTGACCTAGTCCTCGTTAGTTGAGCGGGCACAACTTACAATTTAGTAGAATATCGCTTATACATTATTTTGGGAAGGGTCTAGTATACGTTAGCGTTCTGTCATTTGTGTAATGGTGCGACGCAGTGATGTTCCCGCTTTCACGGCGCAAAACAAATCACTCATTCTCGAAAAGATAGCTAGTTTAAGGTGAGGCAGTTTTTCAAATTTGTGGTGGCGAAGGGTAGCTTCAGGACTACGTCATTGTCAGTCCAGCTAGAGTTCCCGGAACTTCCTTTCACCCATTGTCACTTTGGGAGGATCTCCTCCAAATATTTCAAATTTGCATTGCTTCGCGCGTGATTTTTCTACAATTTAGGGGGAGGTTTGGTTTTTCTTAAGCATTATTTAGCCAAATTTGTTGGGGTAGGCATGGTTTTGTTTATTTTATCAGGGTCTACGCCGTCATCCGTCGAGTTTGGGGTGACCTAGTCCTCGTTAGTTGAGCGGGCACAACTTACAATTTAGTAGAATATCGCTTATACATTAATTTAGGGAAGGGTCTAGTATACGTTAGCGTTCTGTCATTTGTGTAATGGTGCGACGCAGTGATGTTCCCGCTTTCACGGCGCAAAACAAATCACTCATTCTCGAAAAGATAGCTAGTTTAAGGTGAGGCAGTTTTTCACATTTGTGGTGGCGAAGGGTAGCTTCAGGACTACGTCATTGTCAGTCCAGCTAGAGTTCCCGGAACTTCCTTTCACCCATTGTCACTTTGGGAGGATCTCCTCCAAATATTTCAAATTTGCATTGCTTCGCGCGTGATTTTTCTACATTAGGGGGAGGTTTTGGTTTTTCTTAAGCATTATTTAGCCAAATTTGTTGGGGTAGGCATGGTTTTGTTTATTTTATCAGGGTCTACGCCGTCATCCGTCGAGTTTGGGGTGACCTAGTCCTCGTTAGTTGAGCGGGCACAACTTACAATTTAGTAGAATATCGCTTATACATTAATTTAGGGAAGGGTCTAGTATACGTTAGCGTTCTGTCATTTGTGTAATGGTGCGACGCAGTGATGTTCCCGCTTTCACGGCGCAAAACAAATCACTCATTCTCGAAAAGATAGCTAGTTTAAGGTGAGGCAGTTTTTCACATTTGTGGTGGCGAAGGGTAGCTTCAGGACTACGTCATTGTCAGTCCAGCTAGAGTTCCCGGAACTTCCTTTCACCCATTGTCACTTTGGGAGGATCTCCTCCAAATATTTCAAATTTGCATTGCTTCGCGCGTGATTTTTCTACATTAGGGGGAGGTTTTGGTTTTTCTTAAGCATTATTTAGCCAAATTTGTTGGGGTAGGCATGGTTTTGTTTATTTTATCAGGGTCTACGCCGTCATCCGTCGAGTTTGGGGTGACCTAGTCCTCGTTAGTTGAGCGGGCACAACTTACAATTTAGTAGAATATCGCTTATACATTAATTTAGGGAAGGGTCTAGTATACGTTAGCGTTCTGTCATTTGTGTAATGGTGCGACGCAGTGATGTTCCCGCTTTCACGGCGCAAAACAAATCACTCATTCTCGAAAAGATAGCTAGTTTAAGGTGAGGCAGTTTTTCACATTTGTGGTGGCGAAGGGTAGCTTCAGGACTACGTCATTGTCAGTCCAGCTAGAGTTCCCGGAACTTCCTTTCACCCATTGTCACTTTGGGAGGATCTCCTCCAAATATTTCAAATTTGCATTGCTTCGCGCGTGATTTTTCTACATTAGGGGGAGGTTTTGGTTTTTCTTAAGCATTATTTAGCCAAATTTGTTGGGGTAGGCATGGTTTTGTTTATTTTATCAGGGTCTACGCCGTCATCCGTCGAGTTTGGGGTGACCTAGTCCTCGTTAGTTGAGCGGGCACAACTTACAATTTAGTAGAATATCGCTTATACATTAATTTAGGGAAGGGTCTAGTATACGTTAGCGTTCTGTCATTTGTGTAATGGTGCGACGCAGTGATGTTCCCGCTTTCACGGCGCAAAACAAATCACTCATTCTCGAAAAGATAGCTAGTTTAAGGTGAGGCAGTTTTTCACATTTGTGGTGGCGAAGGGTAGCTTCAGGACTACGTCATTGTCAGTCCAGCTAGAGTTCCCGGAACTTCCTTTCACCCATTGTCACTTTGGGAGGATCTCCTCCAAATATTTCAAATTTGCATTGCTTCGCGCGTGATTTTTCTACATTAGGGGGAGGTTTTGGTTTTTCTTAAGCATTATTTAGCCAAATTTGTTGGGGTAGGCATGGTTTTGTTTATTTTATCAGGGTCTACGCCGTCATCCGTCGAGTTTGGGGTGACCTAGTCCTCGTTAGTTGAGCGGGCACAACTTACAATTTAGTAGAATATCGCTTATACATTATTTGGGAAGGGTCTAGTATACGTTAGCGTTCTGTCATTTGTGTAATGGTGCGACGCAGTGATGTTCCCGCTTTCACGGCGCAAAACAAATCACTCATTCTCGAAAAGATAGCTAGTTTAAGGTGAGGCAGTTTTTCACATTTGTGGTGGCGAAGGGTAGCTTCAGGACTACGTCATTGTCAGTCCAGCTAGAGTTCCCGGAACTTCCTTTCACCCATTGTCACTTTGGGAGGATCTCCTCCAAATATTTCAAATTTGCATTGCTTCGCGCGTGATTTTTCTACATTAGGGGGAGGTTTTGGTTTTTCTTAAGCATTATTTAGCCAAATTTGTTGGGGTAGGCATGGTTTTGTTTATTTTATCAGGGTCTACGCCGTCATCCGTCGAGTTTGGGGTGACCTAGTCCTCGTTAGTTGAGCGGGCACAACTTACAATTTAGTAGAATATCGCTTATACATTAATTTAGGGAAGGGTCTAGTATACGTTAGCGTTCTGTCATTTGTGTAATGGTGCGACGCAGTGATGTTCCCGCTTTCACGGCGCAAAACAAATCACTCATTCTCGAAAAGATAGCTAGTTTAAGGTGAGGCAGTTTTTCACATTTGTGGTGGCGAAGGGTAGCTTCAGGACTACGTCATTGTCAGTCCAGCTAGAGTTCCCGGAACTTCCTTTCACCCATTGTCACTTTGGGAGGATCTCCTCCAAATATTTCAAATTTGCATTGCTTCGCGCGTGATTTTTCTACATTAGGGGGAGGTTTTGGTTTTTCTTAAGCATTATTTAGCCAAATTTGTTGGGGTAGGCATGGTTTTGTTTATTTTATCAGGGTCTACGCCGTCATCCGTCGAGTTTGGGGTGACCTAGTCCTCGTTAGTTGAGCGGGCACAACTTACAATTTAGTAGAATATCGCTTATACATTAATTTAGGGAAGGGTCTAGTATACGTTAGCGTTCTGTCATTTGTGTAATGGTGCGACGCAGTGATGTTCCCGCTTTCACGGCGCAAAACAAATCACTCATTCTCGAAAAGATAGCTAGTTTAAGGTGAGGCAGTTTTTCACATTTGTGGTGGCGAAGGGTAGCTTCAGGACTACGTCATTGTCAGTCCAGCTAGAGTTCCCGGAACTTCCTTTCACCCATTGTCACTTTGGGAGGATCTCCTCCAAATATTTCAAATTTGCATTGCTTCGCGCGTGATTTTTCTACATTAGGGGGAGGTTTTGGTTTTTCTTAAGCATTATTTAGCCAAATTTGTTGGGGTAGGCATGGTTTTGTTTATTTTATCAGGGTCTACGCCGTCATCCGTCGAGTTTGGGGTGACCTAGTCCTCGTTAGTTGAGCGGGCACAACTTACAATTTAGTAGAATATCGCTTATACATTATTTTGGGAAGGGTCTAGTATACGTTAGCGTTCTGTCATTTGTGTAATGGTGCGACGCAGTGATGTTCCCGCTTTCACGGCGCAAAACAAATCACTCATTCTCGAAAAGATAGCTAGTTTAAGGTGAGGCAGTTTTTCACATTTGTGGTGGCGAAGGGTAGCTTCAGGACTACGTCATTGTCAGTCCAGCTAGAGTTCCCGGAACTTCCTTTCACCCATTGTCACTTGGGAGGATCTCCTCCAAATATTTCAAATTTGCATTGCTTCGCGCGTGATTTTTCTACATTAGGGGGAGGTTTTGGTTTTTCTTAAGCATTATTTAGCCAAATTTGTTGGGGTAGGCATGGTTTTGTTTATTTTATCAGGGTCTACGCCGTCATCCGTCGAGTTTGGGGTGACCTAGTCCTCGTTAGTTGAGCGGGCACAACTTACAATTTAGTAGAATATCGCTTATACATTAATTTAGGGAAGGGTCTAGTATACGTTAGCGTTCTGTCATTTGTGTAATGGTGCGACGCAGTGATGTTCCCGCTTTCACGGCGCAAAACAAATCACTCATTCTCGAAAAGATAGCTAGTTTAAGGTGAGGCAGTTTTTCACATTTGTGGTGGCGAAGGGTAGCTTCAGGACTACGTCATTGTCAGTCCAGCTAGAGTTCCCGGAACTTCCTTTCACCCATTGTCACTTTGGGAGGATCTCCTCCAAATATTTCAAATTTGCATTGCTTCGCGCGTGATTTTTCTACATTAGGGGGAGGTTTTGGTTTTTCTTAAGCATTATTTAGCCAAATTTGTTGGGGTAGGCATGGTTTTGTTTATTTTATCAGGGTCTACGCCGTCATCCGTCGAGTTTGGGGTGACCTAGTCCTCGTTAGTTGAGCGGGCACAACTTACAATTTAGTAGAATATCGCTTATACATTAATTTAGGGAAGGGTCTAGTATACGTTAGCGTTCTGTCATTTGTGTAATGGTGCGACGCAGTGATGTTCCCGCTTTCACGGCGCAAAACAAATCACTCATTCTCGAAAAGATAGCTAGTTTAAGGTGAGGCAGTTTTTCAAATTTGTGGTGGCGAAGGGTAGCTTCAGGACTACGTCATTGTCAGTCCAGCTAGAGTTCCCGGAACTTCCTTTCACCCATTGTCACTTTGGGAGGATCTCCTCCAAATATTTCAAATTTGCATTGCTTCGCGCGTGATTTTTCTACATTAGGGGGAGGTTTTGGTTTTTCTTAAGCATTATTTAGCCAAATTTGTTGGGGTAGGCATGGTTTTGTTTATTTTATCAGGGTCTACGCCGTCATCCGTCGAGTTTGGGGTGACCTAGTCCTCGTTAGTTGAGCGGGCACAACTTACAATTTAGTAGAATATCGCTTATACATTATTTTGGGAAGGGTCTAGTATACGTTAGCGTTCTGTCATTTGTGTAATGGTGCGACGCAGTGATGTTCCCGCTTTCACGGCGCAAAACAAATCACTCATTCTCGAAAAGATAGCTAGTTTAAGGTGAGGCAGTTTTTCACATTTGTGGTGGCGAAGGGTAGCTTCAGGACTACGTCATTGTCAGTCCAGCTAGAGTTCCCGGAACTTCCTTTCACCCATTGTCACTTTGGGAGGATCTCCTCCAAATATTTCAAATTTGCATTGCTTCGCGCGTGATTTTTCTACATTAGGGGGAGGTTTTGGTTTTTCTTAAGCATTATTTAGCCAAATTTGTTGGGGTAGGCATGGTTTTGTTTATTTTATCAGGGTCTACGCCGTCATCCGTCGAGTTTGGGGTGACCTAGTCCTCGTTAGTTGAGCGGGCACAACTTACAATTTAGTAGAATATCGCTTATACATTAATTTAGGGAAGGGTCTAGTATACGTTAGCGTTCTGTCATTTGTGTAATGGTGCGACGCAGTGATGTTCCCGCTTTCACGGCGCAAAACAAATCACTCATTCTCGAAAAGATAGCTAGTTTAAGGTGAGGCAGTTTTTCACATTTGTGGTGGCGAAGGGTAGCTTCAGGACTACGTCATTGTCAGTCCAGCTAGAGTTCCCGGAACTTCCTTTCACCCATTGTCACTTTGGGAGGATCTCCTCCAAATATTTCAAATTTGCATTGCTTCGCGCGTGATTTTTCTACATTAGGGGGAGGTTTTGGTTTTTCTTAAGCATTATTTAGCCAAATTTGTTGGGGTAGGCATGGTTTTGTTTATTTTATCAGGGTCTACGCCGTCATCCGTCGAGTTTGGGGTGACCTAGTCCTCGTTAGTTGAGCGGGCACAACTTACAATTTAGTAGAATATCGCTTATACATTAATTTAGGGAAGGGTCTAGTATACGTTAGCGTTCTGTCATTTGTGTAATGGTGCGACGCAGTGATGTTCCCGCTTTCACGGCGCAAAACAAATCACTCATTCTCGAAAAGATAGCTAGTTTAAGGTGAGGCAGTTTTTCACATTTGTGGTGGCGAAGGGTAGCTTCAGGACTACGTCATTGTCAGTCCAGCTAGAGTTCCCGGAACTTCCTTTCACCCATTGTCACTTTGGGAGGATCTCCTCCAAATATTTCAAATTTGCATTGCTTCGCGCGTGATTTTTCTACATTAGGGGGAGGTTTTGGTTTTTCTTAAGCATTATTTAGCCAAATTTGTTGGGGTAGGCATGGTTTTGTTTATTTTATCAGGGTCTACGCCGTCATCCGTCGAGTTTGGGGTGACCTAGTCCTCGTTAGTTGAGCGGGCACAACTTACAATTTAGTAGAATATCGCTTATACATTAATTTAGGGAAGGGTCTAGTATACGTTAGCGTTCTGTCATTTGTGTAATGGTGCGACGCAGTGATGTTCCCGCTTTCACGGCGCAAAACAAATCACTCATTCTCGAAAAGATAGCTAGTTTAAGGTGAGGCAGTTTTTCAAATTTGTGGTGGCGAAGGGTAGCTTCAGGACTACGTCATTGTCAGTCCAGCTAGAGTTCCCGGAACTTCCTTTCACCCATTGTCACTTTGGGAGGATCTCCTCCAAATATTTCAAATTTGCATTGCTTCGCGCGTGATTTTTCTACATTAGGGGGAGGTTTTGGTTTTTCTTAAGCATTATTTAGCCAAATGTGTTGGGGTAGGCATGGTTTTGTTTATTTTATCAGGGTCTACGCCGTCATCTGTCGAGTTTGGGGTGACCTAGTCCTCGTTAGTTGAGCGGGCACAACTTACAATTTAGTAGAATATCGCTGATACATTATTTTGGGAAGGGTCTAGTATACGTTAGCGTTCTGTCATTTGTGTAATGGTGCGACGCAGTGATGTTCCCGCTTTCAGGGCGCAAAAAAAATCGCTCATTCTCGAAAAGATAGCTAGTTTAAGGTGAGGCAGTTTTTCACATTTGTGGTGGCGAAGGGTAGCTTCAGGACTACGTTATTGCCAGTCCAGCTAGAGTTCCCGGAACTTCCTTTCACCCATTGTCACTTTGGGAGGATCTCCTCCAAATATTTCAATTTGCATTTTTTCGCGTATTTTTTATTAGGGAGGTTTGTTTACTAAGCTTTGATTTGTGGGGTGGTGTTTTCTTTTGTCAGGGCTACCGTCATTCGTCATTTGGTAGTTAGCCGGTAGTTGGCACAATTCGATTGAAGGATTCGGTACTATTTAGCGAGCTTCGGATGCGTTCGCATTGTTATGGTGCACGCAATTTCACTTTACGCGAAAAAAATACTATTTCAAAGGTGGCAGTTTAAGGTGGGAAGTTTTTCACATTTGTGGGGTAGGCTTCGACTCTTTGTCACCAGTTCCCGGATTCCTTACCATTGTCCTTTGGTTGACTCCCAAATTCAATTTTGCATTGCGCGTATTTTTTTAAGGGGGAGTTTGTTTTTCTTAAGCATTTTTGAATGGTTGGGGTAGGCAGGTTTCCGCTTTCATGCTCATAAGGGCTACCCTTCTCGAGAGTTTAGGGTGACAGTCAGTTTGTTACGTCACCTTACAATTTAGTTAGACTACGTATATATCCAGTAGGTTCCGTAACTTCGCCGTCATTTCCTTTGGGCCCAAATCCCATTCCGGCAAACAAATACTATTCTCAAAGGTAGTATTTGTGTTGGGAAGTTTTTAGCCAATTTGTGGGGTAGGTGCTGACTCTCTTTCAGTCACCCGTTCCGGATTCCTTGCCCTAGTCATTTGTTGACTCCAAATATTTTTACATTTCGCGGTATTTTTTAAGGGGGAGGTTTCGGTTTGTTCTGCATTTTGTAATTGTGGCAGTGTGTTCCCGCTTTCATGCTCAAAGGGTCCCTATCTCGTAGTTGGGGTACCTGGGCATTTAGTAGATTCGGGTAACTAATTTTAGAATCTCATTTTACGGAGGTTCGTATTGTTGCGCCCATTGTCCTTTGGAGGTGCCCAAATTTCAAATTTCGTGCGCAATTTTTAAATAGGGAGGTTTTAGTTTTAGGTAAGGGTTATTTCAAATTTGTGGGGAGGAGTTTGTTATTATGGTTACCCGTCATCCTCGGAATCCGTACCATTCTCATTTGAGGGCTCCCTTAAATTTTATAGATTATTGCTTCCTGATTTTTCAATTAGGGGGAGTATGGTTTCTTAGTCATTTTTGTAATTGGGGGTCAGTGTGTTCTTTCAGGGCTAGCCGTCTCCGTAAGTTGGAGTTACAGCGCGTTAGTTTCACATTTTGTGGCGAAGGGTAGATCAGCTACGTCATTGTAGCAACTGGTTCCGGTTGCTTCCCATTGTTTTGGGCGGACCTCATATTCTAATTGCAAAACAGCCTATTTTCAATAGGGGTAGTTTAGGTTTGCTTACATATTTAGCCAATTGTTGGGGTAGCAGGTTTCGTTTTTTTACAGGTCACGCGTCTCCGTCGATTTGGGTACCTATCTGTTAGTTGGCGGGCAAATTTACAATTTAGTGTTTCGTTATTCTTCATTTAGGGAAGGGTTTGTTGTTAGTCTGTATTTGTTAATGGTGCGACGCAGTGATGTTCCGTTTCAGTATGTGCGACCAGTGATGTTCCCGCTTTCACGGCGCAAAACAAATCACTCATTCTCGAAAAGATAGCTAGTTTAAGGTGAGGCAGTTTTTCACATTTGTGGTGGCGAAGGGTAGCTTCAGGACTACGTCAGTGTCATACCAGCTAGAGTTCCCGGAACTTCCTTTCACCCATTGTCACTTTGGGGAGGATCTCCTCCAAATATTTCAAATTTGCATTGCTTCGCGCGTGATTTTTCTACATTAGGGGGAGGTTTTGGTTTTTCTTAAGCATTATTTAGCCAAATTTGTTGGGGTAGGCATGGTTTTGTTTATTTTATCAGGGTCTACGCCGTCATCCGTCGAGTTTGGGGTGACCTAGTCCTCGTTAGTTGAGCGGGCACAACTTACAATTTAGAAATATATCGCTTATACATTAATTTAGGGAAGTGTCTAGTATACGTTAGCGTTCTGTCATTTGTGTAATGGTGCGGCGCAGTGATGTTCCCGCTTTCACGGCGCAAAACAAATCACTCATTCTCGAAAAGATAGCTAGTTTAAGGTGAGGCAGTTTTTCACATTTGTGGTGGCGAAGGGTAGCTTCAGGACTACGTCATTGTCAGTCCAGCTAGAGTTCCCGGAACTTCCTTTCACCCATTGTCACTTGGGAGGATCTCCTCCAAATATTTCAAATTTGCATTGCTTCGCGCGTGATTTTTCTACATTAGGGGGAGGTTTTGGTTTTTCTTAAGCATTATTTAGCCAAATTTGTTGGGGTAGGCATGGTTTTGTTTATTTATCAGGGTCTACGCCGTCATCCGTCGAGTTTGGGGTGACCTAGTCCTCGTTAGTTGAGCGGGCACAACTTACAATTTAGTAGAATATCGCTTATACATTAATTTAGGGAAGGGTCTAGTATACGTTAGCGTTCTGTCATTTGTGTAATGGTGCGACGCAGTGATGTTCCCGCTTTCACGGCGCAAAACAAATCACTCATTCTCGAAAAGATAGCTAGTTTAAGGTGAGGCAGTTTTTCACATTTGTGGTGGCGAAGGGTAGCTTCAGGACTACGTCATTGTCAGTCCAGCTAGAGTTCCCGGAACTTCCTTTCACCCATTGTCACTTTGGGAGGATCTCCTCCAAATATTTCAAATTTGCATTGCTTCGCGCGTGATTTTTCTACATTAGGGGGAGGTTTTGGTTTTTCTTAAGCATTATTTAGCCAAATTTGTTGGGGTAGGCATGGTTTTGTTTATTTTATCAGGGTCTACGCCGTCATCCGTCGAGTTTGGGGTGACCTAGTCCTCGTTAGTTGAGCGGGCACAACTTACAATTTAGTAGAATATCGCTTATACATTAATTTAGGGAAGGGTCCTAGTATACGTTAGCGTTCTGTCATTTGTGTAATGGTGCGGCGCAGTGATGTTCCCGCTTTCCACGGCGCAAAACAAATCACTCATTCTCGAAAAGATAGCTAGTTTAAGGTGAGGCCAGTTTTTCAAATTTGGTGGCGAAGGGTAGCTTCAGGACTACGTCATTGTCAGTCCAGCTAGAGTTCCCGGAACTTCCTTTCACCCATTGTCACTTTGGGAGGATCTCCTCCAAATATTTCAAATTTGCATTGCTTCGCGCGTGATTTTTCTACATTAGGGGGAGGTTTTGGTTTTTCTTAAGCATTATTTAGCCAAATTTGTTGGGGTAGGCAATGGTTTTGTTTTGTTTATTTATCAGGGTCTACGCCGTCATCCGTCGAGTTTGGGGTGACCTAGTCCTCGTTAGTTGAGCGGGCACAACTTACAATTTAGTAGAATATCGCTTATACATTATTTGGGAAGGGTCTAGTATACGTTAGCGTTCTGTCATTTGTGTAATGGTGCGACGCAGTGATGTTCCCGCTTTCACGGCGCAAAACAAATCACTCATTCTCGAAAAGATAGCTAGTTTAAGGTGAGGCAGTTTTTCAAATTTGTGGTGGCGAAGGGTAGCTTCAGGACTACGTCATTGTCAGTCCAGCTAGAGTTCCCGGAACTTCCTTTCACCCATTGTCACTTTGGGAGGATCTCCTCCAAATATTTCAAATTTGCATTGCTTCGCGCGTGATTTTTCTACATTAGGGGGAGGTTTTGGTTTTTCTTAAGCATTATTTAGCCAAATTTGTTGGGGTAGGCATGGTTTTGTTTATTTTATCAGGGTCTACGCCGTCATCCGTCGAGTTTGGGGTGACCTAGTCCTCGTTAGTTGAGCGGGCACAACTTACAATTTAGTAGAATATCGCTTATACATTATTTAGGGAAGGGTCTAGTATACGTTAGCGTTCTGTCATTTGTGTAATGGTGCGACGCAGTGATGTTCCCGCTTTCACGGCGCAAAACAAATCACTCATTCTCGAAAAGATAGCTAGTTTAAGGTGAGGCAGTTTTTCACATTTGTGGTGGCGAAGGGTAGCTTCAGGACTACGTCATTGTCAGTCCAGCTAGAGTTCCCGGAACTTCCTTTCACCCATTGTCACTTTGGGAGGATCTCCTCCAAATATTTCAAATTTGCATTGCTTCGCGCGTGATTTTTCTACATTAGGGGGAGGTTTTGGTTTTTCTTAAGCATTATTTAGCCAAATTTGTTGGGGTAGGCATGGTTTTGTTTATTTTATCAGGGTCTACGCCGTCATCCGTCGAGTTTGGGGTGACCTAGTCCTCGTTAGTTGAGCGGGCACAACTTACAATTTAGTAGAATATCGCTTATACATTAATTTAGGGAAGGGTCTAGTATACGTTAGCGTTCTGTCATTTGTGTAATGGTGCGACGCAGTGATGTTCCCGCTTTCACGGCGCAAAACAAATCACTCATTCTCGAAAAGATAGCTAGTTTAAGGTGAGGCAGTTTTTCACATTTGTGGTGGCGAAGGGTAGCTTCAGGACTACGTCATTGTCAGTCCAGCTAGAGTTCCCGGAACTTCCTTTCACCCATTGTCACTTGGGAGGATCTCCTCCAAATATTTCAAATTTGCATTGCTTCGCGCGTGATTTTTCTACATTAGGGGGAGGTTTTGGTTTTTCTTAAGCATTATTTAGCCAAATTTGTTGGGGTAGGCATGGTTTTGTTTATTTTATCAGGGTCTACGCCGTCATCCGTCGAGTTTGGGGTGACCTAGTCCTCGTTAGTTGAGCGGGCACAACTTACAATTTAGTAGAATATCGCTTATACATTAATTTAGGGAAGGGTCTAGTATACGTTAGCGTTCTGTCATTTGTGTAATGGTGCGACGCAGTGATGTTCCCGCTTTCACGGCGCAAAACAAATCACTCATTCTCGAAAAGATAGCTAGTTTAAGGTGAGGCAGTTTTTCACATTTGTGGTGGCGAAGGGTAGCTTCAGGACTACGTCATTGTCAGTCCAGCTAGAGTTCCCGGAACTTCCTTTCACCCATTGTCACTTTGGGAGGATCTCCTCCAAATATTTCAAATTTGCATTGCTTCGCGCGTGATTTTTCTACATTAGGGGGAGGTTTTGGTTTTTCTTAAGCATTATTTAGCCAAATTTGTTGGGGTAGGCATGGTTTTGTTTATTTTATCAGGGTCTACGCCGTCATCCGTCGAGTTTGGGGTGACCTAGTCCTCGTTAGTTGAGCGGGCACAACTTACAATTTAGTAGAATATCGCTTATACATTAATTTAGGGAAGGGTCTAGTATACGTTAGCGTTCTGTCATTTGTGTAATGGTGCGACGCAGTGATGTTCCCGCTTTCAGGGCGCAAAAACAAATCACTCATTCTCGAAAAGATAGCTAGTTTAAGGTGAGGCAGTTTTCAAATTTGTGGTGGCGAAGGGTAGCTTCAGGACTACGTCATTGTCAGTCCAGCTAGAGTTCCCGGAACTTCCTTTCACCCATTGTCACTTTGGGAGGATCTCCTCCAAATATTTCAAATTTGCATTGCTTCGCGCGTGATTTTTCTACATTAGGGGGAGGTTTTGGTTTTTCTTAAGCATTATTTAGCCAAATTTGTTGGGGTAGGCATGGTTTTGTTTATTTTATCAGGGTCTACGCCGTCATCCGTCGAGTTTGGGGTGACCTAGTCCTCGTTAGTTGAGCGGGCACAACTTACAATTTAGTAGAATATCGCTTATACATTATTTTGGGAAGGGTCTAGTATACGTTAGCGTTCTGTCATTTGTGTAATGGTGCGACGCAGTGATGTTCCCGCTTTCACGGCGCAAAACAAATCACTCATTCTCGAAAAGATAGCTAGTTTAAGGTGAGGCAGTTTTTCACATTTGTGGTGGCGAAGGGTAGCTTCAGGACTACGTCATTGTCAGTCCAGCTAGAGTTCCCGGAACTTCCTTTCACCCATTGTCACTTTGGGAGGATCTCCTCCAAATATTTCAAATTTGCATTGCTTCGCGCGTGATTTTTCTACATTAGGGGGAGGTTTTGGTTTTTCTTAAGCATTATTTAGCCAAATTTGTTGGGGTAGGCATGGTTTTGTTTATTTTATCAGGGTCTACGCCGTCATCCGTCGAGTTTGGGGTGACCTAGTCCTCGTTAGTTGAGCGGGCACAACTTACAATTTAGTAGAATATCGCTTATACATTAATTTTAGGGAAGGGTCTAGTATACGTTAGCGTTCTGTCATTTGTGTAATGGTGCGACGCAGTGATGTTCCCGCTTTCACGGCGCAAAACAAATCACTCATTCTCGAAAAGATAGCTAGTTTAAGGTGAGGCAGTTTTTCACATTTGTGGTGGCGAAGGGTAGCTTCAGGACTACGTCATTGTCAGTCCAGCTAGAGTTCCCGGAACTTCCTTTCACCCATTGTCACTTTGGGAGGATCTCCTCCAAATATTTCAAATTTGCATTGCTTCGCGCGTGATTTTTCTACATTAGGGGGAGGTTTTGGTTTTTCTTAAGCATTATTTAGCCAAATTTGTTGGGGTAGGCATGGTTTTGTTTATTTTATCAGGGTCTACGCCGTCATCCGTCGAGTTTGGGGTGACCTAGTCCTCGTTAGTTGAGCGGGCACAACTTACAATTTAGTAGAATATCGCTTATACATTATTTAGGGAAGGGTCTAGTATACGTTAGCGTTCTGTCATTTGTGTAATGGTGCGACGCAGTGATGTTCCCGCTTTCACGGCGCAAAACAAATCACTCATTCTCGAAAAGATAGCTAGTTTAAGGTGAGGCAGTTTTTCAAATTTGTGGTGGCGAAGGGTAGCTTCAGGACTACGTCATTGTCAGTCCAGCTAGAGTTCCCGGAACTTCCTTTCACCCATTGTCACTTTGGGAGGATCTCCAAATATTTCAAATTTGCATTGCTTCGCGCGTGATTTTTGTAAAATTTAGGGGACGTTTTGGTTTTTCTTAAGCATTATTTAGCCAAATTTGTTGGGGTAGGCATGGTTTTGTTTATTTTATCAGGGTCTACGCCGTCATCCGTCGAGTTTGGGGTGACCTAGTCCTCGTTAGTTGAGCGGGGCACAACTTACAATTTAGTAGAATATCGCTTATACATTATTTAGGGAAGGGTCTAGTATACGTTAGCGTTCTGTCATTTGTGTAATGGTGCGACGCAGTGATGTTCCCGCTTTCACGGCGCAAAACAAATCACTCATTCTCGAAAAGATAGCTAGTTTAAGGTGAGGCAGTTTTTCACATTTGTGGTGGCGAAGGGTAGCTTCAGGACTACGTCATTGTCAGTCCAGCTAGAGTTCCCGGAACTTCCTTTCACCCATTGTCACTTTGGGAGGATCTCCTCCAAATATTTCAAATTTGCATTGCTTCGCGCGTGATTTTTCTACATTAGGGGGAGGTTTTGGTTTTTCTTAAGCATTATTTAGCCAAATTTGTTGGGGTAGGCATGGTTTTGTTTATTTTATCAGGGTCTACGCCGTCATCCGTCGAGTTTGGGGTGACCTAGTCCTCGTTAGTTGAGCGGGCACAACTTACAATTTAGTAGAATATCGCTTATACATTAATTTAGGGAAGGGTCTAGTATACGTTAGCGTTCTGTCATTTGTGTAATGGTGCGACGCAGTGATGTTCCCGCTTTCACGGCGAAAAACAAATCACTCATTCTCGAAAGATAGCTAGTTTAAGGTGAGGCAGTTTTTCAAATTTTTGGTGGCGAAGGGTAGCTTCAGGACTACGTCATTGTCAGTCCAGCTAGAGTTCCCGGAACTTCCTTCACCCATTGTCACTTTGGGAGGATCTCCTCCAAATATTTAAATTTGCATTGCTTCGCGCGTGATTTTTCTAAATTAGGGGGAGGTTTTGGTTTTTCTTAAGCATTATTTAGCCAAATTTGTTGGGGTCGGCATGGTTTTGTTTATTTTATCAGGGTCTACGCCGTCATCCGTCGAGTTTGGGGTGACCTAGTCCTCGTTAGTGGTTTCGATTATAGATCCTAAGGTTTTGGTTTATTCCCTTGTGTATTAGGTCTGGCCGTTATCACTCATGAAGCATAACGTGCCGCGTTGTCTGAGAAAAACACTGGGCTCAGGTTGTCCGGTACAGAAAATCACGGCAACTGTGTGTAAGTGGGGCCGTAGAAATATGGGTCGTAAGGCTAGGTTGCTGGCTAGTTGGTTCACGAGTTTTGGAACAACAAGTGTATCGAGTGCTGCGTGAACAGAAAGAACAAAAACTAGAGAGTTAAAACACGAGCGCTTACGTTTTCATCTTTTCCTGTTATCCTTCTCTCAACCTCGTCTGGTTCAGCATAAATTGCTGCATAAAAAGATGTACATTGCAGTTTGCATGCGAATAAAAACCGGCGCCTCCGGAATAGGAGCGGAGTGGGGTACTCCGGTTCTTCCTTCGAAAGTTGCCTGCAATAGATAAACAGAGCAGTGTGGGTGTGGCCGTGACGTGTAATCCTCTTAAAGGCCAACTGCACTCAAAATTTCGACTTCTTCAAAACCCTATTTCCGTATAGTCTGCTTAAAAAGAAAGCAACATGCAAAATACAACAGCTGAAATACGCACGTGGACGCCGCAAGCGGCCAGCAAAAATCGGCGATTTTGAAACCGAAACCGAGGTGAGCGCGGCCATTGCAGTGACATTGCAGCCGTCCAGCGAGCGGCCGGACGGTCACCAGTTCGGGAGAATGTCTGCGCGCAAGCTCTACGCGCGCACGGGGCAGCAGAGCTGGACCGGTTCTCCCGCTGCGTGGCTGGCCAGAGGAAAAAGCCACCGTCGGCTGGAACGTCACAGGCGCGTCATGGCTGTTTACCCGATCCACCTGCAGGTGCAGAGTGGTCTGCGGCGGAGCTTTTTTAAACGCTTCTGACTGATTAACGAGGCGTTTCACGGGGCTACCAATTGTGTCCCAGCTTATTTGGGGGTACTTACTACGCATTAAAAATAAATTTGGCCGGGGAGAAATTTGAGTGCAGTTGGCCTTTAAAGGTGGAAGTGATGTAACGTCCCCGTGAGGCACATACAGAGAACAGGCTCACTCCGGCAACGGAAACGCTGATTTCAGTAAAGCAGGGCTAGCATTAGGGCAGTAATGACTTGAACGTTCAAAGCTGTGACAACTACGTAAAAAGCTTCCCTTGTGCATGGAGATACGTCCCAGGATGTTTCATCAGCAACCATTCAGTAGAACGTATTTCAAATCATTTTGACCCTTTTTACGGGCTAGTAAGCTCAGAACGGGCAGCCCTTGCACATTGTCAAACATATGACGCATTGAGTGCCGCGCTCTGCGCGTAATCCCAAACTGGCGGCGTCGGGGCTCCCGTGATGTAGCCTTAAGCGCTACCTGCTGTTGCCGCGTGTCCCAGGTTTTTGTTTCGTTTACTTGACCGTGCTTAGCTTATGACTTCGCTCAGAACAGGCTGAGAACATGGGTCGTTAAAACGCAACCCTGGACGCTCTTTCTAATGGCTTACTCCCCAAGTGCTTACTCTAGCATTTCGTGTAAGAACAGGGGGTGGAGGAATAAACATTTACTGAACTGTATTTGTTCCGCTACGGGCGGCCTCCTTAGTCCAGGAAGCACTGGCCCTTTGCTGCCGGGCGGGTCTTGTCGACCAGTCGTTGCTGGTCTTGGGGACGGAAGCTGGTCAGCTAGTCCTCCCACTGCACCAGGGTGGGGTATGGTAGGGGGGTCTTTGATGGTGGGTGTCGGCAATCCCACACGATATCTTAGTGGATGCTTGGTGTGGGCAGTGTTTACAAGTCAATGTGTGTGTTGTTGAGTAGATGGCTCGGAGTAGTATTCCGTGGCTGTCGGGGGATAATCGCGGCAACTCTTTTCATCTTGGGGTGGGGCGGGGGGTCGATGCGACTCTCCAGTCGGTAGTCGGCGAAGACAGCTGTGTATCTTCTTGAAACGTCGTCGCCCAAAGTCATCAATCGGTCTGCCACTGAGGGGAACGTCCAGAAAGTACGCTGGCTTATTCCCCTGGAGAGATGCGTGACCAAAGTGTTTGCTGGTACGTAGGCAATCTGTACGTCGTGTGCTCTCATGCTTTTCTCAATCGAAGTCAGAGTTGAGTCAGGTCGTCGTGCTTTATTATGTATACTTACCCGTTATATACACATTATTTACGCGAAATCGGGCGCGATGTCCCCTGCAGCTTTACTTCTCTTAGGCACGGCCATTCTCACGCAGGGACCGCTTCGAACCTTCCCTGTTCATCTTCATCGCCCATGGCTCCTACGACGACAGGGCACGCCCCGACTGCCGCATCCTTCCACCGACGTGGATCTCGACCTCGATCCCGAAATCTATTCAGCCATCCGATATCACTTATGGACGCACAGTGGTGAGAAAAAAAATGCCAAATTTTTCGTGTCTTTTTTCGAACTATAACGGTTGAATTCTAGGAGCAGGACAAAATCTGACGGAAATTGCTGGCTCATTCAATGCTTCCAAACGATCAGACACGTGGACAAGAGTTCTCCCGATTGTTTCCCTCTAACCTCTCATACGCCCTGTGGCTAATCGCGATACGCAATACACATTTTAAGAAATTGTATCTCGACCTCAAGACTACACGCTGGTGCCACATAACAGGCTAAATATAAATATTGTAGGTGTTACAAATTAAGCTGTTAGAGCGACAAAAATTATCCCGAAACAAAACCTGGACAAGCTGAAATATTTAGGGTATTTATGCAATACGATATTATGTGGGCCTCTTGCCACGGTGTTATTTGCGATATTTGTTTTTGATATCTCTAAAACATGCCTTTCTGAGTGGTGAAATTCCTTCAGACAGGGAGTTGGGCCGTTTTCAGACGTGCGCTGAAGTGTATGACCGTTTTTGTTATGATTTCCGGCAGTTTACGGCTTCACACCTTACCTTGCAACTCGCTAACCTTACCTTGCAACTCGCTAAAAAATGCGTTATCTGTTTCGCGCGCATATAAAGAAGAAATACCGCCAGTGAAGTCCTAAGCCAGCACCTTCAAGGTCTTGTAATAGTGGCTCCCTCGTTCGATGTTTAACGATCCCGAGATGTGAAAGCTAGCCCCAAGCCCACCACTATACCCCGCGCCTCATCGTCTGTGTACCACCGGCACGTTAAACCTCATAATCAATCAAATCAATCTTCGATGTTAAAGGGGCGCTGACACAAAAAGTTGGTGCCTTGTTTTTTTGTTGCGATAGGTAGTGGAAACCTCGTTTGCTTCAGCGCGCGATGTTTGTTTAATTAAAGACATTTGTAATGCGGCCAGTAGCAGTTTCGGTTTCAGCGGGCGCCGCGAAGGCTGGGTTTTGAATAAACAAACCTGTCCTCGTGACTGTCCGACGAATATCACTGAGCAGAGCTACAGTAGCACGGTCGATTCCGCGTCGGCGTTCGTTTCTGCTGTCGGCCGTACGTAATCATCTCGCCTGTCGTTCAATTAAAGCCACTGTGGACGTGATGTGGTGCTGCAAGTGCAAACTGGTGCCGCGGCTAGAGAATTACGCGCGATGCTCGAGAGAGTGGGTGGGGAGACGCGCGCTGGGAGCAGCCGGCCGGACTGCCTACAGAGCCGCCCACAGATGTGTTAGGCTTAACACTGCGGCAGATATTCATTTGCCGCTCTCGTAAGCAGTGCAGATGATGATTTTTAATGCAAGTTGCCATCACATCAGTACCCCTTTCCTCATATATATCCAAGTTGTTTTCGCAATAAGTTCCACTTATTAGAGCGGTAACAAGCCATTGTTTGAGCTACCTGTGCCTGGCTGCGCCACTTCGCGACCGTGGTCGCCGCCCGCACAGCGACCGCGCTGGTGGTGCATACGCGACTCCCTGGTGGTGCTGGTGGTGCATACGCGAAAACGCATACGCGTTTTCGCGTCCAGTGTAATACAAAACAATAAAATAGAGTCCCTGCAATCACTTTAGAACTTTCGTCGCGGCCAGCTTCCCGATGAGCCAGCGAAATCCCGGCGCCTCCGCCGCCTACGATCGCATTGTTTGTAGCTCGAGAGCAAAAGCACTAACCTCCGATCGGAGCGGCGAGCCGGCGAGAAACACCGGCAGTGCGGAAGCGACCAACAGAAACTCGTGACACGTTTGGGTGTTGTTTATTTACTCCGCATCCAGCGAGTACCTCTGCTGGGTGCAAGATTGCGTACGCACACAGTGTAATTCATTTTAAATGTGTTCTAGGCTGTGTTTACCGCTGACGTTTTACAGATGATGTATGTGCGTTCACACCAATCTTTTTCCCAAGTTATCTGGCATTCAAAATTTTGTGTCAGTACTGCTTTAAGACGAAAAGTATTTATTGGTATTTAGAGTTTCTTGAAATATTCCTTGAAATATTAGTTTCATTGGTCGAATTAAGAAGACACTTTTTAAAAAAGCTATTGGGGGCAGCACTATTGGCAATTAGGTTAGATTTAACGCCAGATGATTGATTTCCAATTAAAGAAATAAACATTATTCAAGAACTAGCTCTGACAGCTCCATGCTCAAAGCTCGATGTCATCAAAGGTTGCTGCGGGGCTTAACTTACTTAACCTTAAGCTACTTAAGGTTGCTGCGGGGCTTAACCTACTTAACCTTAAGCCACTTAACCTACTCTTTCGGTAATGGCGGGTAAAACTCGTAGCTTTACCATGTTAATTGGCGAACTTCCCACTCCCCGTACACAAACTGTACCAAACCCATGAATGGCAAACATAGATGCACCATGAAACCATAGTCAACTGTGTCCCCCCTAAATGCGCCCTAAGGGGAAAATGCGACCAGATTAATCGCAAGAGAACTGGCATGTCATAACTCACCCATCTCTATTCTCACCATGAAAGACTACTTTAAAACTTAACAAATAACACACGAAATACGAAAAACTTTTGAAGTTCGTGCTATAAAATATCAGCAGCGGCGTAATCGAGGGAAACACTAAAAGCTTAGTTGTCACCGTATAACTGCAGCATATTATTCGAGTGGTACACTCGAACACGGGTATACGGCCGGCCACAATATTCCACTCATGGTCCTTGGCGGTTGCGTGGCGTGGCATTTACCAAGTGCGAAAACAAGACTCTGCTACTTCATGTACACGTCGCCCTAAATTTCCTGCGGAATAGCCACACATTCAACTGTAATCTTTTTTTCCTAAATTGTTTTTTTGAATTCGGCAACAAAATTGTCGTCATCGTTGTTGTGAGAAAAAAGATATCGATGTTGTGGGTGTATAGCAGTTGTTCTACGGAACTAGACTTGCATTCTGCCATCATGGCCCATCAAGAAACGCAGCATAGAAAAAGAAAAAATTTGCGAAAAGCAATGGTACTTAGGTGACGGATATATGGCATTTTTATCTGATTCTTGCGAGAAACTTCGAATTGCCTCTGTTCTCCAAGCTCTAACCTTGGTATGACCCCGAAGCCTGTCATGTGTACCCATTCCATACATTTTGAGTGCCGTACGTTTGGTATGATGTTGCAATGTTGGGTTCGCACTACAGTTCAGACTTCACTATTTGGATTTTAACAGCGGACCTCGTCCAGCTATGGCCTTGATGACAGTCTCTGCTGGTGTCATATCACCCTCTGTCAGGTTCGGGATAATAATAATAAGAGAACGAAAAACTTTTGACGAGACTACGTTCTATTGCTCCAAACCACCCAAAATGAACACAACAGAAACAGATACAGTGATGAGAGAATAACAAAAGATGAGCGTGGCTAACTATTGGCAAAACGCTACAGTCCAAACAAAAGTAGAGAAACTACGTGGTTTGTCACCGAAAATTGTCCACTGCACCTCACTTCCAGGTAGCACAGTCAGGGCGTGACTTCTCGTGGTTGGAGGTAGGGCAACGCGCTCCGAGCTCCCGTCGCTGAAGAGCCGACTGCAAGCTCTCTTGGAACGTCGCTGCCGATGTCCGACGAGACAACTTGCTTGCGGGAGAGGGCGCCACGCGTTTCATTGTGCAGGACCTCTTGGACGTGGCCCGGGTCAGGGCGCCCGGCCGCCAGCGTTCCGGTCTCGCTGCACTCTCTTCATCAACTTCTCGATGTTCTTCTTCGGCCGCTTCTGCCGCCAGCTGCTGTCGCTGGCCGCTTCCCATTGGCTGGTCGCCGGCGCAAGCTCGAGCCGTGGTCGCGAGCCTTCGGCGCCGTAGCCGGTGTCGATGACCTTACGCGCCGCGTAGCCTTGCGTCTTCGTTGTTGTCTTCCTCTTGGGCGTTTCTTTTACGTCGTTTGCGATTTCTTCGCATGACACGTCCCCCCACTTAAGCATTTTTCACTGAAAAATGTCTTTTCATAGTCCTACCCACGCAGTTCCGGTAACAAACCCTCACATAATTGCACTCAAACACGTCCCAAGGTAATACATCCTAGACAGATTTCTGGTACACTACGCGCGGCTCAAATAATCGGCGCCAATATTGTCCGCAGCCTTAATGTGCTGCACTCAGAAAGAAAACTCCTGTAACGTTAAAGCCCAGCGTAGTACACGGGAGTTCTCCATTTTGGCCTTGTTGAAGTATAGCAAGGGCTGATGGTCAGTCTGGATGATAAAGTGTGTGCCATCAGATATAAGTGAAACTTCTGTACTGCCCACACCAGCGCTAGGCATTCGCGTTCTATAGCAGAGTACCTGGTTTCCCTGGATAGGAGTCTCCTACTCGCATAGAGAACTGGGTGTATGGTGCCTTCGTGTTCTTGCATTAGGATAGCCCCCAGGGCAGTTGCTGACACGTCTGTGCGCGCCACGAACTCCTTGGAAAAGTCTGGGTCCCTCAATACCGAATGGGTTGAGAGTGCTATCTTTAACTTGTGGAAGGCATCTTCACAGGTGGTGTCCCACACAACTTTGTTAGGCATATTATTTCGAGTTAGGGCTACCAACGGCTCAGCTAGTATCGCATAGTCTTGAATAAACTGTCTGTAGTAGCCGGCTAGCCCGAGAATGGCGCGGACTTGTCTCTTGGTTTGTGGCCGTTCGGCCTCTAGTACTTTCGTCATCGTCGCAGGCAGGGGTTCTACCACTACAGAGCCGACGACATGTCCGAGAAACCCTAAGCTTGGCGAACCTATCTCGCATTTCTCTGGCTTTACTTTCAGGCCCACTGCTGATAATGCGTCAAAGACTTGGTTGAGGGCGATTACATGGTCTTCCCAATTATCGGTGGCCACCAACACATCATCCATGTAGTGGTGAACATTGGGAATCCCTTCTAATGCACGCCTCATGAGCCGCGTGAAGACAGCCGATGCGGTCTTGATGCCGAAGGGCATAAACTGGAACTGGTAGTGGCCCGAACTCGTTGAGAAGGCGGTTTTCTCTTTCGACGACTCTGTCAAGGGAACCTGCCAATACCCTTTGACAAGATCAAATTTTGAAAAGTAGCGTTTCTTGCTGACTTCAGCGAAAACCACATCTGTTCGGGGGATAGGTTCCCCGTCGGCTACCAGCACGCTGTTCAGCCGACGAAAGTCAATGCATATGTGGTAAGATCCATCGGGCTTCTTAACCAACACCAGGGGGGAATTATAGGGTGACGTTGTCTTCTCATGAATGCCCAGTTTCAGCATTTCTTTTACTTCTGCTTCAGCTACCTCTTTAAGGGCGAAAGGTATGGGCTACTGGGCGTGCTCACAGGCACATCCGTCGTTAGGTTCGAGATGGCAGTGCACCAAAGCAGTTTGGCCGGGTTTCCTTGAGAATAGGTCGCTGTGTTTCTTAAGTATTTCCCTTATCTGGAGTTGTTCTTCAGAGGTGAGAGGCACGGAAATTGCTACATCTTCAACTCTGCGTCGTTCCTTCACGTCGACCGTAGGCAGTGCTTGTTCGGCCTCGTCATCGCCCACGGCTATAAAGGCTGCGACGATTTCACCTCTGGGCCCTGGGTCACGTTCTTTGTACGGTTTCAGCATGTTGAAATGAAATAGCTGTTTCTTGTGTCCCAGATCCAGCAAGTAGTCCACTTCGTTCCGTTTCTCAATAACTGGAAACGGCCCTTTCCAGTGGAGCAGCAGCTTGTTGTGGCTTGTAGGCACGAGTAAGAGCGCCTTGTCTCCAACCTTGAGCTGCCGACGTGAAGAGCGCATGTCATATTGCCCTTTTTGGTTCTTCTGTGCTTCCCTCAGCCTTTCATGGGCGAGTTTTGTCGTCGCTTCTAGGCGTTCTCTCAGCTCAAGGATGTACTGATAGGTTGTCTTGATTTCACTGCTCATTTTTTTCTTTTTTCCAGAGCTCTTTCAACAGCGTGAGTGGTCCTCTGACGTGCCTGCCATATATAAGCTCGAATGGTGAGAATCCCAGACTTGACTGTGGGACTTCACGATAGGCAAACAAGAGGGGAGCCAGATAAGTGTCCCAGGACTTAGGCTTCTCTTGGCACATCTTCTGCAGCATCTGCCTTAATGTTCCATTGAAGCGCTCCACAAACCCATTGCACATAGGGTGGTAAGGAGTTGTATGTAGCTGTTTCACTGATAGCAGATGGTTCACCTCCCTCATGAGGTCCGACGTAAATGTTGAGCTTCGGTCGCAGAGAATCTCTCTTGGGAATTTGACCCTTGAGAACATCTCCAACAGTCCTTCGGCAACAGATGCCGAGTCAATTGTCTTTAAAGCTACAGCGTCAGGGTATCAGGTGGCGAAGTCCACCAAGGTCAGAATGTACCGCTTGCCAGAACTGGACGTGGGTGACAAAGGGCCTATAATGTCGACTGCGACCCGTCCAAATGGTGCGTCTATATTAGGCATCTTGCCCATGGCGACCCGCTGTATCCTTCCCTTTAGAATGGTACGTTAGCACTGGTCACACAAACTTACGTACCGCCGAACGTCTGCTTGAATACCGGGCCAATAAAAGGATTCCAAAATTCTGTCAGTGGTTCTCTTCATGCCCTGATGACCCGATAGCAGCCCTTCGTGTGCGGCGCTTAAAATTCTAGACCGTAGGGGAGCCGGGGCGACCACTTGCTCGGCTTTCGCCCGCTCGTGCTCCCGCTCTAACGTTCTTTCGTCGCGTAAGCGCTTCTGCTCTGCCTGGATCAACTGCCTCAGTTCATCGCCACTCAAGCCCAAGCGTTCGCCCATGGCAACGAGCTCCCATGTGTCCATTTCAGGTTCGGTTTTTTAGGGGAAAGCCAAATGAACTAGCCTTGTCCTGTCGCGGACGCCAATTATTGTCAGTTTGGGGATAATATTAATCAGTGAACGAAAAACCGTTGACGAGACTACGTTCTATTGCTCCAAACCACCCAAAATGAACACAACAGAAACAGATACAGGGATGAGAGAATAACAAAAGATGAGCGTGGCTAACTATTGGCAAAACGGTACAGTCCAAACAAAAGTAGAGAAACTACGTGGTTTGTCACCGAAAGTTGTCCACCGCACCTCACTTCCCGGTAGCACAGTCAGGGCGTGACTTCTCGTGGCTGGAGTAGGGCAACACGCTCGAGCTCCCGTCGCTGAAGAGCCGATGCAGCTCTCTTGGAACGTCGCTGCCGATGTCCGACGAGACAACTTGCTTGCGGGAGAGGGCGTCAGGCATTTCGTTGTGCAGGACCTCTTGGACGTGGCCCGGGTCAGGGCGCCCGGCCACCAGCGTTCCGGTCTCGCTGCACTCTCTTCATCAGCTTCTCGATGTTCTTCTTCGGCCGCTTCTGCCGCCAGCTGCTGTCGCTGGCCGCTTCCCATTGGCTGGTCGCCGGCGCAAGCTCGTGCCGTGGTCGCAAGCCTTCGGCGCCGTAGCCGGTGTCGATGACCTTCGCGCCGCGTGCCTTGCGTCTTCGTTGTTGTCGTCTTCTTTGGGCGTTTCTTTTATGTCGTTGCGATTTTTTCGCATGACAGCCTCCCTCCTGAGCAGGTTTCTCCACCTCGTAAGTTCCGGTTCTTAGTAAAGAAAGAAACCTTAAAAATCTGTGGTTGGTTCCTCTCTCATAGGAATCGGTAAAACATTAAAATAAAATGTGCTGCGAAATATGCGGCTGAGCATGATTTGCGGGTCGGTGACTGTTTCGTGGGTGTGCTTCGTGAACGACGTCCTGCTGGCGGGTCGCTTTGGAAAAGGTGTACTGGCGTTATTTTCGTGGTGCATATGACGTCAGTGAAATCAGGGTGTATCCGCGCATGAAACACTTCGGTGTTAAGATATAAAACCCCGAAACAAACTACCCTAAGTGTAACGTACTCTTTAGTACATAAGTTTGCCTCCCCGCAAGAAGACCCTGTGTGCAGGGGTGCACCCTTTACAGGACGCTTGCTCCCTTGTACTGGTGTAATTTGTGTGACGGATATGACATCATTGCAATCTTTGTGTATCCGTGTTGTTTTAACACTTTCGTGTTAAAATAACACGACAGTCCTTAGTCCTCCATACTTTGATAAGAAGCTTATATTGTACGTTATAAATGTCTTCCCACCAATGCTTGAGTGTTTAGAAGTGAAAGTGACATAAAGGGGATTTGTGTATCCTTGGTCTTTGTAAGCTGGATTTCCCAAATTACCCGGTACGCAGTGCAGCATGACCATCTACGATGGTGTGGGAGAACAGAAAAATGCTCTAAGTCTTGTTTTGTCCAAAGTATCCCGAAACAACTTAAATCAAAACTAGCCGCTCAGACGGTTCTTTCATAACCACTACATTCATTTTCTTGGCGTAGGGACTTGGCGGTGGTGTAAACGGTACAGAATAACGGTCTGCTGTCTATCTTGGCCACCTACGGAGGAAGAATGGTCAGAATAAACGGCGGTAACTGTCGTTTTCACAGCACTATGCGGTGTTCTGCTCGCAGTTAGAAACGGGATAACGTCGTTTTCCGTTGAAACGAATGCTTCGGTTGAAATAACTGTGGGCTGCATGCGTGACAGCATCCGCTAAGGTCTTAATAGGCGCCTGCTACCGTCCACCTGACTCCGATCCATCCTTCTTGAAGGAACTGGGGAAAGTATATCTTGTGCCTTGAAACAATTCCCTGCTGATATAGTCTACCTTTTCGGGGACTGTAATTCCTCTCATTGATTGGGTCGCTCCTCTCAGCTCCCTGTAGGCACTTCAACCGAATTCATTAACTTAACTCTAGACTTCAACCTTGTTCAAGTTATAGACGAACACACTCGAGGGTCTAACATCTTAGATCTTGTATTAACCACTGCACCGGAAAGCATAGGATTCCGTATCATACATCGATGGGTTCAGCGATCATAAGCTCCTTCAGTTTACATTTAACACTCCTTAAAATTTCCGGTGCCATCATTAAAAAATGCGCGATTATAACAAAGGTAATTACAGGGAAATGAACGCAGAATGGAGGAATTCTTCAATGAATCCTTTCTAACCCTCATTCAGCTCCCTGTCTGTGGATGGACAGCTGGGTGCTCTCAAGAACAAGATAGCCGAACTGGTCGACAACACGTGCCTTTAATAACAATAAAATATGATCAATCTAATCCGTGGTTCAACAGACAACCTCAGAAACATGCGAAACAAAAAGAAACGATTGTATAAGAGTGCTAATCTACTTCCAGTGCGTCGTCATGGGCCAAATATAAGGAATTTCTGAGAACTTTTAACTCTGCAGTACACAGTGCCAAACAAAAATACTTTTCTGAGGATTTACCTTCGCTGTTAAAAAATAACCCCAGAAAGTTTTGGAAGACAATTTCAAACAATCGTTCTAATAATGACATTGTATTACATGGTGACAACGGTGTTCCCCTTCAGGAACATGCGTGTACGCATGCATTCAACCATTTCTTCTCGTCGGTATTCACCCAGGAAGATCATTCCACCATACCCATGGTTCCCGAATACGATTACAGAATATATGCACGCCAATTAATATTACTCCTGAAGGCATCGCTTCACTAATTGGCAGTCTTAAAGTTTCCACTTCATCTGGTGTCGGATAACATCCCATTCAAAAATATAAAGAACACTGTGCACATCTCTAGTCAAATTCTGTTCCATATTTTCAGTAAATCATTGACATCAGGTCTGTTACCTGCCGACTGGAAAATCGCCAAGGTTGTTCCCATTTTCACAATCCAATAACAAACATGCACCCGAAAATTAGCGCCCGATTTCTTTGACGTGCATATGCTGTAAACTACTGGAGCACATTATTGCATCTAACGTGTATAAACACCTCGAATCCAACAACTTTTTTTCGTCCATCAGCATGGTTTCAGAAAAGGCCTGTCATGTGATACACAACTGCTGGAATTTACAACCGACCTACACTCTAACATGAATGCTAACCAACAAACAGACTGCATTTTCCTTGATTTTCAAAAGCGTTTCGACCCGTGTTGTTCATTCCCGCCTCATTACAAAACTATCAGCCCTTTGCCTGGATTCTTTAACTTTATCATGGATTCGGAACTTTCTGTCTATGCGCCAACAATTTACCGTGGTCAACAACTTTTCTTCACACCTCGCTGATGTCTTCTGGAGTTCCCCAGGGGAGCGTCCTGGGCCCGTTACTGTTCCTGATCTACATAAATGACCTGCCCCTCAACATCTCATCACGGATACGACTCTGCTGACGATTGTATTATATATCGTACGATTACTAGCCATAACGACCACATTTCCTTACAAAATGACTTAAATATAATCTACAAGTGGTGTAAGACATGGCAAATGTCACTTAATTTGAGTAAATGCAAAGTAATGTCTTTTAGTCGGAAACACGATAATTCAGATATTTCTTATTCCATCAACCACAGTGCAGTTTCGCAAGCCGCTTCCTATAATATCTTGGTGTTCATCTAACACCTAATCTCTCTTGGAGTACCCGCATTTCCGCCATCTGCGCAAAGGCTTCTAAATCGCTCGGTTATCTGCGACGAAATTTACGATGCGCACCAGCCCTTGTCCGCAAACATGCGTATCTAACCTTTATTCGTCACAGCTAGAATTCGCGTCGGCGATCTGGTCCCCTCACCAAAACTACCTAATCGTCCAGCTGGAATCTATTCAAACAGAGCCGCCAGATTTATTACACGCAAGTACGACCGTCATCTTAGCGTTACCCAAATCAAACAAGAGTTATCACTTCAGCCGCTAGATACCCGTCGCACTATCGCGCTATTATGACTTTTTCATAAATACATAGTTCGCGTCACACCTACCCACTTCCTCTTAACGCCCCAGTACGCACGTCACGCCGCCTTCATAATAGTCATGGTTTCACGCGAATTTTTGGCAAGATGCTTGCTTTCAATTCATCTGCATTGCCTCGAGCAATCATGCACTGGAATGATCTTCCTGACCAAATTGCATCCATACTTAGTCAAGATGGCTTTAGCGATAATCTGCACCGACATTTTTCTAGTAATTGTGTAATGATGAATTGCTAGAATAATATTGTTACTGTTTATGGGTGTTTCCCCCTTGTATTTGTTTTTGTGATGTTTTTTATTCCACAAAACCCTGTGCATTTGTGATCATTGTCTGTTAGAAACGTGTATGACGTGTTTCATTTACGCCTGTAAGCCGACTACCCAAACTCTATATTGTGTACTTGTCTTTTCTTCTTTTTCCCCACTATTTTTTTTTGGTGTTCTTTCAAAAATGTAACCCCCCTTATTCAATGCTCTTCAATGGGTCTGTAAGCTATAATAAATAAATAAATAAATAAAGAAATTACACATTATCCGCTCAGACCACTTGAACATTACGCGCAATAAAGAAGACAAAGCTAAACGGAATGTTTGGAAAGAGTACGAACAGCTCCGCTGTTTCGGCAGATTTAACACTGGGTGGAAGCGGGCTTAAAATTTTTAATCAATTCCCTCCCGCACAAAGAACCAGGCCTGCGACCTGCTTTCGGAAGTGACCAAGGCTGGCGTCCAAGTTCGCGTGGCCGTCTCGTTCTCGATGAGCGGCCGCCTGTACAAGCCTCGCTTCGTCGACCCTACGTTAGGGAAAGTGGACGACTACAAGCTGTTCCGTCCGTGCCAGGACTTCGACGGGAAGTACTACGTCAGCCCGGGTGAGGTGAGATGACTCCTCCAACATGACGACATAAACCTGGCGAGTGGGAAAAAATTGATGTTTAACGCTATGTGCTTGCAACCGCTCTGCCAGGCACATTTCATGGAGTTTTATGCTGATATAAATATAGGCGGAATTCTTCCACCGAAATCGTGTGCAGTTGGGGCGCCGCTTTGACAGCTAGCAACGTTTCTCTCAAATTTCTCTTGGCAAGCCACATGGATTGTTTTCGCTCTGTAAGCCAACATCAACAAAAAATGGCAACGTTATTATGTTAGTCCTGCATGAGAATATCTAGTTCCGTTGGATGGTTTCACCTCAATGATAACGTGCAGTTATCATCTGATGTGTTTACTAAGGCCAAAAATGAAGTCATTACTTCCGGTAATACGTCACCGTAAAGCGAAGTTCAAAATATTTATATACATTGAGTTTCTTTTCAATTAAAAAAACGTCTTTAACGTCTGGAATTCACCTGATTGAGTCGCCAAAGACTACTTTTCAAACCTCTTGGGGGCTTCCTCTAAACATTTTCTACGCATTTACGTAGCCGATAATCAGAAGAGCAGAACTCGTTTATCCATCCTCGGTAACGATATCCCGACACCTAGATGCTCTGTTGCAATACTAACGCAGACGTTGGTCTGTTGTCCCTGTTTTATTACCACTATTACAGATACAATGCACTCCAGGCACTGAGATGTACGACAATTTTCAAATAAGCCCGGCATCGGATGTCTTGTTCACGTTCGACGCCACTGCGAAACGAACACTAACTTTCGACAACGCAGAGACCATGAGGGCGAAGGTGAGAGCGCCACGCTGGAGAATAAAAATTTCGTCGGAATTGCCGCGTTGTAACGCCTCTGAGCCCGCTGAGCTTGTCTTTCCTGCAAGGGTCCTTCGGGAGGGTGTGAGGGGGAAGGGCAGGTTGGGAATTTACTATACTTACGCTGGGATACTGAGCACGTCCTCCACCCGAGCCTCCAGTTGAGGATATCCTTATAATCGATTTCCCCATGTATAAGCATTGCAAAATCCTCGCTTTTGCCGAGTGGACGGGGCAAATTGAGTGCAGGAGGGACTCAGAATACGGCTATTTTTTAACGCAAGCTACACAACGGTACCACGGGTGGTGAGCAGTGTCACGTGAACCGATGGTGAGGTGGTCTTAACCAGCTCAGACAGATGGACACAGGAAAGCCGTTGACGAGTTTGACATAACTCCTGGCGCGAACTTCAAATGGCCGTTCCTTTGTTCTTTTCTTGCCTGTTTTTCGGGGGTTTGATGCGTCCGCCTCTCAGGGGGTGCCCTGACACAAGAAAAGCAGTTTTGCCCTTGAAGGCTACAGATTAAACCACACCCACTTCCGCAAGCGCCCGGCACGGAGTTGGGGGCCCGATGGCGAGGCGAGATAGACGTGCGCGGGAGCCGCGCGCGGGACGTGGAGGAGAAAGGTGAGGAGGCCTTTGCCGCAGCGATAAGCGCGCTCCACTAAGGAAGGCCACGTTGTCCCGAGTGGCGCAGAACCATGTGCGATAAAGGAGGACAAACATAGAGCTGCGGTCCCTTGTCCAGCGGCAAGGCTTAAAGAACACCTTGCGGCGAAAAAGTGGAAAAACGGTACTGTTCGGTACAGCTTTGCTACCTTCAAGTCTTACGCAAGTCTGAGCTTCCTTCATTTTTTTCAGATCAATTTCGTTCAGGAAAGTTACTTGCATTAGAGACTGGGCTGGAAGGTAAACGTCGAGTGGTGCGCTAAGAGAAGTGAAAAACCATCGTGTCCTGAGATTCTAAACCCAGCTCAGCTTTTGTCGTACCCCTGAGTAGAAAACAGCTGGCTGGAGAGGTCGTAAGGGCGAGTCTTGATGCGACAGTGTCATTTTGCCAGAACACAAGTCCTATCTGCGAGGTTTAATTGCCTCCCCATTCGCCTTGTTTGTTTTCTTTTTGCAAATTGTTACTGACAGGTTACTATCATTACATTGTCGCTGTTCGTGCTTTGTGTGGTCTATGATTTTCTCCCATGATTTCCCTGACGACCTCAGTCATACCACGCGTGAAAGCGCTTGCGAGTGCATTTTGACTGCACCCCCGTAACCAAATACTAGCGCTTATTATTAGAATGTTTGTAGTAGATTTGAAGCTGTTGCTTAAAATGTATGGTGTTAGTTTAAAAGTCAGTCATAGCCAGTTACAAAAACCAAATGCCAGGCCAGGCCACTGAAAAAAATTCAGACGCCGAAAGGAGGCGCACTCTCAATTTTTAGAGCCACAGGATGCAAAAAACCATGATGAAATGTTGGCGTGCGTGAGATATAAGTACCAGAAAAATAAAAATCGAGTTAAATGTGCCGTTAATCTGCAAAACAACTGTCATTATCAACATTGTTACCTTCGCCGTCAATTGTCATGAGCCCCCAACTTTAAAACCCCTCCGAAACCTCTTCTACGTTTGTATAGGATCTTGCATAACTGCAATCGACAATACACTAGCACAAGAAAAATAACACAGTTCTACTCAGTGTGAAGTCTGCTGAAACATCGCGGCTGTGGTTCTGTTGTGCCGGCTATGCATTAACGGGTGCTCGCAAGAGAACGGCAGCGGCGTCGCCGCGTATATCGGATGCTTCACGCAAAGCAATTGACAGCTAAACGGCAGAGGTGGGAGGATGCCTCCCCTTGCTGGAGGTGGAGGAACCCACGATGATGATGATGATGATTAGTGGCTTTCCCTTTGAATCGGGGCGTCGGTTGTCAGCAACCGACTTGCCTGTTTTATTACGTTTACTTGCCCTACTACCAGCTAACCTATAGATTTGCTTCCTCCCTCCCATCTCTCCCTCTTTTCTGTTTTAAACCCATCGCCCCACCCCCCTTATTTTCTCCCTTCGCTGTTCTAATTCTCGTCCGCATGATTACTCCGCCTGCGTAACCCATCCCTTCCCTACTTTTCCTCCACCACCACTCCAGTCGCCTCTTCGTCACCTCTATGGCCTTAAAGTTGAGGTTCCCCTCGCCTCAAATCCCAAAGCCTCCGCCAGCGTCGTTTCCCCCTCAACCCCGCGGTGGCCGTATCTCGGTGCAGCTCCTGACAATATGGTCTATGTTTCCCGCTCACTGCCGCAGCATGCACACGTTTTCATCCTGCTGCCTGTAGCTACCCGTGTATACCCGGGTTCTTAGGCACCCTGCCCGTGCCTCGAAGAGCAACGCACTGCCTCTCGTATTGCCATAGAATCCCTCCTTCTTAATTTCCATTTCTCTGCCCTATAAGTCTCCAGGGTTTTTTTTCGCTTCCATTCTCTGTGCCCACTTCGTCGTCTCTGCTGCCTTTACCTGCTTTTTACTGTTGTGTAAACCCCGTTTTACCCTACCGAATTTCCGTACCGCTTGGTCAGCTGTCTGGTCCTCCGTCTCCACCGCGTGTCCACGCTCCTCAAATACAGGTACTTAAACACCCTCGCGGCCCATTTTTCGTCCTCCATGTCACGAAGTCGCTCCTCAAACTTTATCTTGCTCTGCGCCTGCCTCGCCTCGAAAGACGATCAGCCCATATCCCCTTGTACCGCTTCATTTGTAGTTTTACTGTGGGCCCCTAGGGCCAATCTGCCTACCGCCCTCTGATTTACTTCCAGGCCCGCTTGGGTCTCTGGCTTCATGCACAGAACCGAATTAGCGAAAGTTAATCCTGGTACCATGACCCCTTTCCAGACTCCCCTTACCACCTTCGTATTCGCTGTATCCCCAGAGGGCTCTATGCTTCAATTATAGCCGCGTTCCGTCTTCCTTCGTCTTAAGGTGAGCTTCATGCGCCTGCGTGTAATCTTCGCTGTTGTTCAGCCATACTCCTAAATATTTATACTCTTTTACCAATGGTATTTCTACTTGCTGCACTGATACTGTTTTGTGCTCCTCGCCGTCATCAAAGACCATGATCCCCGAATTTTCTCTGTTAAGGGATAGCCCTAGGTGCGTCGCTTCTTCACCGCATATATCCATCAAGCCCTGCATACTTATCCGGTTGTCCGCCATCAACAATATGTCGTCTGCATACATTAGTCCCGGAACCCGTTGTTCCACTACCTGCCCGTTTTTCATGTAGGATAAGTCGAACCCCATCGTGCTGACTTCTAGCTTCCTTTCTAACCCCGTCATGTAGATCATGAACAGCAGCGGAGAGAGAGAGGACATCCTTGTTTCAAACCCTTCTAGGTGTATACAGGCCTATTGTATGTTACCCCCTCCCCACACTATTTGCACTTGGTTCTCCCGGTATAGCTCCCTGAGTAAGCTAATGAATTCTGCCCCAACTCCCTCGTCCTCCAGGATACTCCAAAGCCGCTCCCTGTCTACATTATCATACGCCGCTTTAATGTCCAGAAAGGCTATCCACAAAGGTCGGTTTTGCATCTTCGCCACCTCTATGCATTGGCTTACCACGAATAAGTTGTCGTCTAGTCTTCTGTCCTTTCGAAACCCATTTTGTAAGCTCCCCTAATATCCTATTTTCTTCCACCCACTGCTCTAGTTCGAACTTCACTGCCTGCATTGCTAACCTGTACAGCACTGACGTGGACGGTTACTGGCCTATACGATCTTGGGTTTGTCCTGACTTCCTTTGCCCTTGTACACTAAGTTCATCCTGCTCATTTGCCACGAGGCCGGTATTGCCTTTTCTTCTATCCTTGTTCTGATGGCTTGCAGTAGTTTTCCCTTGCTCTTTGGTCCTAACTGGTTAATCAACTCCATCGGTATCCCATCCGTGCCTGCCGCGGTATTCTTGGGGACCTTTTCCTCTGCTCTTTTCCATTTCAGCTTGTCCCCATCTACCTCCAGACATTTCGGCTACCCGCCGCGACATCTCTCTGTCGCTGCGGGGCCTCTTCATCCACCTTACCGAACTTCTCCGTGATGATTTTGTGCAGGTACGCTAATGCTTCCTCTCCCTTGAGCATCTGCCCCTGCTCGTTTTCTATAGTACCGCCTTTTGTGGGACTCGTACGTTTCCCTAATGCCTGCACAGGTTCCAAAAACCTTTTCGGCGCGTCTCTACCCCTTCCTCGTATTTGCGCTACCCATCGCTCGCTGTCCCCCTTTATTTTCGCCTGCACTACTTGCTGCACTTCCTGTTTCATTTGCTTATACTGCTCCCATTTTAGGTCCACCTCCTCCTGATGTCTACCCATCCTCTTGGCCTGCCTGTGCTCTCTAGACGCCTGCTTACGCCTCTCTATCGCCGCCGTTTATTTCTTTGTTCCACCAGCTTTTGGGTGTTTTTTTTCCTCTCCATCGATTGGCCCCCTCTGCCTTGACTATTTTCCTGCATAGTCATTGATGAGCCTGACATATTCCCACTCTTCTCCAGGATTCTTTCTATGTCAGCCTCTATGCTTTTGGCTATATCCGCAATTTGTTTGCTGTTTAACTTTGTGCGCTGCCCCGGTCGACCCGTTTTTTTGCCCCCCAGTTTCCCAAAACTCAGGTTTATGCGCTTGTGGTCACTGCCCAGACTGTGGCCCCCTTCCTCATCTATGGTCATTTCTCCAACCATTCATAAAGTTCCTCTGAAATAATGCAGTAGTCAATGCTCGACTGTCTCCTACCACACTCCCACGTTATTTGTCCCTCGCATTTTTGTTCCCTATTTACTATGATCAGCTTCTGGTACTCACACATATCTAGCATTAGATTTCCGTTGAAGTCGGTGTACCCGTCTAGATCTTCAATGTGGGCGTTCATGTCCCCTACCAATAGTACCTCCCGAACGTTTCAAATCTTCGATGTCCTTTTTTAGACACGCCACCAGTTTTTCGTTTTGTTCTTTGCTATCCTTACCCGTCCACAGGTAAGACACCCCTAAAGCCATCTCCCTACCCTCCACTATCCCTTTCATCCACACATGTTCTTTACAGTCTTCTTTCACTCTCTTCCAATTAGTCCCCTGCCGTACCAGCATATCTACTCCTCCGCCTTTTCTCAATCCAGCCGACCTGTTACAACCTTCCCATACACTTACTCTCCGATTACCGGAGGTTCCTCCAAGTCCCGTAGGTGCGTCTCGGTCACAGCGTATACCTGGATATCTTCCTCTTCTAGCTGCTTAGTAATCTCCATCCCCTTCTCTCTTTCCTGCCCCCTGCATGTTTATGTACGCGATATTCAGTTTTCCCCCTCTCTTCTTTACACGCCGTCATCGTCCCTTTCGTTTGCCTGCCCCGATCTGCACCGACCCCGCTATCTCCTTTTGTTCCTTGCATTTGTCTACGCCATCTTCGCAAAGGCCTGTGGGCCCCCTAAAAAAGCCACAGTTCGCGCCGCGTGTCGTCTTCCGATGGCTGCTCCCACCTGCCCGTTGAAATGCACTCCGTCACGCTGGAACGCCCTTTTCCGGCCCATCCATCGGACATCCCTGTTGATGTCTACGACAGCGAAACTCAGCTCCTTGCCCAGCTCCCGTATGTCTCGGTTCACCGCTACCACTTCCCTTTCCACATGTACCCCTCTCCCAATTATCTCTGGTACTGTGCTCACGACGACCTGCACATGTGGGCACAGCGCCCGAAGTTCGTTCACCCCCTTTTCTAGCTGCTTGCGCACTCCCGCGCCCCTTCCCTGCAGAACGTCATTGGTTCCTCCTGCGATAATCACTAGGTTCTGCCCCTGCATATTTTCCCACATTTTATCCTTTGCCTTTTCTAACACTACCCTGACCGTCTGCCCCGGGAACACGCCAACCTGCACTCTCTCGTCCTCTCTCACCCGGCCTCTAATCTCCATTTCTGAGTACCGCATGTTGGAGTCCCCCGCCACGATCACCATGCGCCTCTCTTCCTTTTCCTGGCTGCCCCCTGGCGCGGCCACCTGCTCCCGCGCCGGCTGAGTCAGCGCCAGTCCGGGATCGTCTTCCGGTGTGGCGCCTTTGTCCTCCTCCTTTCCCTTCTCGGGGTCAAGCACTGCCGACCCATCTGCCTCGTGACCTGCTTCATCGTTTGTCGGGATGTCACCCTTCGTCGCCATTTTGACCTCCATTTGCGCCAACCTCGCTTCGAGTGCCTTCCTCTGCTCTTTTTCATCCTTCAACTCCTTCTGTAGCTCGCCTACCTGAACTCTGAGCTGCTCCTTTTCTTCCTCGAGCCGGTCGAGGCGCGACGCTAGCACACACACTCTGCACATGAAGTCCTGCCCTTCCGCGTCCTCGACCGACTCGAATCTCGTCTCCTCGAGCGGGTATTCGTGCTCGCACCCCGTGCACATCACACCCGGCTTCTTCCTCTGAGGCATGGTACTGCTCGTCCAAGGCGTGCCCAACTCTGGCTTACTTCACTGCCGCGTTCTCGCGCGCTCCCCTCCAATCTAAAAGTAAGCCGCAACGTGCGATTCTTTCTTAGAGCATCAATTCTTCTTTCACGAATTACCAACGCTTACAAACCGCCACGTGCAACGACCCGCGCGACACCTCTGATTCCGGTCACTTCCCTACGCTAACAACTACCGCCCCTTTCAACTACCTACATCTCTCTCTCTAAAACACAAGCGCGACACAAGTGCGCCCTCTATGGGCGTGTCTGCGATCGAATTTCTACGAGGCTGCCCTGCGTGACGAACGACCTACAGCAGACTTCTGAACAGTCTTGAACTGCAACAGCTCCGCTGCTAAAATGGCAGCGGACGATGTCGTGCTCACAAAATTCCTAAATGACAATTCTTACCCGAAAATCAAGCGAGCCAGCGTAGCTTTGTAAACATTCTCAGCTGCAGATTACGTGACCCGCCCGTTCTGATGCTTCAGGGTCGTCCATCAGGGTCGGCATGTGCCACATGTGCCAATTTGGGTATGGCCGGTTGTATTGGGGCGCGGGCATGCAAATTCTTAGCCGTGCCATTGATGGCCACTCCGCCATTAGTAAATGTGTCACGTGTGATATGAACATCGTTCAAAGGGATCGTTAGAAGGTTCTTCTGGTGTCGGTGGGTCCAGTGGAAGTGAAATGAGCAAAACTGATTTATGCCGCCTCTTCGTGGTCTTAACCCTGTTTAATGGCATTCAGCATTCTGGGTTGTTTTCTTTATTTCGGGGAACTTTGTAATGGTTTCTTTTATTTTTTACGTATTTGTTTCATGTTATTCGTGAATATGAATGCAGATATACGATTTTTGCTTTTTTGTCAAATACTGTTGTGCTTTTAGCAGTGCGTTTGCCCGGGATGTTGATTCATCAAGCTGGGATGGTAACGAACGAACACGCGCCGACAAGTACGAGCGGGGTGACACCTTTAGCCCATCCGTACATTTCACAACAATAAAAAAACTTTTAATTGTTTATAACCTGTTTAGATTACAACGACCTGTTTAGATTACAGGTCGTCTTTATTATCGTTCCAGGGGCAGTCATGAAAGTCTCAATATCGGCGTCGTTCATCTGCCTGCATTCAAGCGAAGATTTTTCTATGCCTCACTCGTGGTGGTGCCAGAAAAAAACGCACGTCAGGAATACAAACTTTACACAATACGTTTACATAAAGGGCACATGGTGATGAGTGTGATCAAACGCGAAGCCTCCTGTGATGTCGAGAGAACGCACTGCAGGAAAGCCCACTTTACACAAAATTTCCGGAAAGGGCACATGATGATGATCATCATCATCATCCTGATGATGATGATGATGACGATACGCGAATCTTCCCTGGTTGCGGATGCAATGTCCACAGTCCGTATCTGCCAAAGTCCGTATAAACGGAAACGCAGAGCTAACCGTATCAGCTCGTTCAGATCACCCAATCAGAAACTCACTGAAAATTATTGCATCACATTCTGTTAGCTCAGCGTTGTCGTAGATTTAGAGCTTGCCTGATAGATAGTAGAATTTGAATTTTCAGCGGAAAAAGCTTCGCCCCTGACCGACCTTTATTCCAGAAAGAGACGTTACATTTTTCTTTCAACGAATTTAGAAAATCTTCTGAGCAGAGATTACCAGCTACAGCAACACTACACCGTATCTAGGGGCCTGCCCGAAGAAATCTTTGGAGAGTGTCTTAAAAACCAATTACTTTGCCGAGTGCAATCTCTTCAACAAGCGGTTGGTAAGGATTGCCCCAGCTCTGCTCCCACGCACTTTTCGGCTGAAGACACCACCATTTCTCAGTTAAAACTAAGTCGGCAATATATATTGGGCAGCCTTTATTGTTTTGAAGGGAAGGTTTCTTTGCCTCTTCCCGTAGTTTTACGTTGAGTGGTAGAAGTGCAGTTGCTGCTGCTACTTGGCGGATTGGTGGCCCTTGTAGCGAGTTGTGGCGACCGCAGTCTGCTCGTAGCCAGGCCGGTCGCCATCGCTCCGTCGAGCCAGGAAAAGGGGACAGCTTAGAGAGAACTCAACGGGTTTATTTACATTTTTACAGTGAGTTGTCGAGACGAAGACACATCTCTTGGCGAGCCGCAGCACGCCCTTTTTGTTGACCCCCGATTCCTAGTTCCCTAGTTTGGGGATCAGCATACAAAACAATGCGGACGCATGGTGTAAGTTCCTCGCTGTGAAGCACCGCCCTCGGGAAGGGACACGCTTTTCATGTATGTCGATAGATGCACAACACACACACACACCCTTGCCACTCGTTGGGAGCCTGTAGGAGAGGGGAATAACGGAAGACGCGCGGGCGCAGCGTATCCTTTTGGTGTCAGCCACGCGTTGCGTTCCCACGGTGGGGTTCTTCTCGCACGCACTTCCCAAGGAGCCTAACAGCACAGATTATGAAGTTTCATGGAATCACTCCCGGAAGAGTTAGTGGCTTGACCATAGCCTTTGCCTTCCTCGTTGTGCCCCCGCCGCCACTGGGGGTCCCATTGTGCAGTCGTCGCCGTCTGGGCTTTCACGCGCACACGCGTTCAGTTGCTTAGGCAGGGGGAAGAGCAGCGGCTCCTTAATTATTTTGGGGTAACAACACTCAAGACCGCTCAAAAGCTGCTGTCAATCAGTGGCCGCCGTCGCGTCTTGTCGGCCCCTTGCGTTCCCGCCATCAAGCCGTGGGGTGGTCGACCGGTGAGGCGAATAACCCGCTCGAACAAGGCGTCACAGAGTCACAACAGCTCCACCGCCGACGGGAAGATCTCGGACGTCGTGTAGTATCAGCTGCTCCACGGAAGAGATCACAGTAGCACCATTCTTCCAGCACCATTGAAACTACAAAGACCAACCTCCCAGAACCAGCAAGCGCCGGCAATGAGTTTTCGGCAACCAGGCTGCTCATTCAAAGGTGCTACAATGCACGTATGCTTTTTCTTGCATATGGCAACCACACTAATACTCTTGCTCACAGCTAAAAACTTCAACTGAATTACTCAAAACAGTACTCAAAACCATTACTGAAAAACGTTCCTCAACTGAAAACAAAAAAAAGCAAAAGCGAAAGAAAAGCTAAAAGTCTCTGCTTAATGTGTCAACACTGGCGTTGGCGGAACCCTTCTTATACTTCACAATGAAGTTAAGCTCCTGAAGCGCAAGGCTCCAGCGCAGTAGTCACGGATTCTTTCCTGGCATTTGCGATAACCATGTCAGCGGGCAGTGGTCAGTGATGAAGACAAAAGAAGTTTCGTAGAGGTAGCAGGCTAATTTTTGGGTGGCCCACACAAAGCAGGAACATTCTTTTTCTGACGCACTGTAGGCCTCCTCCCGAACCGAGAATTTCCTGCTGGCGTACAGCAGAGGGTGCTCGTTCCCGTTCTCATCCCCTTGGCATAGTATTACTTCTAAGCCTTTGTTGCTGGCATCGCATTGCACAATAAAGGGACGATCATTGTTCGGTGCATGCAGTACGGGTGAGCTAACAAGAGCCGCTTTGAGGTCTGGAAGGCACCCTGTATTTACGGGCTCCAAAGTACCTTTTCGGGTGCCTTCTTCCGCAGTGCATCCGTTAACTGAGCGGCTACTTCCGAGTATTGAAGAATATAGCGCTGATAATACGCCGTCAGTCCCAAAAAACGAGTGGATAGCAGTCTTGGTTTCTGGCTGCGGGAATTCGCTAACCACCTCTACTTTTAGCTCGTCAGATCGCCTCCTGCCCTGCCCTACCATGGGCCCTAGGTACCATACTTCGGCTCGAGCTAGCTGGCACTTAGCTCGCTTCGCTGTCAGTCCAGCATAGGTCAAATGTCTACAGACATCGCTAAAATGGTACAGGTGATCTTCCCATGTATTGGAGTAGATAGCAATGTCGTCTAAGTATGTAACAGTGTATCCTTCAGCCCCCTGCAGAACTCGGTTCATCAGCCTTATTCCACACTTCTCCAGGAAGCCCGTATTCAGAACGCTGGTGAACACTGAAGGCTGGTCGCACTGTATCTCTTGAGGAAAGCCTGCTCTCGAAAAAAATAGACTTTATAGTGCGTAACTACTTCTACTTAGCTTTGCTCCTTCATTGGGATCGCCTCTGGAAATTTGGTTGCTGGACAAACGGCGGTAAGCAAATACCGGTAGCCTGACTTTGTCGCTGGGAGTGGTCCCACAACATCAATTTCCAGCTGGAAAAAAGGCTCCGAAATGAGCGGAACAAGCTTAAGTAATGCCTTTCCCTTCTAGTGCGGTTTTCCCACCATCTAACAGGTGTCACACGCTCTTACGTGGTTCTCAACTTCTTTGAAGCTTTCTGGCCAAACAAACTCCGCCAGGAGCCTATCTTTGGTTTTCTGAGCTCTTAAATGCCAGGACGAACCAACTCCGTGACAGAGATCAACAATGTCATGCCGATACTTAGCCGGCGCTAAAATCTGGTCAAAGGTGCGACCTTTTGCATTCCGGCAGTGGCGGTACAAGATGCCATTTTTGACGGGAAAACTGACATTCTTGCTCGCCACCACTTCCCTGACGGTGTTCCAAATCTCCTTAAGGCTGAGATCGCTTTTTTGCTCATCGATGAGCTCGTCTCTTGTCACTTTCCCCAGTACATTGCCTAGTGAATTTGATACAGGCAATACGAGCAGCCCCTCTTTCGTTTCCCCTTGAGCTATACGCCTCGAGCGCGGCCTGTAGGGGCGCCACTGAAATCCCCCTAGCGGCCCGTTTCGAAAGCAGGCGCGGGAGTCCCCGGCCCGCTCCCCCCTGTCGCCGTTGCTTTTGGGGCTCGTTCAAAACAGCGATTTACCATTTGTCCGCGTTAGAAATACCGAATAACGTGGAGCAGGCACTCTGTTTGCAAGCGTGCTGTGTCCACGAGAGTATAAACGTTTATGACGCGCTTAGTGAGATCTATATGAGCGCCGGGCATGTGTCACAGGCCGGCGTCCCGAAGCCAGCATTTGCATGCAGCTGATTGCAATTCCGCTGCCCTGAAATTTAGTGGCAGTGTCTCCGTAAGCAGTGTTTCCTCCGATGGTCATGTTGCGGCCACACACAACACTATGATGTAAATCGACTTTGTGCACCTACAAAATCCAGCGGAGCACTCATACCTGACAGCACGCAAGTTACGCCTGCCAATATCACTATCAGATATTGATCAGTACCATGAACAAGCCAATGCGGCATAAATTTCACAAACATTGTACCAAAGAAGTACGATGGATAATGCAAAATTACACTCCGGAGTCAGCACACGACGACAAATTTAATGCTGGGTCGTCTTCTCCCGAGGTGAGCGCTCGCCAAGATTCATTTGTTACATTTATCCTCCACGAGAAGCGCGAAGATGGGCTTATAGAGTAATCCGCGTCCGTCACCAAACTCTTCTTCGAAACATCGTCATATGACACAGGGAGACTACAGAATCTAGCATAAACCGAAATCAGAGACCCTTATCAGATACAACACTCTTCCAACGAGCCCGTGTGTACGAGATTTCGGCGCACGCTAAGGATCTCCAGGTGGTAAAAATTAATCCGGAGCCTCCACTACGGCGTGCCTCATCGTCTCCATTGCGTCGGCGCGTTAAACCCCTGCAATCAATCAATCAACTCTTCCAACAACACTTGTATCGCTTGTGAACTGCCTACCCTGTATTCTTCAAAAAATGCGTCCGCCGAGTGCTCCTGCAGCCGTTCGTTGAAGGCGAAAAAACAAACGAAAAGTGAACACGCAGCTTGTGTGTATGATTACTAAAACGTTCATTCGTTGATTTCGCCTCCGCATTTGTGAACAACGATGGTTAAACGTCCTCCTCCTCACCCCCCCCCACCCCCGCCTAGCGAAATATCAGTGCATTTCGCATCTAAAGTTGGTCTGGTGAATACTACCTTGCTCAAACAAACGTCTTTAGCATTTCAGAAACTGCACTCGGTTTTTTTTATTCCCGTACGACTATTCGATTTATTCCCGACTTGCAGACCATTCATTTTCGCGTGGTTTCATTAACATCGTGTGAGTAAGCGCGAAATGAACAAGGACGAACGAAGTGAACGGGACACGGCGCTCGTGTCCCGTCACTTCGTTCGTCCTTGTTCATTTTGCGCTTACTCACACGATGAATGACCAACTCGCCAAGAAACCACTCTGATTCATTAACATATACCTCGGTTCTTACTATAAGGCATGAGTGGGCACATATCTGACAATGCACAGCCTTTGAGTGTACTTAACATTTTCGCGTAGCTTATATTCCCATAAAAGGCACAAGTTTTTGTCAGCTATTGGGTTATCACGTTCCCGAAACATATTTTTCTACGACGTACATATTCGAAGCAAAGCCGCATTTGTTGTCTGCGCTGCAAAACGAACCAGCCTCTTACAGTGCCAATATCAGGTCTAAACGAGGCGACAATAGAATTCACTTGTGCTGACGTGTTCGAAGGTGTGACAGCAGTAATATGCTGCTGCCCGTCGCCGACGCCCCGCAAGAGCGGCCAAGAAGCGCGCAGAACCGCCTCCCCGGGGTAGCTCTTGTTGACGTCAGAGCGCTCTACCAAGACGCGGCTGTTTCTTTTAAGTGCCCTAAACGTGCAGTTAACTTACAGACGTCACCATAACAAGTTGTTAGTGCGCGGAAAGGCAAAGAGAAGCGAAAGAGTACCAAAACATTGCATGACCCTCTATCAGCCACGCAGCGCTAATCCCGCAAACGCCGCGAAGAAGCGGCGGCAGGCGGCGCAGCGATCGCGAATCTGGAGGCGTATATTAGCGCTAGTCTCCTTCTTCACCCCTTCTTTTTTTCAGTACGCGATGGGATAGTAGGCTCCGCTGTGCTGACTCCAGCTGGTGCTGCTGTACGTCCGGTGAAACTCGGTTCTTGCCGCTCTAGTTCGGCTGCTAACGCGCGTGCTTTAGCTCTAGTCAAAGCTTGAAGTGTTACCTCGTAAAAACTTTTCCCTTGTTCTATAAGCATACGGTCGCACCGATTCGAGAGCAAGTAGGAGTATTGGAAGGGCAGCTTGTCTGACACCGCCGCTTCCGTCTCTACTTCTCTGAACGGCCCAGTGGTAACTACTCGAGCTACCGGGAGACAAATGCTTCTCTCTTCGAGGATGGGTTTAATCCATGCGCACTGGCCGTTGTAGTCTGCTTGTGCCACATAGTCAGGGTTGCACCAGATCCATGGTTACCCCACTGTCTCGTAAGACGTGGCATGGCTTTCCGTTCACTCTTAGGTTAAAAAGGTACGGACTCTGAAGCTCCTCTCTAGTGGCAGAGTCACAAGTTAGGGCCTATGACAACGTACGGCAATATTACCTACCTTCTTGCATTTCTAGCAGAATTTGTAGCGTCAGAAGGACTCTTTTGGAAGCATCCTCCGAACCCTTTCCCTCGTGTTTGGTTTTGTGATCCTTGACTACTTGCAGCGAAGTCGCCTTTTTCTGTACCGTCCTACCTGCGCCAGCCTCTTGCTTCCCCGTCCAAGGTTTCCTTTATCTCCTGCCTTTTGCTGGAGGAACCTCGTGCCTTTCTCCCCGGCGCGACGCGTACTCCTTAGCCAAGTCGGCAGCTGCCTGTACTGTTACTACCCCGGCCTTATTCTTGGTCCAGAGCTCCATTGACTCGGAAAGCTTAGACAAAACTGTTCGAGAGCCACTACTTCAAGAGCTTTTTCAAAGTTCGCAAAAGCGCTGGCTCCCTTCATCCATTCTAAGTTGACCTTCAACTCGTAGGCAAACTCAGAATACGTGCTGCCCTGCTTCTTTGTAAAATTGCGAAACCTCTGCCAGGACGCCTTTGACGAAAGTCGGAACCTCTTGAGGAGGTTATCCTTCACTTTGTCGTAATTGTCCGCATCCTCCACAGGAAACCGCGCGGTCACAACCGCTGCTTCACAAGGCAGCAAACTTAAGAAATTTCGAGCCCATGTGCTACGGCCAAGCTTCGATTTTTCACAGGTTCTCTCGAAGTTCTCAGGAAAGAGGCCCACATCTTGCCCTACTTTGAAGGGTTGCATTAGCTTAGATAAATCACGGAGATTTTTCTTCCTGCTACCTCTAGTCCTTGAACCTCGGCCATCATCCTCACTTCCACTTCCAGGCGCAGCTGTTCTTCTTCTAGTTCTTTTGCTTTAGCTGGTACTCCTGTTGCTTTAGCTGGCACTTTTGTTGCTCCCGCTTTTTCTCGCGCTCCAGTTCCTGTTGCTTTTGAATCTCATTCCACGTTTCGGTACGTGTAGCACGTTTCCTCATGTCGCATTTCCCCCGTCGCAGTTTTGCCGCCCCGCTCCCCCCGTGTCTCAAACTCCCACTGTCCATAATCCCTGTCTTTCTTCCCCTGTGTTGCTCCTCCCCCGGCCGCGAAAGCCCTCTCCCTGAGCTGGAGAGGAGAGTGACCCTTTTAGTGGTAACGAGCAAGGGAGCTTCGCCTGACATTGTGCGAGCTCGGTCCGCCTGGTGGACAAAGACGGTCGTGCCTCCCTCCCTGCAAGTAAAGAAAAAAGAACTGCAGCAGAAGAATGAAGTGTCTGTCCTTTGTGGCAAAATTTAAATGCTTCAGTCCGGCCGGGGCGTCAGTGTTAGGCCCCGTAAAGAGAAGGATACTTAGGAAGGAAGTAAACAAGGATGTAGAAGGAAGGCAGGAAAGTTAACACGGCTAGAGTCTAGTGTCTGTCCTTTGTGGCAAAATTTAAATGCTTCAGTCCGGCCGGGGCGTCAGTGTTAGGCCCCGTAAAGAGAAGGATACTTAGGAAGGAAGTAAACAAGGATGTAGAAGGAAGGCAGGAAAGTTAACACGGCTAGAGTCTAGTGAGTTAGGTTTTCTAGAACAGCATGGAGACACGGCGACCGCTTTTCTGATGGAGGCGAAAAGCAGAATCGCCCGTGTGTACGAGATTTCGGCGCACGTTAAAGGTCCCCAGGTGGTCAAAATTATTCCGGAGCCCTCCACTACGGCGCGCCTCAGCATATGCGTTGCGTCGGCGCGTTCAACACTACAGTCGAGCATGGAACCTACATGTTGACGACCCGTACTAAATTCTGGCTCATTGCTAGGTCCTGAGGCACATGTGGCTGCATGGCAGGCCAGTTACTCTCCAACATGCATAGAAAAAAACTATCCTGAGAGTCATAAGCAATTGCATTTCTATGGGTTAACTGAGGAGAACACGGAAGCAAGCAACACAGCAGTTCCGGAAGTAGACCGAACGCCCACCCATCGTGACAAAAATTTCTCCAAGACGCGCATGCCAGAAGTTGTGGAAAATCTCATTTGCAACAATTTGTAAACAGTTTCTCTATGTAGCCCGTCTGCGTGCTCACTTCAGTAAAAAAAATTCAAAATGCTTGTTGTGTACTTCGTTAATTTTTACCCTGTTCTTTGCCCCGTTAACTTGCAAATATGTTTTCAAATAGGTTTTCAAAAAGGCCCGTTCTTCCGCCACGACAATATCCTAGACATGTCCGTAAAAAAGAAAAGCTGGAGGGAACAGTCTTTGCTAATTCTTTTTAGCATAACAGCCCAGCTTACGTAATACCAGAGTCCCGGTAATACTCTTTATACGATTTGCTGCATTTTGGGGGGCTACCGTATGTTAGTTATGTTTTGGATATTGAGAGTGTCCATGTAATTTATGTTATTTTTATTGTATATTTTTTGAAAAAAAATACATAAAGAAGGTGTTAGACCATCGTAAACACCAGGCAATTGTCTTATCTGATTTGCATGCCACAAAAAAAGGGCGAATATAAATTAACAACCTGCCGTAAATGAAAAAAAAAACGTGTGCTAAACAATTCAATCAGTTGGCTGCATAAAAGGTGTCCCCAGCATGAGATATTTAAAAAATATATATAAATATTGAATTTTTAAAAATACCTGGCAAAGATCAAACATAGCATCACTGAAAAAATAAAAGTTCTGCTCCAGATTGTTGTCCACACCCACGTTAAGCGGAAATAAAAGTATAACGGCTGTCTCAAACAGGGAAGCATTGGATATATCGGTCGCCTAAATGTTTGCGCAACGAAATGTCCGTACACCGAGCTGTCCGTGCACGGAAACGCCCGCTCACCGAAAAGTCCGCACCGAAACCTCCTTTGCCAAAATGTCCTGCAGCGCAATGTCCTAGAACCCTCTTCGTCAGCCTTCCTATAAGGATTTGAGGCTGTTTAACGAGAACTTTCATTCGAAGTCACCTGAAAAAGTCAGGTTCTTTGAGCTTAATTACCTTTACTCTTTTCGTAGTAATTAATAACTTCGTTCTTTGTTGAATGTGTCCGCCATCTATTTTAGCATGTGAGGACGGTACGCTCGGAAACAGTTCCTGGCCGAGGTACGGATTAACTTAAAACCCCTATGTAGTCCGGGAAGTTCATCGGAAGCCGTTTTATAGAAAATGTTCAAAAGTGTCGCGAACTGGGCCAGTTGGCACAGATTCATAGTGGTGAAACAGCGCGCAAAAAACAAGGACAAAAGGAAGTTGACAACAACACGAAGTCTGACTAACAACTGAAATATTTATTACACCGTGAAAAAGTATATAAGAGCGGTCGCGATCATAACAATCTTGACGTAGGTCTCACATGTGCACAGAACAGCCACCCATTCAACAACTGTCCAGATAGGCTACTTCGCAATCCAGTAGCCATATGGACGGGCATTACATACAAAAGGCTTCAGCTATCTCCCTTATTCTCCTATCTTTGTTAGTCATTAAAACAGCAGTAGCATTAAACAAGGGATCGCACCCGCAACTCTTACAATGCGATGATAAATGTGACGGGGGCGTGTTCTCGAGGGAGTTTCGATGTTTGCGCAAGCGCTCATTGAGGCATCACCCCGTTCGCCCGATGTACTTTCTTTTGCACTTCAAAGAAACGCAATACACGACCGCGAACATCAAAACCCCCTCAAGGGCACATCCACGTCACATTTATCATCACATTGTAAGAGTTGCGGATGCTATCCCTTGTTTAATGCTACTAGTGTTTTAATGACTCACACAGATAGGAGAATAAGGGAGATAGCTGAAGCCTTTTGTATGAAAAATATTTCAGATGATTGTATTAGCTGCCCGTCCATATCGCCACTGGATTGCGAAGGAGCCTATCTGGACAGTTGTTGAATGAGTGGCTGTTCTGTGCACATGCGAGACATACGTACGTCAACATTGTTATGATCATGCACGCTCTTATATACTTTTCACGGTGTAATAAATATTTCAGTTGTTAGTCAGCGCTCGTGTTGTTGTCCTCTTCCATTTGTCCTTGTTTTTTGCGCGCTGTTTCCCCACTATCAATACGTATAGAAAAAGCTTCTCCCATCCTTTTATGATAATAACATTTGCAGTAAGGTTTCTTTTTTTTCACCCTGCAATAGCATGTTTCTGTAAAGAGAAAGTTTGTCTGCCCAGCGAGTTTGTTTATTTCACAAAATGTTTGGTGGCAATTTATTTTTCCTCCGCGCGTTTTATGTTTCTCTGATGAGCAAAGCTTGCTTAGAGAACTTTTTTTAACATTCTTCAATCCTATTGCTTGCATCCCCACTCCCCACCGCACAGCGCACGCCCTCCTTGCTCGAATAAAAACTTCAATAAGTCAATAATGGTCATGGCGCAGGTGGCACTTTTAGAGCGAGTCCTTTTCCGTTCAAGTCATTCCTGTGACTGCCCCATATTACTGCTTCGCAAATTGTCCTATTGATTGATTGTTTGATGGTAGGGTTTAACGCGCCGACGCAACGCAGGCGATGAGGCGCGCCGTACCGGGCTCCGGATTAATTTTGACCACCTGGGGATCTTTAACGTGTGCCGAAACCTGGTACACACGGGCGTTTTTGCTTTTCGCCTCCAGAAAAGCGGCCGCCGCGGCTGGGAGTCGAACCCGCAAACTCGTGTTCAGCAGCGCAACGCCTTAGCCAGTGAGCCATCGCGGCGGGGTTCATAAATTATCCGCATACGGTCTATCCAGTGAGTTCTGTCATTAGTTCGGCAGTTATTTAAAAGGCAGGTCCAATTGTGTCTGTTTTGAAGGCGTCTCCTCCCGGCCTTTGGCGATGATATCAGCGGTACTTCAAGGTTCCACACTGGGCCCTCTTCTCTTTAACATTTTTGTTAATGACATCCACCCTGTTAGTAGGCACTGTACGCTCTCTCAGTATGCCGCTGATATGAAGCTCTATCGCGTGGTTTCTTCACCGCACGATCACGTCCTGCTGCAAAATGACGTCAACGCAGTTTCAGCATGGTGCGACAGCAACTATTTGAAGCTCAATCTCTCCAAAACTATCTTGATAACATATACTCGCAAGACTGCCCCGCTCGTTTTCCCACACTCCCTGCTTGGTGTACCCGAAAGACGCGCTACTTTAGTGCGTGATGTGGGTGTAATATTGGACGCGAAACTACTTTTCAACCCACACGTGAACCACCTGAACAACTCCTTTGTCTGAACGCTTGGCGTAATTTCCCGGGCCACCAGTGAATTCACCGCCTGATCATGCTTTGTCTCCCTCTACCGCACCATAATTGCCATTTGGAATTGTCTAAGCCCTTCGTCTTCTCTTCGTCTAGAAAGGATTCAGAAGCGCTTCACTAGAACCGTATTTTACCTTTACTCACCAGTGCGTAATTATCTGCCCGGAGGGCTTCTAAAGCTCCTGAATCTTGATGAGCTAAGTATTAGGCGTTCCAGGCGTGACGTGGTTTTTATTTTTGACTGCATTCATTCCAAGTTTGACTGCCCCTGCCTTGTAAGCCCTGTTCACCTGCGAGTTCCAAGCAGAGCACTGCGGCCGCACGGCTGCTTTCATGTTGACAGAGCACTGACCCAGGCGCCACCTGACCGATGCCAACATGCCTATAACTGTCTGGTTTTATCTTGCATTGAACGTTTTTGCAATGACATGGCTCTTCCTAAACTCTCCTTAAAAACTTGACTTTTTGAATGCACATGTTGAAGGGAGGTCGTACATGCACTTCTCCCTCTGTTCTTGTATTTCTGCGCCAAAGTGAAAAAGAAAGTACATTACTGCGTACTCTCCCTACGACCTCCGAGCTTTTGTTGTTCACAAATTGTTTTGCCTTCCTTGATCCCTAGCCTGTTTGCTATATATCTACACATTTATTTTTTCCCTTTTTTAAATTACTATTTCCCTTCCTATACGTTGCCTTTTGTATGCCTGATATTCATGTGCACAGTGCATCCCTCGAGGAGGCCCTCGGGGTGTGGTCGAGAACTTTAAATAAATAAATACATACATAAATAAATAAATAAATAAATAAATAAATAAATAAGACTTCATAATCTAAGTGATGGCGGGTGAGGAAGGGAGGTAAATAAATACATAAATATTACGGCATTCAATCCTTAATATTGGAATGGCGCGGTAAAATCTGTTTGTTATTACTCCACCTTTCTTTCGGCACAATTGTTGGTAATTATTTCGTCCTTTTCTGATTTTTATCTGCACTGTACCCTGACGCCTGTGTTTCCGGTGTTAGCGCGGCTTAAGATGGAGGGAAAGGCAGGGACGCCTTATCAGTGAAAGCGATCCCCCCTGCCAGTATAGCAGGGGAGCACTCATGTACATCCCCGCGCATGCATTTTAACATTCTGCAACCCACAGCAGCCACGGCCCCTTTGTTCTTCTTGGGGGCTACAAAAGCCGACCCAACCTTCGTTTTCGCTAAGGAGAGGGAGAAAGTCGAGGGGACGCGAGAGGGGGCAAAGGCTAACACGTGCATATGAGAGGAGGGATTTTGAACACGAGGGGAAATAACCAGTTTATTTTGAGAGTGGGATTTTGCGACAGGCAAAACGCGTTCGGGTTGTTTCGTGGTCCACCCGTTTCGGTAATATCTTCACTGCTCAGATTCGAGCCCTCGAAAGCGCGAACAATTGCGTCTTTCTTCATCCCCTTAATATACTTCTGCTCCTAGCTCCTCCCCCATAATCAGCAGCTGATTCTTCAACAAACGCTTCCAATCCATGAGGGAGAACTAGTGTGGTGTGGCTCACTCTCTACCCAGAAGTTCCGTAAACACCTGCTTCTGTGGTAGCCTCTACCAGCGAAAAGATTGCACTTCTATGTTATGAGCCTGCCAACCAAAAACCCAGAGCCCCACCGAAAAGACTGCACTTCTGTCTTACCAGCCTGCAACCACAAAACCGAAGCCAGCACTCACCAGTCCACAGCTTTCAGTCTCCATGACCTCGGCCTGTTGTTCATTCTCTGTCCTCCAGGCTCACATCCAACCGCTTGCCATCAAGTTGTAGCGAGTTGTAGCGACCGCAGTCTGCTGATAGCGCGGCCGGTCGCCGTCGCTCCGTAGAGCCAGGACTAGGAGAGAGCTTAGAGCAAACTCAACTGGGTTTTTTACATTTTTACAGTGAGTTGTCAAGATGAAGACAAATCTCGTGGCGAGCCGCAGCACGCCCTTTTTGTTCGCCCCCGATCCCTAGTTCCCTAGGTTGAGGATCACCTTACAAAACAATGCGGACCAATGGCGTAATTTCCTCGCTGTGAAGCACCGCCCTCGGGAAGGGACACGGTTTTCATGTATGTCGATAGATGTACAACACACAAACACACACACACACACACACCCTTGCCACTCGTTAGGAGCCTGTAGGAGAGGGAAGAACGGAGGACGCGCGGGCGCAGCGTATCCTTTTGTTGTAAGCCACGCGCCGCTGCGTTCCCACGGTGGGGTTCTTCTCGCACGCACTTCCCAAGGAGCCTAACAACACAGATTATGAAGTTTCGTGGAATCACTCCGGGAATAGTTAATGGCTTGACCATTGTCCTTGCCTTCCTCGCTGTGCCCCCGCCGCCACTGGGGGTCCCATTATCCGGTCGTCGCGTTCTGGCCTTTCACGCACACACACGTTCAGTTGCTTGAGCAAGGGGAAGAGCAGCGGCTCCTTAATTATTTTGGGGTAACGACACTCAACAGCGCTCAAAAGCCGCTGTCAATCATTGGCCGCCTTCGCGTCTTGTCGGCCCCTTTCGTTTCCGCCGTCAAGCCGTGGGGTGGTCGACCGGTGGGGCGAATAACCCGCTCGAACAAGGCGTCACTGAGTCGCAACATCCTATGGGTATAGGCTTCCCGAAGTAACGCATGCTTTCTGGTATCTCATCCACAGTTTGCTTTGGGCAGCCTATCACAGTTTGTGCGCTGCAACCGTGCCGAATTCACCGCAGATATTTTTTTATATTGCGCAAAATAAGGCTGCTCACCGCTCGTCCCTCTCACAGTACCACCAAGCTTGTCGCCGCATGGGGGGGGGGGGGGAGAGGGGGAGTCGAGGCTCCCTGGAAGACGGAGAGATATGCAAAAAATTACGTGCACAGTTGGATTATCTGCCATCGCAACAGCGGTAAACACACAGCGAACTGGGGAACGACCAAGCGTAGCGCGGGGAAAGACGTCAATCCCAAAGCAGAGTGCCCTTAACTCCAGTCGTGGCGGCAGATGTATGGACACAACAACGATTGTCTACAAAGCCTGCTCGCCCTTTACGTAGTCTAACCACCGGAGACCCGCCTCGCTTCTTTCACGGGTAACGTAACAAGGATGGCGAGGGCGGCAGGAACGCAAAGTTCGGTCCGTAATCGCTGTACTGTGCAACCCGATAGATGTTCAACCCGATGTGCAACCTGTTAGACGGCACAACGCCTGGGCATTTTCTGTAGGGATTTAAAGCGAAGTTTTCTTTCCCTTACTGATGGTGACCATATGCGGAAACGCACTGCAGGGAAGCCACGTTTACACAATTGGAGGGCACATGATGATAAATAATGTTTCTAGAAATGCCATTAATCACCCCCCAAAAAAAATCCTTAACCCTCTGTCGGAACCCAACCTGGCGCCCTCAAGTTATTCAGCCGACATGTATCCCAGCGCCATTCCGACAAGGTCGAAGCAGTTTGAATGTTTTTACCCTGGATTTCGCACAGGTTTTGTGGGGGAAAGCTTCGCATTTTAACCATCTTTCTCTTCAGACAGGGGCTTTGATTTTATTTGGGTGTTAGGAACATTGTCTTGAATACGTGAAATTTGCCTACGGAATCTCCGTAAAGTGTTTTACGTCTCTTCGCAAATTCGAAGTGAAATGACTCGAACCGATGACGCATTTCATGATAAATAACAGCCCTCCCACAGTGAAGTGCTGTCGGTTTCTAACGCTGGCGCAGGTGTGCGAGATGAAGGCCACCTGTCCAGCAGAATCCTCTTACCTGGCCGCCTATGACATGGAGTACGAGTTCTCAGAGACCGAGTGCAAGCTATTCAAACTTATGGGGGCTTTCCGACGCTTTTCCCGTTTGCGCCTTATGCACTTTTACCTCACCACTCGTACCGTTGAACACCCTTTCAACAAAACTCACTGCTTGCGTGTCACAAATGTTCCGTGAGCGGAGTACTTTTGCCTGCAATAAACGAAATTAAAAAGAAATCCCTTTATATGCCCTTATTTAGGCGTGCTTATATTTGATTGTGATTTGGGAGCATTTCCTTTTTTATGCAAAATGAACTATTACCTCAAGTCTCGCACTCTGGCAGTCCCTCTCGAAAAAGGGGGACTCTTGAGTATCTCAGTCAAATCGCGAGCGCTACTGACAGCTGCCATCAGAGCACTTTCGCCCACAATAGACACAATTTCTAAAAAATGCCCTTTCATATTTTTGTATAACCTAGATTAGAATTAAACGAACTTTCGGGAGTGTTTCTTCTTTCCGGAATATGAACTGTTACCTCAAGTCTCAGTCCGTGGCATTCCCTTCCAACGAAGCAAAAAGCTTAAGTTTCTCAGTCAAATCGCGAGTGCTACTGACAGCTGCCAGCAGAGAACTTTCACCCACAATAGACACAATTTCTAAACAAATGCCATTTCATGTTTTTATATAACCTACATTAAATTAAACGAACTTTCGGGAGTGTTTCTTCTTTCCGGACTATGAACTGTTACCTCAAGTCTCAGTCCGTGGCATTCAGTTCCAACGAAGCAAAAAGCTTAAGTTTCTCAGTCAAATCGCGAGCGCTACTGACAGCTGCCAGCAGAGAACTTTCGCCCACAATAGACACAATTTCTAGAAAATGCCCTTTCATATTTTTATATAACCTAGATTAGAATTAAACGAACTTTCGGGAGTGTTTCTGCTTTCCGGAATATGACCTGTTACCTCAAGTCTCAGTCCGTGGCATTCCCTTCCAACGAAGCAAAAAGCTTAAGTTTCTCAGTCAAATCGCGAGCGCTACTGACAGCTGCCATCAGAGCACTTTCGCCCACAATAGACACAATTTCTAAAAAATGCCCTTTCATATTTTTATATAACCTAGATTAGAATTAAACGAACTTTCGGGAGTGTTTCTTCTTTCCGTATAATGAACTGTTACCTCAAGTCTCAGTCCGTGGCATTCCCTTCCAACGAAGTAAAAAGCTTCAGTTTCTCAGTCAAACGGTCAGCGCTACTGACAGCTGCCAGCAGCGAACTTTCGCCCACAATAGCCACAATTTCTAAAAAATGCCCTTTCTATTTTTATATAACCTAGATTAGAATTAAACGAACTTTCGGGAGTGTTTCTTCTTTCCGGAATATGAACTGTTACCTCAAGTCTCAGTCCGTGGCATTCCCTTCCAACGAAGCAAAAAGCTTAAGTTTCTCAGTCAAATCGCGAGCGCTACTGACAGCTGCCAGCAGCAAACTTTCGCCCACAATAGACACAATTTTAAAAAAAAATGACCTTTCATGTTTTTATATAACCTAGAATAAAATTAAACGAACTTTCGGGAGTGTTTCTTCTTTCCGGAATATGAACTGTTACCTCAAGTCTCAGTCTGTGGCATTCCCTTCCAACAAAGCAAAAAGCTTAAGTTTCTCAGTCAACTCGCGAGGGCTGCGGAGAAATGCCAGCAGAGACCTTTTTCCGACAATAAACGAAAAAAAGAAATGAATTCCCGTGCCCTTATTTAGGCGAGCTTAAACTTAACGTGCTTTCGAGAGCGTTGCCTTTTTGCGCAATATGACCTATTACCTCAAGTCTCATACCGTGGCATTCCCTTCCAAGAAAGCGAAAAGCTTGAATATCTCAGTCAAATCGCCAGCGCCACTGTCATATGACATCAAAAAACTGTTGCCAACAATTAACGAAATTAAAACGAATTGGCTTTGATACCCTTATGTAAGTCAGCTTAAAATAAAACGTGCTTTCTGGTGCGTTTCCTTTTTGCGAAATATGAACTATTTCCAGAAGTCTCATACTGTGCCAGTCCCTTTCGGAAAAGTAAAATGCTTGAGTATCTCAGTCGAATCGTCAGTGCCGGTGAGAGATGCCAGCAGAGAACTTGTTCCTACAATAAACGAAAAAAAAGTAATGAATTACCGTGCCATTATTTAAGCGAGCTTAAACTTAACGTGCTTTGGAGAGAGTTGCCTTTTTCTGCAATATGAACTATTACCTCAAGTCTCATACCGTGGCATTCCCTTCCAAGAAAGCGAAAAGCTTGAGTATCTCAGTCAAATCGCGAGCGGCACTGTCAGGTGACAGCAGAGAATTTTTGCCAACAATAAGCAAAATTAAAAAGAAATGCCTTTTCATACCCTTACGTAAGTCAGCTTAAAATTAAACGCGCTTCCGCCAGCGTGTCCTTTTTGCGCAATATAAGCAATTACGTCAATTCTGGTTCGATCGAAGTCCCTTTCAGCAAATCGAAATGCTTCAGTATCTCAGTTAAATCGTGAGTGCCGCTGAGAGATGCCAGCAGAGAGCTTTTGCTGACAATAAACGAAATAACAAAGAAATGCGTTTCCATACTCTGATATAAGTCAGCTTAAAATAAATGTCTGATATAAGTCAGCCGAAAATTAAATGTGCTATCGGGGTCGTTTTCTGTTTGCGCAATATGAGCTATTACCTCAAGTCTCGTACCGTGCCAGTCGCTTTCGACAAAGCAAAATGACTACTAAAGCACTAGGTTGATCGCGTTGGTTTCTGTATACTAAGGAATTCATCGTACTAGCGTACATTAAAGCTGAAGAGAAAATGAAACACACGCTTGATGTTTCTGGCGTGTGTTTCGTCTTCTCTTTAGCTGTATCCCTGTCTTAATGTTCGCTAGTACGATGAATTCCTTAGTATAAAGCAAAATGCTTGAATATCTCATTCAAATTGTGAGCGCTGCTAACAGATGCCACCAGACAACGTTTGCCAACAAGAAACGAAATTAAAAAGAAATGCCTTTGAATGCCCTTATTTAAGCGAGCTTAAAATTAAACCTGCTTTCGGGCCCGTTTACTTTTTGTGCAATATGAAGTACAGTAGAACCCCGATCATACGACTTTTAAGACACCGTGAGGAAGCGTCGCATGAATCAGAGTGTCGTACGACCGGGGTGCGGGGAAATACCGGCCTAGTAGACGTCTCACATAACAGGTGGGCTTAGAACTTTTTGAACTACTATAATTTGCGCGTTCTCTTTTTATTTGCGAACCTCTATCTGAAATCCCAAGTTAACAAAGCTCCTCTGTTGTGCCACCCCATCCCGCTACGGCGCCTGAGCACGCCCGCCAGCAAACCGCCGCGTGGTATACGCGCCAGCTATGCCGTCTGGCGTCGCCGCTCCTTTCGTGAGCGAGATAAGGCCGACGTCGTCGAGAAAATTAAGCGGGGCAAAGGCGAGTGTGAAACTGTCAAGACCAAGCGTAATCAACAATAATACAAGGCGGAGATGAACAAAAAACATTGCCGTACATTATCGGACATCCTATGAACAGTACCGCGCATCGCTATTAGGTCATAGTGCTCAAGACATACCTCTTCCCATTTTCCAAAAGACCGAAGAATGCGAAATAGATCAGATAATTCAACCTTCGTAAGCAAGTCGTGTTGCGGCGAAAATTCTAGTGCGGCCTTCTTACAGTGATTTGCCGCGACGGCCCGAGAGGGACCCAAAATAGCGGAAGCAACGGGAACGCGTCTCCCCCATCGCCTCCAGTATTTTGCTCAACCCTTGCGACGAACCAACGTCAATTGAGGCTCTCTAGCAAATAAAAGCGCAGAGTGACAACGCGGCTTTTGATAAACAGAGAAAAGAGATATAGGAAAAAACTCCCACCTCCCCTCGCGGGAACCCCTGTGTAGATACGACGCATAGGGGGTTCACGTTGCAGCGTTCGACAGCGGAGGAACGGTGCTTGAACGATGGAGCGGAGCGGCGCAGGCACCGCGTTTTATAGCGCGCATAACGGTGAGGGGACGCGCCGGCGCCAGTGCGTCTGCCGCGGCTATGACGCAACACAATCCAACACAATCCACTTTAATCCAATCCAATCCCAGCCAAGCCAAGCCAAGCCAAGCCAAGCCAATCGAATCCAATTCAATGCCCCTCGCGAGAGAGTGTTCGCTATCGGAGAGGAGAGGGGGTGAGCGGCGGAGAGCGCAGCTCGCGCGGCGAGGAGAATGGGGGACGGCTGGACGCCGTCAACGCCGACAACGCCGGATGAATGCAGGGACAAGGCGAGTGAATGAGATGCGTCGCATCTAAAAAACCGTCGTAAAAGGAAGAAACTTGGATCGAGAGGGTGGGGAAGGCGGCTGACGGGTCAAAGCGCTCCGTCGTATGTTTTTTCCGCATTCGCCGGCGGCTCAACAGGAGCTTCAAATTCATGTTCCACCTGCCACCCGAGCTTCGACTTCTCGCGATTAGCACGCTGCCGAACTGCTGCCGCGTGGGGCTGTAGCAGGTTAACTCCCCCTTAGGAGTTTGTTCATAAGTGGTCTGACTCACCTGCATTTGCACATTTGCACATTTGGACATTTGCACATGAAGCAGCGTCAAACGCTGGTTAACAAAGTCAGGTCGAGGAGGCGAATCGCCGTAAAATACAGGAAAAGCCCTGCTTTATCCGCTACAGGGTCCGTCGTATGAAGCGGACCGCGTGCTTCCGAGCGTCATATGATCGGGGTTCTTAATGCATTGTTTCAATGGGGAGTTTGCTGGGACCGTGGTGATCCCATAAAAAGCCGGACATCGTAAGTTCGCGGTCGCATCAGCGGGGTTCCAGTGTATTACCTCAAGTCTCGCACCGTGGTAGTACCTTTCGAAAAAGCGAAATACTTGAGTATCTCAGTGAAATCCAGTCAGTACCGCTGCCAGCTGCCAGCAGAGAACATTTGCCGACAATACACGAAATTTTAAAGGAATACCTTTCCATGCACTTATGTAACTTAGCTGAAAAAATAAACGTGCATCCGCGCACGTTTCCTTTTTGTGCAATATAAACTGTTACCTCAACTCTCGTGCCGTGGCAGTCCCTATCGACAAAGTGAAAAGCTTCAGTATCTCAGTCAAATCGTGAGCGGCGCTGACAGATGCCAGCATAGAAATTTTGCCAATAATAAACGAAATTAAAAAGAAATGCCTTTCTATGCCCTTATTTAAGAGAGCTTAAAATTAAACGGGCTTTCGGGTGCGTTTACACTTCGTGCAATACGAAGTAATACCTCAAGTCTCGTAGCGTGGCACTCGCTTTGGATAAAGCGAAAAGCTTGAACATCTCAGTCAAATCGTGAGCGCCGCTTACAGATTCCACTGGAGACATTTTGCCGACAATAAACAAAATAAAAAAATGCGTTTCTATGCCCTGTTACAATCGGCGTATTGGCATTGCGATTACCGTCTGCAATATATTCGGGTTCGATCACCCAACGCCTCCCGTCGTTTTGTTTTCGCCGGTTCCTGCCCCCCCCCTTCCCCCCCCCTTCATCGACGGTCGACGGGGAGCGACAAGGCATTGTGCGCAAGGACGCGAAGGCGGCTAATGCTGCTACTGGACACAAGCAGTGTTCCGCGGCTTCACGGTAACCAAAGCGCCCGCTGGCAAGGCAGGTCACAAGCGAGAATGGTGCAGGGAGGGATGAACAAAGGCGTGCTGCGTTGCTCCTCCGGCGGAAATCTTCAGCTGCGAGCCGAGCATCGTGGGGCCGCTTTGTTGTGGGTCCGAGACGCCGCTGTTCAAAGAAGGTTGCACCACCGAAGCCAACCGACTGACCTGTGAGAGGTAAAGTGACTTCTCTTTATGAGTGTGTGGACATCAGTTTCAGTGCTCCGTATTGGTGCGTCCTGACATCAGCCGTGAAAAAGGGGAAAGGAGGCGGACCCAACCTGGTTATTTATTCTCGTGCGCGTTGGAGCGCCAAACCCTGTTCACTCAGTCAAACGCCATGTAAATATCTGTAGATAAAGTTTCTTTCTTCGCCCTAATCGGCCCCAATGTTGGACGCAACTCCGGATAAACGACTGCCATCACCGGTCACGCTACCAGATGCGGAACACTGGTTGGCAGCAAGTGGGATCGTCTCCTCCACGGCGAGATCACCTCCACTGCAGACGGGGTCGTCTCCATGAAGCATGGGTCGACTCCAGAGCATCGGAACCGACTTCACGGAGGCATGACTGCAAAGTTTGGTGTGTGCGCGTCTATTCTGTTTGATGGATTACCAGGCTCTGCTTACTAAGTGTAGCGAGAGAGGTAAAGTGTTTCTTTGACGCGAGGTTGCTTTGGTGCGTCGGAGTAAAGGATTTTTTGTGTGAATTACTCTTTCAAAGCGAGGTTTCTTTAGTGCGTCGGAATAAAGGCTTTTTGTAGTAACAGTTGGCAGCTAGCACTCGATACAAACAGGAACCTGAAGTCGCCACGAAAGCCGCAACAGCGAGAGTTGGCAAGAATGTTGGGGTTAATCTTAGGCGAAAAGAAAAGAAAGCCTGAAATCATCGAGGCTATCGAAGCAGTGGGGGCAGATAGCGTACAGCTCTCAGGGTGCCTGGAGCTTATGAAAGAACGGGATCAAGATGAGAAAAAGAAAGCGGAAGCGGAAGCGCAGCGTCGTGCAGATGAGCTAGAGGAAAAGAAAGTAGAAGCGGAAGGACAGCGTCGGGCAAATGAGCTAGAGATGAAGCGGCTCGAACTTAAAATACTGAAAGCCGGAAGCGGTAGTGGTGTTGGCGAGACCTCTAGTGGAGGAGGAGTAAAGCTTTCGTTCAAAATGAAGGACCTCATGCTACCGTTTTATGTGGGAGAGAACATGGGTTATTTTTTCTAAATTTTGAACGCACATGCGAGAAAGTGGATTTCCCTAGGGACACTTGGCTGCAACACCTACCGACTTTGTTACCGTGTGAAGCCGCCGATGTGGTAGCCCGCTTGACTAGTAAAAGTGTGTCTTCTACAGAAGTACAGGTTGTCAGCGGAGGCCTACAGGCAGCGGTTTCGAGAAAGTGAAAGCGGGAGAAATGATTCATACTCCCAGCTCGCGTATAAATTGATGGCGAATTTGCAGGAGTGGCTAGTGGAGGAGGGCGTGTTTGGCGACCACGATAAAGTGGTGGAACGCCTAGGTTTGGAACAGTTTTACCGCCAGCTCCCCGCAAGAATGCGTCGCTGGGTAATGGACAAATGAGATGTAACAACGGTGACACGAGCCGCCGAGTGCGCTGACGAGTTCTTGACGCGTCATGCTAGAGAAATGAGGGAGGGTCCGAAACGGGAGTTCAAACCAAAATGGCAAAAAGACAACGTCTCCCGAGATGCCGAGGGCGCTAGCGACGATGATTTGAAGCACCGTGCCGGTAACAAAGCGGAGACAAAAGAGGACCTGGCAAAGCATAAAAAAAGGTTTTCGGAAAGAGACAACCACCGATTTGCTTCAGTTGTCAGCAGCCGGGTCACGTGGCCGCCGGGTGTAGGAATCCTAGAGTAGCTTTTCTAGCGGCCGGTGAAGGCGATGTAAATAGGAAGCTGCTGGAACCGTACATTCAGGAGATGACGGTGAACGGTAAATGCTGCCGAGTACTCCGTGATTCTGCGTCAACAATGGATGTGGTGCATCAATCTTACGTAGCAACAGAGCAGATTGCCGGCGAGTGTGCATGAGTGAGGCAGGTGGTTGGGGCAAACAGCGTGCGTCTTGCGACCGCGCGAATACGTATCGAGGGTCCATTCAGGATACTTGACGCGGAGGCTGCTGTGTCGCCTAGTTTGCGGCCTGAATATTCGTACCTATTTTCAAACTGTTAGGATGAAATGTTGCGTCAAAAGGGCTTGACATTTGGTGTAGTTGTTCAAGCAGTGACATGCTCAAAAACAGAGGAGTCGGCGGCGAGAGCGGCCAGTTCAGACGAGGTGGCACCCTACTGTCAGTTCGTGGAGAGAGCAGCACTCCAGGCGTAGAGGCGCCCCCACCAGCCACGGGAATTGAGTTGACATCGCAAGACTCTATACTCGTGGAAAACTCCGGAGACGAGGAAGAATTTCCAGACTTAGGTGAGGTGTTTGCCCCACCCACTTCCGATGGTTTGCAGAGGTTGTTAGGAACAAACAGAGCTGCACTGATAGCTGAACAAAGAAGAGACGCCACGCTTCAGAACAAAAAGTTGGCTGGACGCAAGGGAGTTGCAAAGGAAAATGTTCTTTTTCCGGAAGGGAATGGTATACAGTACCGTAAGAACAGGGACAAGAAGGGGGCACAGTTTGATCAGTTTGGTGTGCAGGAGGCTTATCGTACGAAACTCTCGCACCTGGTTCATGGCCACGTGATTAGTTAATGGCACCGACGGCCTCCAGAAGTCGAGGTAGCTGCGATTCGCGATTTTCTGCAACCCCGTACTAAGACCGACATCCGCTCCTACTTGGACGTAGTAGTCTACTACCAGCAATATATTTCCAGGTATTCTGAGTTGATGGTTTGATTTTATTTGCGCAAGAGGTATTCTGAGTCAACCACCCCCTCACTGTCGCCATTCGAAAAACTGAGCACCTTACGTTAAAATGGGATCAAAAGAAGGAGCAGGCTTTCCATAATTTGAAAATAGCGCTGACGGGCCAGCCGGTGCTTGCCGCCTCTGACTACAAGAAACCCTTTGTCATTAGTGTGACGCCAGTGATGGAGGCAGGGCGGTGGTATTGTGCCAGAAAGGGGAGACCGGGGATGAACACCCCTTGCTTTACGCCATTCAGAAGCTGACAGTGCGCGAGGAGGCATACAGCGCCTTCGAAAAGGAATGCGCGTGCCTCGTGTGGGCAGTTCAAAAGCCAGCTTGCTACATCGCCGGCTCGCATTTTGTTATTGAAACTGACCACTGTCCCCTCACATGGTTGCAGACATATCCGCTAAGAACGGCCGCCTCCTGCACTGGAGCCTCGCTTTGCAGCAGTACTCATTTGAGGTCCGTTACAAAAAGGGAAAGCTCAATGGCAACGCTGACGGCCTAAGCGGCTGCCCTTTGTATGGAGATGGCAACGAGGAATATGGTTTCATTTTTAGATGTGAAGCATCTCACGGTCGGGGCTATGTCCCTCCCTTGTAGTTGCTGCGCCGTCCAAACCCCCACTGCGCATGCTCGGCTTGCTAAACACCCAGTAGTGTCTTACCCTTTAATGGCTCCTGGAGCGACAGTGTTGCCGGTGTCTTCCTGGGCCGGCACGAGACGAGCACGCTTCACGCGCTTTCGACGTTTCATCGAAGTCGGCAGCGGCGTGCATCGGCGAGCCTCGGCGGGCCGTGATTACAAGTAGCCCACAACCATCCGGGGAGCGTGCATCGACCTCATCCTCAGCAACTTTAGGGTTCAAACACTACAACATCCACCCGCCGCGGTGGCTCAGTGGCTAAGGCGTTGCACTGCTGAGCACGAGGTCGTGGGTTCGATTCCCGTCCGCGGCGGCCGCTTTTCTGATGGAGGCTAAAAGCAAAAACGCCCGTGTGTTCGAGATTTCGGCGCACGTTAAAGATCCCCAGGTGGTCAAAATTAATCCGGAGCCCTCCACTACGGTGCGCCTCATCGCCTGCGTTGCGTTGGCGCGTTAAACCCTACAATCAATTAATCAACTATAACAGCCCTAGACTTTAGATTGCACAGACCATAAAGCGGTCATAATCAAAGCGGAACGCCAACCACAGCTCGACGTCACCTACGTTGATCATGATGATGATAATGCTTAAATAAAGACAAACTCATACCATGTACAACGTCTCTCTCTCTCTCTTAATGCCTCTCCACTCTAACATACGACGCCCTCTGCGAAGGCTTACTTCGCTATAGCCTCCCAGCTCTGACTTCTCTTTCCAAAGGGAATTATAAAATACTAGAGGGGTTGCAGGCTCGAATACTGAGGATATGTCTTGGTGTCCCGAAGACCACCTCCACAGTGGGAACCATGACAGAGAGCAGACGGCTTCCGCCCACTGCTTTGCAGGCAATGGAGCAACTTCGCACGCGCCTGCGCGTTGTGGCAAGGCAACATGGGCATCCTCTTGCTGCCGCCTGGGCCTCTGAAGTGCAGCACGCTATGCCCTCCCAGTGTCAGCCTTCAGCCCCTTCTCCTCACCCTCCGTGGCTATTCCTTCCTATGAAAATTGTCACCACGGTACCTGGATTTAAGCGGAAGGCGGATATACCAGCACCGGCTCTAAAGTTCTTTGCCTTGGAGCATATTACCAACCAATACAAAGGCCACACTCATGTGTACACTGATGGCTCAGTGACGGCTACATAGTCGGCGATAGGGATCTCAATTCCTTCGTCACTCACTACCATCTGCGCCCTATTGAGCCACAAGTCCTCGACGACAGCCACTGAGCTGGCTGGGCTGCGCGCTGCTTTTCAGTATATTATAAAGCAGCCGGCCAATCAATGGGCTGTATTTACAGACTCCAGGTCAGCACTCCAAAGCTTGAAGTCACTTCCAAAAGAACAGCTGGCTTAGGAAATCAATCTCTTGCACTTACAAGCTATACAAAGGGGACACAGCGTAGATCTGCAGTGGCTTCCTGCCCACTGCGGAGTTGCCGGCAACGACGCAGCTGACAAAGCCGCCTCATCTGCCCACAGTCTCTGTACTGAAGCTGTGCCGATCCCATTCACGAGAACGGATGCGGCAATACTCGCCTCATCAACCGCATGGACTGCGCAGATGTCTATCTGGACTGATGCAAGGCAGCAATACGCACCTCTTCATGAGATTGATCCCAAGTGCACCTTCAGAATGCCACCTGGACTTAGCAAGCACGAGGAAGCCATTCTGCATAGGCTGCGCTTGAATGTGGCCTACACGGGGACACAACCTGTACAAAATCCAGCAGGCATCTTCACCTCTTTGCTCCTAATGTGACTCACGAGAAGACATCCATCATGTTATATGCGTGTGTCCAAAATACACCGTACACAGACAGAAACTCATATTATCCTTGTGGCAGGCAGCTTGGTGCGGGACTTGAGCTGAGGGCTGTTTTGGGTCCTTGGTCGGGTCCCAGTCAGGCTGCGCGTGCAATCAAAGCTCTTTTGGAGTTTCTTCGGAGCACAGAACTGGACAGAGTTTTGTGATTGAAAATTTTGGCCGCATCAAATGACATCATTTCGTTTTCACATTTTTTTTCTCTCTTTTTTTTCGTTTTGTTTTTCTTCTCTCATCTAGCGTAGCAAGCCAGCCCGACGGCTCGGCTAACATCACTGGTTTTCATTAAAGTTATTCTCTTTCCCTCTCACCCCCCACCCCCCTCCAAAAATAATACACCACCTTCCCGTAGGAGAACCGTGAGTAGTTTGCTTTCGCTCTTTATTTTTCCCCTTGTCACCCGCCGCTTTACCTTTTTACATCAATTGCTTGTCAGTTCGTTCATGTCTCGCGTGATTTTTCCCCCTGTGAATTTTTTATTCTGTGTGTATGCCATAAACTTTTTACCACTCCTTCTGCCTTTTTATTTTTTTCCCCACTTGTGACCCGCCCTCCCCTGCAGTTTTTCAAATCAATTGTTTGTCAAATGCGTTGTTAATATCTCGTGTGGTTTTTTAAGTGCGAATGCACTTCTTAAGCGAGCCTGAATCGTCCGCCGCCGTCGTCCGCATAGCAACAGCTGCGGGTGCGCGCGCTCCTCGTCTTCCCTAGCAACGGGGGGAGATGGGCGCGCGCTACTCTCCTCCTCCTCTCTCCGCTCAGTGACTGCGGGTGTTGGCAACACCACCTAGACTATAAAGCCGGAATTCTCTTTTGCGCGACGCGGCCTACGTCATGGGGCTGGGGCGGGCGGGGGCTAATTGAAAAAGTCGGCTTCTTGGCAAAGCACAGGGTCGTCTTCCCTGCAAAACCCAAATACTTTTCTGCTGGCTTCACTTGCAAGCTTTTCCGGGGGCCCTGCCACCCCTTCCACTGTCCCCCGTCCCAGCACAGGAGCAGAAAGACGGCCATTGTCGCGAGACACCCTAATTGCCTCCCGATGGGGCCCACAAAAGCCCAACGAGAAGGGGACGAAAAGAAAAGGCGCGCCCAGCAGCATAACTTCGGGACTTATCCTTTGTAGTGGCTGGGCGGCAGGGTTCACTAACCACAACTTACCAGAATTTTCATAGCCACCCCTCACAACAAGTTTCCTTTAGGGTAAAGAGGTTCAAGTAGTGCCACACAGCTTGCCCGTGTTTGTGTCAGTTCGCGCAGTGAAAACAAATATTGATGTATATTTTGCGGTAGAATGAGAAGATTGTTCGGTAAATTGTGGACAAAGATAACGCAATATTATGTTTATAAGTTACAGCCTTTATTTGCAAGCAAGTTCGACGGAGGTTGAATGATACCTACCTCGCACTATTTTCGACGGCGCCTGTAAACAAACTGCTGTGTTCTCAGTCAGCTTTTTTTTTCTCACTGCACCCTCGTGCATGGTACTGCGCGCATGATCCTGACCGTGCTTCTTTTCGTGCCTGTCATTTGTCATTCTGTCGGGATGGTGCGCGCTAAATTTGTGATGCCGTGCAAGTGATCAGTTCCGTGGTGTCGCGGAAATTACACACCCGAGTGTAAAGTGCCGGTGTTGTGGTTTCCTCAAGAAGACCAGTTGCGACGAAAATGGATACGTGCGATACGCCGAGAAGACTTTCAACCTACACTGAACTCCAGGGTGAGCTCCTGCTGAAGCATGTGCTGTGGTGCAGTACAAAAATTCTGCTTAAGAACTTCTGTTGCCGACTGAATGACAAGATCGCGGACGCTAGCGCAAAAACAAAAGAAAGAAAGCTTCAAACGCTGAGCAAGTGAGTCACTGTGTTCACAGCAGGACTGGTGTTCTTTTAGTGCAATAAATCCGTTTATTCTAAAGTCATCATAAATGCATTTGTAGTGTTCGATCTGCATGCTTTTAAAAGATAGCTGGCATCATTAAAATGTTTCGCTGCAAAAAAAAAAGGTTGCTTGCGGAGAAGTCACAAAGACAGGCCTAATAACACATGTTTCACTAATCAAGACGTATTAATTCCCCCCAAAATACTTTACGCTCGGTAGCAAAAAGTAAATGGCTCAGGATTGACGTGAACGGGTTCATAAAAAAAATTCGAGTAATTTTGTGGTGATACTTTTATCTGAATGTGGAGCGACATGCCCTACAATTTAGGATAAGCGCAATAGTTCAACATGGCCGCATCGTTTCCTGCGAAATATGACAAATAGTCCTGCCCCTTCGAGTTTCAGCGTAGTGTGTGAAGGACTGCTTCTAAGGGATTTTAAAAAAAAATTAAAAGTCTTTATCGAGGTGAAAATTTTCTTACCAACTCACTCTTTTTAGAGGCATCGGCTGGAGACACCTCCGCGCGCAATATAACATTTTTCATTATCCTTATAATGGCGTCCACGAATGATCAGCCAGTTAGTCATATAATAATCCTATTTTGCCGTCTTGCTTTGCATTACGCTCTCACAGCGCTTTTTAGCACGTGGCAGTGAACCTGAATGCATGTTACAACAAAATATTCGTAATGATGCTGTTCGTACGTGACAAAAAGAACATATTTAAAATAAGAACAGGTAAAGTTCAAATTTAGCTTTACGTTCAGTCTTTCAGCATGTATTGCATTGTACTGCCCAAAAACTATCCAAAACAAGCGCGTGTGCTTCGTGTGTTAATGTTTTGTGCTTATAACTTCACTTAAAACTATCTAACTTCTCCTCGTTTGCGATTGCAGCTGAAAAACGTTAGAGTTAGTTGCAAGTGCAGCACATTTAAATCCCATATATACATCTACAATGTAATGAATGAGGAGGCTCCTATTGTCTGATGAATTTATAGTTAGTGCGGTTAATGGTTAGACAAGAAAGTATTCGCGAGCAACAGTGCAAACGATTTTTGTGGCCACCGATTATGTTTACTCAAACAACACAGCCTGGCGTTACATGGTCGGGAAACTATGGGGTCATGTCCAAGCATAGGAACAGAAACAGAATACTACGACCCCACAATTTTTGCAGTGACACGGCACTAAACCTGATCAGTGCCTCCGCTTCCGTGCTCTGCGGGCGGCGCGCGGCCGCCCCTGCCGTGTGACGTCACGGCGGCACTCCGCAGGCCTTGAAAGTCTAGGTGGTGTTGGTGTTGGGCGCCTCCTCTCCACTTCGGGCGAGAGAGCTCTCGCTCGCGTAGCGGGCGCTCCGCATTCCGACGCGTGAGGGCGCTCGTGTAGCCCTCGCCGTAACGGCGGGCGCTACTTCCTCCTCCTCTCTCCGCTCGCCGTCGTCGAGAGCGGTCGCTGTCCTGCATCTCGATAACGATGATGGCGGACCGGGGCAACGGTACCAGCAACACGAGTGAAATATCTTTCTTTGTAGTTGTGTGCGTGTGTAATCTCTCGGACTACTCATTAGATCACGATATCCGCCGTAATCGCGCAATCAACAACCGTGCATTCGAACTTACACACTCTCCCCCTCGGGGAAGTGCGAGGGAATTTTTTGCCAGTGATTTTTCTTTTGAGCTCACCCCTCTTGTAATGCCTGTCGACCAGGCCTTTGAGGTACTAAAAACTAAATAAATAAATAAAACATAAATAAACAGCCATGGATTCAACGCCATTTCCCATTTCGTAGTTCCGGTAAGTGAAAAGTGTGTAGTTACCATAGAAACCAAACGGTAAATATAATGGTAGCTACGTTCCTTAACCTAACGAAAACGACGAACTGAAAGCTAATGGGCACTTGAAACGACCCTATGGCTGCCTCGCATAATAATCGGGGTTCCCCTACGAGAAGATGGTGTAATTTTTTCCTGAACTATATTTTTATTACAAATATTCAGTTCTCCGGTTGGTATCTTTTTGAGTTCTTTTGTTGACGGGTTTTGCAAAACAGATTTTTTTTTTCAGTTCTCATTCTCCTTTTGAGTGTTGCCACATTAGATGGGTTTTATTCACTATGTTTGTTTGACTTTAGAGGCAGCCTTGTGGTCTTTCAGGGGATTGTCCTTGCACCCGCTTGCTTCGTAGCTGTTTTTTTTTGTGTTTCTCGGGACCAGCGAGTGCACGTCAGAGAGCCATGAAGCCCTCCGCGACATAGAAATCCTGTAGTGTTCCCGCAAGTGTCTTGGACGTGATTCTGACCGTTTCGTCGTGTCAAAATAATGAGTTGCCCTCTGGAAGGACTGATTAAGGTGTGTGTGTGTGTGCCGGCCCGAAGTCTCTACCTAGGACAGGACTCCCTCCTACACGGGCTGCAACCCAATGTCGTCGGGAACTTCCCGCCGGCCGGAGTTGCTGTTACGATTGGCGTATTTGCATTGCGACGACCGTTTGCAATGCTATCGGGTTCAATCACCCAACCCTTCCCGTCGCCTGGTTTTCGCCGTTGCCTGCCCCCCACCCCCTCCCTTTATCGACGGGGAGCGACAAGACTTTCTGCGCAAGGACGCGGGGGCGAATAATTCGGCTACTGGACACAAGCCGTTTTCCGTGGTTTCACGGTACCCCAAGCGGCCGCCGGCAAGGCAAGCCACAATGGCACCGTTTCGATTGACCCGACGAGGGCGCGTTGAATTGAAATAAACAGGTTTTTTGGACTCGACGCACTCATGTATAAGCGGACGCGGGAAGACGAAAAGCCGTCGGGGCGAGTCCGGTCGACTCACAGCCAGGGGGTGGGTTGACGTGCTCGTCGGGCTGCGTCGGCGGGGCCGTGGGGAGCTGAATATCGTTTTTGCATGTTTATAACGCGCGAAATTGTACCGCGCGGGTAGGTTCGCGCAGGAAAATTCGAAAACATAATTGGACGTCGGCTTTACCGCGCAGATGTAAAATACATGACACTACTTACCTAGACGAAGGAGATTTTATTTTGCGCGTGCAACTGTGGCAGCCAAATATAAATTGTGCTCCGTAAACTTGCTTATCCAGCTCCTGCAGGGAATAAAACTGTAGTGAAAACATTGAAGCTGTTCGCGATGTCAAGTGTCAAGTTACAATCGGTTTAAAGCCCGATTGTAACGGGCGCACATATTTTAAGGCTAGCTTTTAGCAAAAGTAGGTGCACGCTGGAATCGTAAAAATACGGTAGCTCCTTCTCCGGCAATCCCCCTGTCCCCTCGCCTCGACTCGTTGAATGGAGCTCATATATACGCGTGAGGGGTCGAGGTAACTGAACCCACCAGTCGACTCGACCCTCCCTCGTCGGGTCCATGTATCCGGGGCTAATGAGCGAGAATGGTGCAGGGAGGGATGAACAAAGGCGTGCTGCGTTGCTCCTCCGGCGGCAATCTTCAGCAGCGAGCCGAGCGTCGGGGGATCGCTTTGTTGTGGGTCCGAGACGCCGCTATTCAGGAGGGTTGCACCACCGAAGCCAACCGACTGACCTGTGAGGGGGAAAGGGCCCGCTCTTTGTGAGTGTGTGGACATCAGTTTCAGCGCCCCGGATGGGTGCGTCCTGACGTCAGCCGAGAAAAAGGGGGAAACGAGGCGGACCCAACCAGGTTATTAATTCTCGTGCACGCAGGAGCGCAGAACCCTGTTGACTCAGCCAAACGCCATGTAAATATCTGTACATAAAGTTTGTTTCTTCGCCCTACTCGGCCCAAATGTTTGCACCAACTCCGGATAAAGGATCACCATCACCGATCACGCTACCAGATCTGCAACAGCACTTCTTTAAGAGAGCTTAAAATCGAACGTCCTTTCGAGTGTGTTTCCTTTTTGCGCAATATGAACTATTACCTCAAGTCTCGTACCGTGGGAGCCCCTTTCGATGAAGCGAAACGCTTGAGTATCTCAGTGAAATCGTGAGCGCCACTGACAGATTCCAGCGGAGAAATTTTGCCGACAATAAACAAAACTGAAAGGTTCCTGCTGATCTGCTTCTATGACCCACCACAACCTCCCCTTTGCTTTCCGAGGTTTTCTTGACTGCCAACCTTTATTGTTACAATGCGCGCGGATGCGCCGCCACGTGGTATTTTTCATATTTCGCGGGTTTTCTTTATCAGGCAGAATAAATGAGTACGCAATTATTTTGTCGCTGAAAATACTGCAGTTAGATGCCCCTCGTCGATACCTACAAATGCCTCATTGACACTTCAGTGATTAGGACAGTAATTATCGAGTTAGATAATTAATTACAAATATTTAGTTAAGTCTCATTAACGAAAAAAATAGTCACCGCATCTTCACAGTACTGCAAACATTATCCACTAGGTTTTCTTCGAGTTACGCCATTACTGTTTTTTTAAAACTTGGTGCATGATAGCTGCGACACCCCGTATATATATACTGCAAGTCAGAATAGGAAATGAGGGCTTGTTGAATAAGACAGAAGTAGGGTTGGCAGTCAAGAAAACCTCGGAAAGCAAAGGGGAGGATATGGTTGGTCACAGAAACTGATAAAGAATTTAGAGAGAAAGTGGAGAAACAATTACCGCAAGGTGGGATCCGCGGTCTTGTGCGATAACCACTACGCTACCGGCGGGGCTCTTTTTTAGGTTTTCTTGACTGCCAACCCTTACTTCTTCTGTCATATATATTTATATATATATATATAATATATATATATATACTATATAGACATACATAGCTTGAAATGAGGGGCTCGTTGTTTGTTGAGGAAATACAGAAGATAGGTCGGCAGTCTACAACGCCAAAGGAGGCATAGGGGTGTTGTTGGGCTCCTTTTTTTACTAGGGTTAATGAAGTTAACATTTTTTAAATACAGGGAATAAAGAAAGCAAGAAAAAAAAGGGCCCATCTCCCCGCGAGGGGGACTCGAGTAATGCGTCGCATAGGGGGTGGGTTGTATTGCGTTAACGTTTAGTGTTTGGGAGTTGGTGGTAGTGAATGCGTTGTATCAGCAGCTTCTTGACGGAAGTTTGAATGAGTCAAGGATATAAGGCGCGTTCGTAGCCCTTCATACTGTATCGGTTTTGTGGCGCAGTGGGAAGAGTACCATGTACCTCGCGTTCCGCCCACAGGTAGTGAATGCGTTGTATCAGCAGCTTCTTGACGTAGTTTGAATGAGTGAAGGATATAAGGCGCGTTCGTAGCCTTCCATTCTGTGTCGGCTTTGTGGCGCAGTGGGTAGAGCACCATGTACCTTGCGTTCCGCCCGCGGGGTCGTGGGATCGAAACCAGGCGCCGGTAAGAATTATTTTTTATATAGTGTAGGGAGAGGGGTGCGGACCTGTTGTTGAGAGGGAGGAGGGTATTGTGATGCGGGAGGAGGAGGAGTGGGGGAGAGGGCGCACCTGGAACGGCTGTTGCGGACGCCGAGGCACGCCAACGCCGACAACGCCGGGTGACATCGTGAGTTAAAGAAATGCTCTGCATTTAAAACGCGCCCAGAGTGGGGACTGAACCCACGCCTTTCGATTACATCTCGAATGCCTTACCAATTCGGCTATCTGGGCGACTGTGTTCTCCCTCACTTTCCGGGGTATTTATATTTACTAGAACTGTATCTAACGCTTGAGGGTGGTAGCCAGCGCCACTCTGACTACCCGGGAAGAAGGGTACCTTCTTTTCATCCCCCAGGGCGTGACTGTAATGTATACAGCCTGTCATGAGCGGGTAACTGGCGGGACGCCCTCTTATGCTACCTTGGCATCAAACCTGCCAGAACCGAGACCCTCACTAGGCTTTCGCAGAATAATATAGTTTGAAATGAGGGGCTCGTTGAGGAAATACAGAAAGATAGGTCAGCAGTCTACAACGGCAAAAGAGGCATAGGGCTGTTGTTAGGCTCCTTTTTTTTACTGCGGTTAATGAAGTTCACCCGGCTTGCACCGGAAATCGCCTCTATGGAAAGGGGCGGCTGCAAAAACGCACGAACTTCTTTTTTTTAAATATAAGGCAGAAAGACAGAAAGAAAGAAAAACATGTGCCCAACAACACCCCTATGCCTCCTTTGGCGTTGTAGACTGCCGACCTATCTGTCTGTATATATATATATATATACGGGACGAGGGATTCAGTAAGGACACATATCAAGGTTGCAGTCGTCATTGCCAGTGCTATTCGGCTGTTGCCGAGATATTTAATAGTGCCGAATGACGTGTGTTTGTCATGTTTCTTTAATACAGTGCTAAATAGGCGAAAATATAAGTCGAGAAAAAATCCGCCGTTTTTCCGGGAGCGGGAGTCGAGCCCACATCTCCGCATAACGCGTGCGGTGCGTTAACCAATTACGCTACCCCGCAGCGGCTCCCCTCTCGACTTTTACCGGGGGTTTATATTTACAAGTGCTCTGAGGCCGGTCAACTAGCGCCACCCCTCGACAACCGCTTGAGACGTAGAACGTCTTTTTTCCAGCGGCCGCCACGTAAGCACTGTATTAAAGAAACATGACAAACACACGCCATTCGGCACTATTAAATATCTCGGAAAACAGCCGAATAGCACTGGCAATGACGACTGGCAACCTGATATGTGTCCTTACTGAGTCCCTCGTCCCGTATTCTTCTGTTCTGCTACATGCATATGAGGACTATGGCTCCAGCAGTTCGGATATGCCAATTGCTACCCCCGACATCCGACCACGTCTTACGTGGATGGCCACTGGAAAAAAGACGTTCTACGTCTCAAGCGGTTGTCGAGGGGTGGCGCTAGTTGACCGGCCTCAGAGCACTTGTAAATATAAACCCCCCGGTAAAAGTCGAGAGGGGGAAGCCGCTGCGTGGTGGTAGCGTAATTGGTTAACGCACCGCACGCGTTATGCGGAGATGTGGGTTCGACTCCGCTCCCGGGAAAAAACGGCGGAATTTTTTCTCGACTTATATTTTCGCCTATTTAGCACTGTATTAAAGAAACATGACAAACACAAGTCATTCGGCAACTATTAAATATCTCGGAAACAGCCGAATAGCACTGGCAATGACGACTGCAACCTTGATATATATACATATATATTCTATTTCTGACTCCAAGTGACCTTCTATGGAAACCTGTTCACTTTTCCATCAGACATGGGCAGCTCACAAGGGCCGTATTCAATCTTCCATTGAGTTTCTCAAAGATCGCAGGGGGTCTATCGGAAATGGCAACGCACCGCAGGATAGAGGACCATCAGTGCGGGGACCATCTTGCCGACGCATTGAGAGCACTCTATACACACGTTGTGTATTAGGGTCACCGCCGTTCTAAATAGAATTCCTATTTCGGTTTTTTTTTCTTTTCCGGCAGAAACCTTTCCGGGCACAGTTTTCGGAGGCATGCATTCCGTCTTCATCTAGAATTTCCTCCCTGCTGTACAAAAAAGTTTCTTTTTTATTGCACCTGTTTCATGGGGAGCTATTTATTTGCGGTTAATATCTCTTTATTTTGCGTACGTCTTAGTTTCGGTCAGAAGGCGGCTGTTCATATTTACGCAGTGTTTTGAGCGCGTGTGTATCTTGCACTGTCCTGTATAAAGCCGGCCTGCAGGGTTCTTACGACAAGATGAAATACATCTAGTTCTCTGTGGTTCGAACTATATAAATGTCGGTGGTGTTTGTGTACAGAGGCGAGTAACCATAGGTATATCCCGTCGTACTGGTGGCCGCACTCTCTTTATTTTCGGTGTGCCTTCACTCACCGAGGCGACAGTGAGGCAATGCAACATGCGATGCCAAATACAAAGAACAAGTCGAGAAATATGCCTTGGTTACAATCACAAGACGACTGTTTATGATTTTATTCAATGTAGAGATATTCGTTTGCATATAGTATAAATCTTTAACAGTTCCCTTCTTCAAGACGGTTATATACGCTCAAATCAAGCAATCCAGAACAGATTCAAGGTGATATAAAAAATCTGAAACCACGTGATACCTTCGCCAAGACTTACTGTGTTGAGATGGAAGTCCTTTATTAAGGATAGATAATGTTCTTTGCCACACTCCGTAATTTCACAATAAAATTCCTGGGGCTTTTGTGTCTGCTCACACGCCCTGAAAGCAAAAACCTGTTACCCGCGGGAAGACCACGACGAAGAGCCTGCCGGTATGGTTGCGTATCGGCTCCTGCTTCAACGGCTTCTTAACCCTGTTTGCTACTATTCACCTTCTTCTCAGTGATTCCCCGTTGATAACAAAGCGCCCCGCTTCATTTTGATACCCAGTGTCCCCAGTTTTTCTAACCACGGGATTTTTTTCAGCCCCACCACCACCACTGCCACATTAGGCCTCGGCGCAATCATGTGGGCGCCGCCGCACTGCTGCGGCCCCCTGTGCTGGACTTGCAGACGGCGTCGCTTCTACCTCCTGCGTCTGCAACGCCACTCATTACTACGCTGCCCCCACTGACCGCGGCTACGCCGCCACTGGTCCTTGATGTAGCTGCCCCTCCAACAGTGCTTCGCACTTGTACACCACCAAGCAGTTCATATACCACCAATGGAACAGCGCCCCATAGTGACCCAACTGTGGCATATGAAGACATCTATATGCAAGACGACGTGCAATATCCGCCGAGTGTTCCCAGCTCAGTTGATGTACCCCCAAAATACCCAGAAACAAACTCTCAACTCGGACCTCTCAATGACCGTGCTTCGTGGACTCGGCCAACCTCTTCCACCAGCATAACCGCGAACAAAACTGATCGGGTGAGTAGGCCACGCTCTCTGCTCTTGCTAAGACCGCTCGCTAAAATCAGCGTAAATGACATTCCCAAACATACCCTGGCGCATCTAATCGGCACAACTGCACCAAACCCTTAGCTTGCTTTTACATCACAGTGTACGACTATTCCCACATGCAACGTCTCTTATAAGCCACTCAGTTACATTTCCTCCAGAGCGGATCCTGAGTCACCATTCCAATTGAAATCAAGCTGTCCCCGTATGGGCCCAATATCTCCAGAGGTGTTATTGAAGTTGCACCCTATGAAACAAATGACAAAATTCGAAAATGGATTCGCTGCGAACAAGCCAAAATCATAACATGCCACCGCCTTGGCCACTCCAGTAGAGCATTCTTAACGTTCGACTCTCCCAATCTCCCAAAAGTGGTAAAGTACTATATGGCCACAATCAAAGTGTCGCCATACAAACCATGTCAAATGGTATGTTACAACTGCCACAACATCGGGCATATGTCTCGACCTTGTCCTTCCCCAACCATTTGTCGCAACTGTGGGAAAATGCATCCTGACACAACAGACTGTGGACCCACCATCTGCTGCGTCATTTTCGATGAGTTGGGCCACATTGCACTGAACCCTACCTGCCGTGGAAGAGTTCCCACGCCACCCAACAAGTCCCCTGCCAAGGACCGCACCAATGGCATCTTTTGGGCGGATCTTGTGCAGCAAAAAGATAATTCATTCCCTCGCCTTCCCACTATGCAAACCATTACAAACGAGCCCAAACGTAATTCTCAGTCGAAAAACTCTAACAATATGGCACATATTCTTGCTCAGCTGAATGCCCTTCGTGCGAAAAATCAGCAACTCAAGGCCGAAGTCACGGAACCTAAACGAGCCCAACAACCAAGATTTCCACCCTCCAGTCAACCGCCCCCCTGTCAACCGCCGTCCTCCTAGCCGTCCACATCGACGAACCAATCATCCACAAGGCGCACTCGAAGCCCTAGTACTAAATGCACTCCTACCTCCAAATACAAAGTGGACCCCCAACTTACTCAAGTACTGCAAACTATACGTACTGACCTACATCAAGAATGACTCGCACGACAGGAATATTGCAAAAACACGCATGCCTATATCGACACACAGGTAAATCAACTAAAGGAACTTCTATAACAAGTCATTATTCGCCTTCCACCCATTGACCCAACCAAAGAGCCCCCGAGAAAGATCCCACCTCCACGTCCGCAGATTGTTTGATGACTTCCCCAGTAACTGCACTACAGTGGAACTGCCGCAGCTCTCAGAACCAACGCACTACTTTACTGATCAAGGTTCAACTGTCCCAACCTCCCTTTATTCTCCTCCAAGAAACACATGGAACTCCGAGTATCCCCGGTTATGGAACATATGCGAACTCATCTATCACGCAAGTGACGCGCGGTAGGTCCAAAGTAAAATCAACTCTCACTCCAGGATATGCCGCCGTTCTTGTACAGTCCCCCATCGCTACCTCTCCCGTTATCCTCCCTGAGTTCTCGTCCTGTAATAACGAAGTCGTTGCAATTCTCACACTCCTCCCTTCTGGCCGCAAAATTATTCTCGTCTCAGCCTGCTACCAACATATCGACAGTGCCTCACGTTGCTCCTAGTTTGCCTGAATCCCGGCTCTCGTCACCCGTCACCCAATTATTCCAATACTATTTGTGGTGACTTCAACGCCCCTCACCCACAATGGGGTTACAGCCGCCCATCTGCTCGAGGAAGCCCTCTCGCCGACACCATGGATCTCCACAATTTCCTGCTTATAAATGAACCTTTGCAAAAGAGAAGAATTGGGCTTCATAATGCTCAGGAAGACACCACACCGGACCTCATTTGCGCAACACCCAATCTCATCAAATGTTGATCCCCCTACTCTACAACCTGGGGTAATGACCACTTCCCCCTCCTTATAACGTTTTGTGGCAAAAAGACGCGAACTAAGCAAACACTTTCATGACTTGATTGGGACACCTTCCGCGAATATATCGATCAAAAAGACCCCCCTGCCTCCTTCGATGATTTTGCGAATCTTATTTGAACTTGTACCCAAGCAGCCACCGAAGAAATCAAGTGCTCTTCTGACCCACCAGCTCCCGATGCCCATCTCACAAGAGAGAGGATAAACATCTTTAATTTGGAGCTTAATGGTGCAAACCTCTGAAAAAAACAGCACTATCTCACCCAACTGTACCGCTCTACCGGCAAACGTCATACAATCCTTGTCCGCATCCACCCGCCAGTGTAAACGCATCACGTCATATCAACGTTGCCTTTCCAATAACCACTGGAATGATCTCTGTGCCACACTCGGTCATGGAAAAGGCCTTCGGGCTCTCTGGAAGATTCACCAGTCTTGGACCTAAGAAAAATTCACCCGCATTTCCCCGAAGGGGGGCATGGGGAAGTGCGAATGCACGCGTGATGAGAAGGAACTCTTCTTGGCCAATCGCCCTAAGTGGGTATGTGGTGGGGTCGCTTTCGCACTTAAAAACTCTTCTTGGCCAATCGCCCTAAGTGGGTATGTGGTGCGGATGGACGGACGGCGGTGGACGCGTGATTCAGGGTCGCTTAAGAAGTGCATTCGCACTTAAAAAACAGGGACTTCCCCTACTTGCTACCCTCACGCTCACAAAAGACGCAGTTACCATTGAACATGACATTATTACGGCTTTCTTCCCCCACGCCCAACTCCATTCGCCTCCTCCGCTTCCTACATACTCCTTTCATCGCCACAGGACGATCTCGACCTCCCCTTCACCTTCAGTGAACTTAACACGGCCATTCACCAAGGTAAACCCAAATCTGCCCCTGTACATAACGGTGTGACCTGGAAACAACTGCGCAACTTGCCAAAACCTGCCCTTGTTGCCTTACTTGGCCATGTTAACCGCTTCTGGGAAACTGGTGAAGTTACTGAGAATCTTAAGCTCACTCTCATCTTCCCTATTCCCAAACCCAAGAAACCTTGCACCGGCAAAACTGACCTCACCAACCTCCGACCCATATCTCTCTTACTCCTGTTTTCTGCAAACTCATAGAAAGACTAATCAATAACCGTATCACCCATTACCTCGAATATGTCAAACCATACTTTCACCCTGCGCAGACTGGCTTCCGCCCTAACCTCAGCACTCTGGATAGCCTTTGGCTATTACGAGGACTGATCAATCGCTCCTATCACAACCACTCTCCTCCCGACTTGATCCTAGCAGATCACCTACGCAAGGCTTTTGATCGCGTCAACCAATCCGCCATATTAGAGCAACTGGCGCACGCTTACCCAAGCACCCGGGTATAAATCTGGATCCGATATTTTGTGAACGCTCGGCCAATACGACTTCAAGTATCTCACCCAGGCTGTACTCCTCGCACTTACGACCTCGACACGGGGTACCTGAGGGATCCATACTTTCCCCGATACTCTTTAACCTCGCCGTGGTGAGGGACGCTCGAAATCTCGAACGTGACTCCGCTGCACGATTCACAATATATGTCGACGATGTAACCATATGAACTGAATCAGCCGACTTTTCATGCTCTGAAGACAAGCAAACCGAACTCCAAGCCGCCGCAAATAGCCTTGAATGCTCCTTGACTCCTCTTGGTCTCGAATTAGCCCCCGAAAAATCCGAATTCTTACCCGTATTTGGCCACAAAACCACTCCGCACTATAACCGTCCAACTCTTCTTCTCGCCAGTACTCCTATAACTGCTAGTTTTCAACCCATACGACTACTCGGAATCCCAATAGGACACAAAAACAGCCCGTGAATATGTTTAAAGCAACTGAAAGCTAAATGTAAAACAATTCAACATGTCATACATCGCCTCTCCAACAAATTTGGTGAAGCAAGCCAGAAGGCAACCCAAACTTTAGCACACGCTCTCGCAATTGGTACCATAACTTACGCATCCCAAACCTACGACCTCAACAAAACGGCCATGAGAACGCTTCAACATCTGCACCGAGCCAGCCTTCGCACCATCAGTGGACTACCAAAACATACTCGTCTGGACAACTTGCAAGCTGCAGTTGCTCTTCCCCCATTGAAAAATATAATTAAAGTGCAAGGGAATCAATCCCTTCATAAGCGCACATTAACTCATCAAGGTGTCTCTATCATCTACTCGGACAGAGTCAAGCCACCCGAAGCCTCCGACATCCCATCGCCTCTAGCTCCGTGAAGCCGCCCTTCTGTCACGGACTCTAGGACAACCCATCCCGTCCCGCGTAGCGCCCGCCCCGTCCGCGCGGCCCGCATCAACGCTCTCCGAAACAGGAAACTCCTCTACGAAATCAACATTTACACCGACGCGAGCATTTCTCCGCCCTAGTTGGCACCGCATGGGCTTCGCCTGAACTCCCTTCCATCCAAGGCAAACGATCTCTTAATATCGCATGTGCTACCATCCTCGAAACGGAACTTCATGCTATCATTCAAGCCATAGACTACCTCATGTTTGAGTTTTACTCCTCTGTGCCTTCCCAGATACGCATTCTTACGGTCTCTTTCGAAGCCCTACAGATTCTAAAATGTCCCACATCGACCAATGCCTTCGCCAACAAAATCATTCATCAGATCTCCATCCTGAAATCTAGTGGCATTCATGTTCGCATCGACTGGTCACCTGGACACGAGGAGTCATCACCGGGGGACCAGGCAGCCCAGTCGGCTGCGCGGGAGTGTATAACTTCTAGTCCTCCGCTGCTACCTGACTTGGCTCCTCCACCTACTGACGCATTACCACCTGCGATACAGCTTCTACGTTACAAAAAGGAAAAAAAAAAGACCGCCAACCGTCTTTTTATCCGCCCTGCCCTCGCTCCCAAGATCAGCCGAAATTTTCATAAACAAATATTTTGCCAATGCTAGCCTTACCCCTAAGACCTTCCGTAAATGGTACTGTGCCGCCTCGATGTCCCCTTCTGCGTCTACCCCACGCCCAACCATCTCCAGAACCTAGTTTGCCACTGCCCGAAGTTCGCGCGCTACAGAACCTTCAAGCCTCCAAATGTAACTTATCTTACATCGACCCTTGAACACTCCATGCTGGCTTTAATTGCACATTTTTCTCTAAAAAGCGGTCGAGCGCGAGCAGTTTAAAGTCGTGAGCCTGCCCTCCTCACCCCACGCGGCCTCTCCAGCCTTCTCAAGGAGTCCACCTGTTTCGGGTCGAACTGTACGCATTTGAGATGTCCCAAATTACAACCCCCCTTATACTCCTCCTTCCCCCACTTGACGTAGAGTCTTCCTGCCACAATAAAGGCTACCTCCTCCGCCACCTCCTGTTACCCTTACCCAAAACATCTTTACTGCTCCATTCTATTTGTATCCCTTTCTGCTCATTTGTTTCTTCGCTTTTTTGCATGTGATAATATAACAAGCAGGCTTCTAACACATCGGTGCAACTTCTCTACATAGTTCTACGTTGTTGGTTTGTACTTGTTCTACTCACCGTCCGTGACGTGTATGTGCCTTGGATAGGAACCACCCTAATATATTATTCCACTGTTTCCAGAATGTAGAGATGGCGTGGTAATACCGCACTCTGGATACCTGAGTTCAACTCCCTTACAAATTAGAACGTACTTTTGTTTACTTTTTACTGTGGCGGCCGGGTTCTGTCACAGAAAACAAACACAAAGGGTATCTCCGACAATGAGGCACATAAGTCCTTCGCCTTAAAAACTAAAAAAAGTGCACAGGCTCTTGATAACTGTTGCTCCATAACGAGCTACGGGAAGGCGTCACTCAGTCGGGTATTCGTCTGAGCTGTAGAGGGAAAAAAATTCCCCGCATTTCCCCGAGGGGAAGAATGTGAAAGTGCGAATGCACGAGTTGAATTTGCGCGGTTCGGTAATGTTCGCGAAAGAGAAATCACACACACACACACAACTACAAAGAAAGAAAGATGCATTTATTCACAGACACCTATTTGTGTTGTCGTTGTACTTGATTGCTAGAGGGGATCTCAGCTTTGAAATTTCGTGTCAGCACTCCTTTAAGCAGGTGCATTAGCCCTTCTCACGCCCGATTCTTGGCCAATCCCCCACGTGGGTATGTGCCATGTCAGCGGCCAGGCAGCGCGCGCCCATCTCCCCCCGTTGCCAAGGAAGACGAGGAGATTCCTGGCCAATCCCCCACGTGGGTATGTGCTATGTCAGCGGCCAGGCTGCGCGCGCCCATCTCCACGTGCGCGGACATCGCCGGTGGACGCAGGTTCAGGGTCGCTTAAGAAGTGCATTGCACTTAAAACACAACGTCTCTTTAAGGATGGAGGATCGAGAGAGTAGAATGAAACTTTATTGAAAATGTCCTGCGGAGGGTGTTGGGGAACCACGCAGGGTCGCCCCGCCACCCGACTTGTTTATGGCGTTCTTCGTGATGTTGCTCCCCAAGCCTACGCTGGACCAGCCCGCAGATGGCCGTTGGGGACGTGTCCTCGACCACCCGCAGGCTCAGTCTCTCGCGCTTGCCGGGAGGAGAGAGCCACCTCGAGCCGATGGACTGCCAGTAGCTGACTTGCTAGTTCGTGTGAATACATGACTCTTTCTAGTCTTCTGGCAGCCGTCCAGGGAATGCTGCCGCTTTCTGTGGGGTTGTAGTTCACAGTTCCACAAGATGTGGGTCAGGGTCTCGCCTTCCTCGCCTTAGAGTTTTTGCACACACTGCACACGTCGCTGCGGAACACTTCCGGGCACACGTGGCGCGCGAGCGCCGAGTCAGCACTGATCGCGTCTGTATCTGCCTATAAAGCACTGCTTGTTCTCGCGTGAGTTTAGGGTGGGGTGGGGGCATGGTCCGACGACCGTACCTGTACCACCCCAGCACTTCTGCATACTCTTGTATGGGATCGTTTTTCCTTCGTCGTCTCGGTCGCCTGTGTCGGCGTTCACTGCACCACACCTTTCACACAGTCTTCGCAGTCCGCCCCAGGCCGTTGAGACGAGGGAGGTGGTGGTCGTCGCGCATCTGGTGAGAGTTCGCGCGGCGGCGTCCGCCGTCGTCGTTACGGTTGGGGGTGGTAGCTGCTACTGCACCCGTTGCTGTCTGTGAGTAGTGTGTGCCGGGAACCACCTTAGATGGGTGGTGGGCACTGCGTCGCGCACTGGTTTACGCACTTCACTGCACACCGTATCACTTTCCACCTGCTTCGCTGCACACCGTGTTTGTTGCGTAGTTCTTGATGGCTGAGCGCGAGTCACTCAGGATTGTGGAGCATCGGGGATCCGTGAGTGCCAACGCTATGGCCATCTCTTCTTCCGCCTGGCTTGCCGACGATGCTCGGACGCTGCAGGCGTTGCAGATTCACCGGTGGTGGCCTTGACCACCACGGCCACGTAGGTGTCTTGTATATGTGGGTATTTTGCTGCGTCGACGAAGAGGGCCCCGGTGTCGGCAGCGTATGTGTCTGTAAGGGTCTTTGCTCGTGCTGCGCGTCTTCCCGGGTTGTTGGCCGGGTTGACGTTCCTGGGCATTGGTGAGACTTGGAGTCGTCGCCTGGCGCCTTCCGGTAGGGAGGGGGCTGCTTGTGTTTGCGGTGTTTCTGCCTCTGAGAAGCCCAGTCTGGTGAGTATGTTCCTCCCCGTCTTAGTCCTCCTGAGGCGTTCTATTTGGGCTGTCCGCTGGGCCTCCGCAATTTCTTCTAGGGTGTTGTGGACGCCCAGCTCAAGTAGTTTGGCCGTGCTGGCGCAATTGAGGAGTCCCAGGGCAGCCTTGTAGGTCTTGCGTATCGCAGCGTTGATTTTGTCTCGTTCGTGGGCCTTCCAGCCGTGAAAGGCCCCGATGTAAGACACGTGGCTTGTTGCAAATGATTGGACCAGCCGGAGGAGACTTGCCTCTTTCATGCCTCGATGCCGGTTGGCCACGCGCTTGATGAGGCGTGTAGCCGCCCCCAGTTTGGTCACCAGTCTGTCGACTGTGGTTCCGTTACCTCTGCTTGCTTCGAGGAACATTCCGAGCACTCGGAGCATCGTGACTCTTGGGATGACGTGCCATCGCTTGTGTGTATTGTGATCTTTTCTTGCGCCTTGGGCGGCTTGTTTCCGGTATCTTCCCGGTGGGGGATGATGAGGAGTTGTGACTTCTGTGGTGAACATTAAGGCCCGTGTGTGCAAGGTGGCTTTCAATGGTGTTGATCGCGGCTTGTAGCGTTTCTTCTATGTTGCCGTCGCTGCCCCCCGGACACCCACAGCGTGAGTTCGTCCGCATATATAGTGTAGCGGACTTGCGGGACCTCCGAGAGCAGGCGGTTGGCCACTCCAATCATGACCAAATTGAAGAGTAATGGCGATATTACTGAGCCTTGTGAGTTCCTATGCTGCCCAGCGCTCGTTCTTGGAGTTGCAGGTTTCCCGCCTGGATCTTGACGGTTCGACTGGACAGGAAGTCCCGGATGTAGTTGTAGGTGCGTTGGCCCATTCCTAACCGAGAGACCTGCTTCAAGATGGCCGAGTGGTTCACCTTGTCAAAGGCGCTCTGGAGGTCGAGGCCGAGCACTGCTCTGTTGTCTCTGGTGGGTACTGTCGTGTCGAGGACTTCGTGTTGTAGTAACAGCATAGCATCTGGGGTACTGAGCTTCTCCCGGAACCCTAGCATGGTGTCCGGATAGAGGGCCTTCTCGCTCGAGGTAACGTTGCCACATGTTTCGTAGTACGTGCTCGAGCACCTTTCCCACGCATGACGTTAGTGAGATTGGGCGGAGGTTGGTCTATGCTGGGGGGTTTGCCGGGTTTGGGTATGAGCACCGTGCGGGCCGTTTTCCACTGCGACGGTAGCTTGCCAGTTTCTGCCAGCAGCGGTTGTAGTATTTCGTTAGGGCCGTGATGGCCCCATCGTTCAGATTTCGTAAGGCTTTGTTGGAGATCTGGTCGGGACCGGCTGCGGACTTACAGTTGAGTTCCTGTAGCACGGCCCGGACTTCCCACTCCTCGATGTCTTTATCCAGGTTTGGATTGTCGGTTCCTTGGTAATCTTCGTGCTGTTCTGCAGGGGTACTGGGCAGATATTTTGCATTGATGCGCTTGCCTGTCTCTTCTTCTCCCAACTCCTTTAGTGCTGCGTGCATGGTTTGGGAGAGCCTGTGTTGTTGGCAACCCCTCGTCGATGTCTTCGTCCAGGAGGTGGCGGAGGAGCTTCCATGTCTGGCCCTTGTGTAGTTGACCGTCGGCGGCGCTGCACATGGCGTACCACTGTTGGGTACACAGTTCTTGACTGTACTTTTCGATGGCTCGTCCTATCTCGGCCACTTTCTTTCGGAGCTTGCGGTTATGTCTCTGTCGTTTCCATCGGCGTGTGTAGCGATTTGCGAGCTTCGATCATGTGGGCTAATTTGCTGTCGACTTGGATGATGTCCTCGTCGGTGTCGATTTCGGTGGTGGCTTCAGTCGCCGCTTGCTTGACGGCTGACGTCCACTCTTCGATGTCTGTGATGTCTTGCAGTTGATGGGAATCTTCTAGGGTCTTGCGGAATTGTGTCCAGTTGGTGAGTTTGTGCTGGCGGCGTGGTGCGGTTGTATGGTGTACACTTGTTGGGATTACGACTTCCAGGATGTAGTGGTCGCTTCCCAGGTTGCAGCCCGTATTGGTCCACGTGACGTCTCCCTTAGTCTTGGTTCTACAGTCGGATGGAATGTCAAGTCCGGGTTCGTGTCTTTTGTCGTGGAGTGTCCCGATGCGGGTGGGGGTTTCTGGGTCCGAGTAGAGGGTGTATCCTGCCAGCGTTGGCTTCGTCGAGAAGATCTCTCCCTTTGGTGGTTGTGCGGCTGTATCCCAGCTTCTTTGTGCGGGGCGTTGAAGTCGCCCCCGATAACTATTGTTTCGTTTGCTGCCGTGCGTGTCGCTTTGTGTAACAGGGCTTTGAACTTTTGTTGCCGGTGCGTTGGATTGCTGTAAATGTTGACGAGCAGGAGGGTTTCCTGTCGTTTCTTGCCGACCACCACCTCGGTCGCGCAGTGTTCTATGGTGCTGCGGTCGAGGAAGTAGTCATGCTTGATGAATGTGAGTCCCTTTTTCACGAAAGTACACACTCCCTGCGCTGTCCCCTTGCCACAGTCTCTCGCGCTCGGAGGGCAGGATGGAATGCGGTTCATCGTAGGATGCTCTGCCAGTTTGTGTTTCGGATAAGCGCAGTCCACCACACAAGAATGCCAAGGAATCAGAAGCGCACTAGGGGTACAACGCAGAGAGGACAGCCAATTAAACGCCAGGAACTTGATGCTACTCAAAGCGTAGTCTTGTTTACCAACTAATGCACACAAGCACGATGTGGCAATACGTGTATCCTTCATAAGTATCTAAGACGATGTCGTGACACTTTTTTGTTCAAGCCACGTGAACAGAAAAAAATACCCCGAGGAATCCTTATCAACGTTTAAATCATCCTTTGAACAGCTACAAAGTGTTTTAAGCGTTCGTGCTTCGTCCAGAATCTGTTCTAAAAGACTTATTTTGAAACCGCGTAAAGCACCTCCTCAAATTCTCGCTGGACCTCACTGGCTTCGTAACTCCGATACTTGCATCGAATCCTCGGCAACGCTTAACACTGGTTTGGGTTCCTGGCCACGTTGGCATGTGCGGAAACGCGTTAGCAAACGCGCTCACCCGATCTCGGGTCCGCCCATGTCCTGGCCAACCTTCTACCACCCGCCGACGGTTCGTACTCAACACCGCGCTTCCCGCCGTTACCAATTACACGCCCAGCGCCTATCACGCACCCTGTACCCACCCCCCCGTTCCTCTCTAACTCATGAGGCTGCGTGCCTCATTCGGCAGGCTCAAACCTCTTCACTCCCCTCCCATCCTATTCTTCACTGCATCTATCGGCGCCCTGACCATCCTTCCTGCCCCAGGTGTTCTTCCTACCCATCCATCCCTCATTCTCATTGGGACTGCACCCCGCCATCTCTTGCTCCATCCCTCGCCTTCATCACCTTCTTGGAGCTCTGGCTGTCTCCCCGACCGACAGTCAACATCCAGGCTGCCCAGGAAGCTCTCTACAAACATGTGCAGTGGATCCGCACGAACATTCTTGAGTACTACGTGGATACGGTGAATTGAACTTTCAAATTGGGAGCTGGACTTAGGTACTGCGGAAAATACAAGTTTGTTCTCTCTCTCTCCCCCCAGTGGTGCCAAAGCCTCGATTTCTGAGCTTGATCTTTATCTCTGCGAAAAGAGGAAAGTGATTGCCGAAGTCAGATTATGTTTGGGGTGGTTAACTCTGGTGTAATAAGAGCTCGGTTAAGGGGAATCATTCGTCATGAAGCATAGTTTTCGTTGCAAGCCAGATCTGGCGGCTTTTGCTAAATTCGTTCCGTAGACCCGTTCAACCTGTTAATGCAGCTGTGAAATCAAATTCCGGCCTCGGAACATGCCTTTGTGATGCACAATGCCGCGAATCTGAATAAAACAATAAGCCTGCTCTCGTTTCAGCTACGCACATACATTGCCCTTTTTCGTGGCAGGTGTCGGGATATCTCCCAATGTGAATACTGCCACTCCGTTTTATATGTTCGTACCCATGAGGAACCTTCATCCCCATAATGTTGCACCTGATGAGTCCCGTAATTTCGCAGAATATTGCCAAACGTCTTTGCGAGAGCATCCTCCACTTTCCGTCTGTGTTGACGTGTAACACGAATACTACAGAACATCTCCCATGTCACATCGTAGTGTTCATATCATCAATTCACTTATCTGCATACTCGTTTCATCTGGTTGGCTGGCATGTCGTTCTTAGTTTCATCATAAGCACATTCTCACATTCTGCACTTGGGAACTCACCTTCAAAATGTCCTATATAAAATTGGTAACATTTTACATAAAACCAAAGTAAAAACTACTTCCGACCTTATAATATCGCACGATGATGTGCATTTGTCAGCATTCTTCCTTGCGTTCATAAACACTGTTCAGTATCATTGGTTCAGGTTCCATTCCCCGAAGGCTGAGGTATACAAGGGTCAAATTGTTTAACAAAATTATGCAAGGACCTTTCCCAAGCAGCCTTCACTGGGTGACGCCGGTACCGTCAGTTCGCGTGAGATAGATGCACCCCCAGGCCTCTATTTACCATTAATGGTAGCACTTCAACATAACGACACCACACGCTTTATCCACCCTATTTCCACAACACAAATCGAAGATAGAGGGTGAAAATAATCGCACCCATTGGTTTTTTTTCACGTCTTGTTCCCCGACCGGGTTCGAAACTTCCACTCACCACATTCCTCTTCCTCGCCGATGTCCTGCAAATCCCGGAACAAACATGTAAAGAAGCTCATCTCGTTGCTTTTGTTAGCGTACCAACTATTCCGCTTGAAACAAGAAACTTATACCTGAGGGCACCCCAAAAGGTGTCGAGTGTTCGCCGCTGTTGTTTGCACCTTGCAAACCGCTGTTATTTCTTGTTGCCGCCACACACGCTGCTCCTGTGGGAACAATTAGGCCGAGAAAGACACAGCCATGGGCCCGAGTTCACCCGTTGCGAGAGACCATGAGCACATTGATTGTGAGAGGCGCGCGCGGAATGAAGCGGATCTCCTGCCGGCTGCGAGTAGGGTCACGGCCGGGCTAAAGCGGTGGCGTGCGCGTGTTGGTACGGCCAGAGTCCTTCAATGTAAAGCATTGAAGGACTCTGGTACGGTATTCGCAAGGGGCCTAGATCCTGCCTGCGGCCGCTGCGAGGAGCCAGCGCTGCGGGCCCACTCTGTTGATGCGTGCGCCTCCCAATCCGCGGGTAAGCTATGCGCCGCTGCTGCTCTTGCTTTATTTTTATTTTTCGCTACAATCCTGGCTACGGGCCTACGCAAAATATGGATAAATGGGGCGTGATAGGAAGCAACAGGTGAAGACAATAACTCCACGCCCACAAACGAATAATGACTTCCGATAATTATTTTTGCATCACACACTGCGCACCCGCCATACGCGTTTCGATGTATGTTTGTAATTTCTATAAAGAAATTAGTGAAATAATTGGAAAATGAAACAGAGCAGGAAGTCATCCCTATATAGTACTAGCTTTGGTTTTTCCTGTTCTCTTGCTTAGTTTATATAGCCAGATTTAGGGAGGAAACTTAAGGCTGAGTACGTTTCTTCGAAGGAGACTTTGACATCCAACTCAATGCAGCCGTATTGCTACAAACAAAAGCTGTACAGCTTTCCTTTGTGGTTGTACAGCTGCATTGAGGTAGATGTCAAAGTCTCCTTCCCTTGTTTTCTGTTGCTTACTTTTCTGTTCTCTCAAGTAGCCCCTGCCCCCCTAACTGAAATCCTGAGTACTCGGCTGTTGTGGCCAGGCGGGTGTATCGTAATTCTCAGGCATTGAGGCATTTCTGGTCTTATTCAGCGCCAAATGCTTGAGGCTATAGCTACGTAAATGTGCTAATTTTGCCCACCAATTTAGACCAGTGACTGGAAGCAACACATGAAATTGGTATGAGAGCCGTTTGATTACTCGTGTGTCTAATTTGTTGTATACGAGCTATTGTGCATTGAGCTTAACTTATGGACCTTTGCCCTGCTCGTTTGAAGCACAGAAGCTGTGGCTAGGCGCGTTTGCTCTCGTCGACATGCCCTCCAATGTTGTTACTGCGTACTTTTGTACATGATAACGCGAGCGTCCTCAACACCAGCGTGGGTTCAGCACAGATAGGATGACTGTCAACAAGAAAATAAACAAGAAAGAAGCTTCTGTCGCAAATTGTCAACGACCTTGTCGGCCTCCGCAACTGCATGGACTAGTTACCATTTATCCCACAAAATGACCTGTATTCAGTAGCATCGACAATCTAATAGAAACAACCATTAGAAATTGTCCCTTTCTACGCCATTTTAAATGCAGAGCATTTCAGTAACTCACGGTGTCACCCGCGTTGACGTCCGTAGTCGTAGTCCACACCCCTCCCCCTACACTATATAAAAAAATACTATACGGCGCCTGGTTTCGATCCCTCGACCCTGCGGGCAGAACGCAATGTACATGGTGCTCTACCCACTGCGCCACAAAGACGACACAGAATGAGAGGCTACGATCGCGCCTTATATCCTTGACTCATTCAAACTACGTCAAGAAGCTGCTGATACAACGCATTCACTACCACCAACTCCCCAAACACTAAACGTTAACG